>VXBW01003926.1:1604704-1627723 GCA_013400375.1 Thinocorus orbignyianus | reverse complement strand
TTTTTTTTTTTTTTTTTTTTTAATCCAAAGAGAATACAGTTACCAGAACTATTTCTCAGCACACTTACTAGGACTAGTTTCTGACCACCACAATGGAATGCACATGAAGCAAGGAAAATTATTAATTGAGTAGAATATGTTAAACAAATCATATAGTGCATTAGATCGTGAGTTTATTTTCTTTCCTTAAAATTAGTGAATTTTACAGAATTGGAAATAGAATAAAGACGAAAAAGCTTACATTCTCCTGACTCTGAAGATGTTCCTCAGTGCTATCATATCACCCCTATCCTTTTCCTATTCTTCAAGATACTTAAGCAGAGGCTATCAATTCAAGTGAATTTGATCAAACTGAAGATAATGAGGTTCCAACTGACTCTCACATAGTTTTGAAGTCTCACTTGAAGCACTGGTTCTGTTACAAGCAACATGGCAAAAATAGGATAAAGCTATCAAATTGATCTTCATTGCTGACTTTTGACTTGTAGAATCATAGAATCATTTACTTTGGGAAAGACCTTTAAGATCATTGAGTCTGTTAACCAAACACTATCATGTCCATCACTAAACCATGTCCCTAAGTGCCACATCTGCACATCTTCTAAATACCTCCAGGGATGGTGACTCAACCACTTCCCTGGGAAGCCTCTTCCAGTATTTGACAACCTTATCCATGAAGGACTTTTTCCTAATATCCAATATAAACCTCCCCTGGCATTATTTGAGGCTGTTTCCTCTTGTCCTATCACTTGTCACTTGGGAAAAGAGATGGACCACCCCCTCATTACAACCTCTTTTCAGGTAGTTATAGAGAGTGAGAAGGTCTCCCCTCAGCCTTCTTTTCTGCAGGCTAAACAACCCCAGCTCCCTCAGCCACTCCTCAGAAGACTTGTGCTCAAGACCCCTCACCAGCTTCATTGCCCTTCTCTGGACATGTTCCAGAACCAGAATTTCTTTCTTGTAGTGAGGAGCCCAAAACTGTACACAGGCCTCACCAGTGCCAAGTACAGGGGGATGATCACTTCCCTAGTCCTGCTCACAACATTATTTCTGATACAAGTCAGGATGCTATTGGCCTTCTTGGCCACCTGGGCACACTGCTGGCTCAGGTCTTTTTCTGCTGGGCAGCTTTCCAGCAGCTCTTCCCTATGTATATAGCATCACAAGGGGTTGTTGTGGCCCAAGTGCAGGACTTGGCCTTGTTGAACCTCTTCCCATCAGCATCAGTTCCATGATCCAGCCTGTCCAGATCCCTCTGTAGAGCCTTACTGCCCTCAAGCAGAACAACACTCCTGGTCAATCACTTGCATAACTAATTTAAAATACCTATCTAATGTTAATAATAGCCTACTATCCTGAAAGAATTTAATCTTATATAAATCTACATAAGGGTTTGCCATTGATGACAGCGACGTCTCCGACATTGCTGGTCTGGCAGCTTGTGGCAGTGCAGTAGGCAGGTATAATCTTTTTATACATTATTCATTCTTTCTGTGAATCAAGACCATAAAGTTTATCTCTCGTTTTCCAAAACACAGGGGACTTCAAAAAAAGTTTGTTTAGCAAGTAATATTTCTGGCTGCCAGTCCCCGGAAGGGAACATTGTCCAGTCATTTGTACCCACAATGGAAATACTAAAACAATGCTAAGAACCATATTCAATCAGTCCTTGACATGTATAATTAGGTTGTCAACAAAGATGCTACGGTGGTAGCATCTTTTAACAAGCTGAAACAAACCAAAGAGGTTGTTTTGTGTAGTCACCAAAACACTGTGGGGTGCCAATAAAGAATTGCCTTCTGAGCAGATAACATACTATCTATGACGAAGGGATGAAAGTTTCCTATAGTGCTGTTTCCAACCACAGCGACCACCTAATGCATTAGTTGGCTCTAAAAAATAATAAAAAAAATCTAATCATCTCAGATTTACTCTTGCTACCAACTGAAAATAATAAAGATGACACTGAGAGAAAGACCATCTTACACATCTTCAGGATCTAACTACTATTTTTCTTTCTCTAGGTGTAGCAACAGTAAACTGTGCTTCCAAATCAGAAACCTATAAAGAAACAGCAGCCCTGAAAAGTCTTTCTTGAGTCCCCAGGCTATACTATCTGATACCTAAAGCTGCTTGAAATTGTTTGCCAGGGATGAGAGCTGTGGTGGTGTTGATGATCCCTGCCTTCAAAAGCTTTTCAAGATAACAGTCAAGTTCAACTTTTTCTAAGTCTGCCTGTGAACTTTGGGTATAATCTCTTTAAAGCTCCAGCTAAGCTCACCAAGCTTTGCTGGGTTTTCCTTCCCACAACATTTTTTTCTTACATTTGAAAAGCCTCAACAGCCTATCAAGGAGGCTGTGAAGAGCCCTTTTTTCTTCAAATTCTCCTCTGACAGAGTAGAGAGCTAGAGAGTTCCACAAACCATACAAAAAAAAAGGTGGGGGCAGAGAGGGGAGTATGAAAAATGTTTGGAACGTTTTTCCACTGTAAGCTTCAACTGTGCCAACTTGGCAGGTTTTCCTCAGTTTTACCAGGTCCAGGACCTACTGATCTGACCCATGTCATGAAGACGTTGGTATTCCACTAAAAAAAGTAAAATTGAAACCCAGAGCAATCTTTTGAATTGTTTCTAACATCTAATTCCAAAACTTCAGTTTCAAACTCACTTTCATGTTTCAAACAGCAAGCTGAGATGCAACACAGATCTACAACTTCCCCTTACTGGTGTGATTTTAAAGAATCTTTCTAGCAGAAGAAGACTAGTGTTGCCATGTGGACAGTGTCCAACAACCTGCTCCCATTTGGGACACTGGTGTGTTATCACAGTGAGTCCTGCAGACTCTGCTTCATACCATGCACAGACGTCCCAAGAGACAAAGGCGTGAAGTCTAGCTTGAATGTGTTCCAACACCATAAATATATTTTCTCTAGTATGAACTAAGGATGAAGGTATCAATTCAATTTTAAAGGTGATAAGGTCATTACTGACAACAACAGACATTTGGAAAAAGGCCTTACAGCTCGAATTAACTGCTATGTAAGTAACTGACCAGGCAAATTTGGAAATTTACCTTTTCTATGCTTTTGTCCAAGCCATAACAGCAATAAAACTCTGATTTGTTCCTAGAATTAATGTTCAGTAACTGAAAGACGGGTGATGTATAAGTGACACAGTTGGATTCAGGATATTGCTTTCCATGTAACCGGAACAGAATGAAGAGGTCAAGTGGGTAAAGTACTCATGTATAGAATCTGCTTTTGGTATAGAGTGAAACCAAATATTTGTGTGTGTTTGCAATACAGGCACTGCAGTGGGTTTTTAAAAATCTTTTTCATTTATGTTTGTCAGTGTCCTCAAGCAATTGATAGAAAATGTATGAATGCATTTGGAATTTCTCAGCTATGGCTCAGGTTTTACTTTGTACAGTAGAACTGCCAAGAGCATGTAATGAATTCCATATGGAAAGCAGATTTTCAGTCATGAAAACATGACCAATACGGTTAAAGTGTTTCAGTCATGAAACACCTTAAACGTCCTTTTGAAAAACATTGCATCTGCTTTTAAAGAACTGACTAGAAGAAAATCTGAATCCTCTTTTAATTTCCATCCCTTTGATTCCCCGCAGTTTTGTATTTGATATCATGCTGGTGAAACAGAAAGCTATAAAGCCAAAGAAAATGAGAAGAAACATGACTCCTCAATCATAAAGAGTTCTTGAGCAGCCTATATTCCTCACGCATATTGCTGGTAGTGCCCAATGATGCAATAGGGCATCCCTTTATCTAGCAAGGATATATCAAGCTGCAGCCCTATATGTAGTAGCCAATTAGAGCATTCAAATCCAACCCATTTGAAATTCTTTAATAGAATTATTGCATGGCAGATAATATCTATTTCATTGGGCCCAACTGATTTACATGGAGGAATGGCACTTGTCTTATCCATGACACTTTATTATTTCTGTATGTGCTACTAATTGCTTACAAATCTTATAAATATATCCTTGGAAAACATTCAAACATTTATAGCCTGTTTAATTCATAAATAAATTATGCTTTAGATATCCTTTTTTTTTTTTTTTTTCTGCACTGTCTACCACTAACATGGCTCAAACTTACCATTTCATTCCCATGAGGTGCAAATGCCAAAAAATATATATTATTCTCTAGAAGATGTATGCAATATTGCAATGTATGCTTACCTCCTAAGGCTTAAGAAAAACTGAACAAAAAAAAAGCCATTCTAAACTGAACATATCTAATTCAACACTAATAATACTCAGATATTTTTCTAGATAACAATGATCATAAAACTGTATTAAAATATTTAATTTGTGTTGTAATAAAAGCTTTTCACGTACATCATGATGATACACTTTCCTTACAGTTGTTTTTTCATATTAACCTTATGTATTTTTCAAAGTGTAATGAGAGGTTATGATATTCACCAGGGTGGCAGAGGAAAAACAAATGCCTTTAAATTTTTTATATGACTTCAAAAAGGACAACAAAATAAAACTAGGAAATTTAGAAAGATCAGAGCTGAGGTTGATAATTTCCTAAGCGATTGTAGAATCAGAACAGTTGGAGTTGTAAGGGACCTTTGAAGGTCATCTGGTCCAAGCACCCTGCAATTAGCAGGGACAGCTTTAATTAGATCAGGTTGCTCAAAGACCCATCAAACCTGCCCTTGAGTGTGACCAGGGATGGACACATCTACCACCTCTGTGGACAACCTGTGCCAGTTTCACCACCCTCATCATAAAAAGTTTCTAGTATGAATCTAGCTTCTTTTAGTTTAAAAGTATTACTCCTTGCTGCAGGCCCTATTAAAAAGTCTATCCCCATCTTTCTTGTAAGTCTCATGTAAGTATTGAAGGCTAAAGAAACATTACATTAATAAAGTGGAAATTCAAATCTGATTAACAGAATTATCTTCTTGTATAACATACCTAGATTTAGAAACAACTTGCTACAAGATCGGTAATCTAGCAAAATTCAGAAATAATTGTAACCTTATATAAACAATATCTGCTCCTAATACGTACTGCTAACAAAAAGTTGAGAAGAGAAAAGCCTGCATCGGTAATATAATTCAATCTGTCTCCCATCTTTAACCTTAAACTGAGACAAAATCATTATACTGCAAGGAATCTTCCCCACCCATCCAAAATTGTATCAGAAAGAAAAGGGAGACATTTAAAGAGAAAGCATTAAAAGAAGAGAGCAAGATCCTGCTGTATAAGATATGGCAATAAAGCATCCCTGAAACACTTCACAAAACTCAGTCAGAGGTTGTGGCTAAGTGCTGAGAAGTGCTAGGTGACTGAGGCTGTAATGTGATTATTGACAAAAGTGACTTTGACGTGAAAGGAACCCTAAAAATGATGCTGCATAAATGTTCCAATTCTCAAGTCTGTCCACGTTCTCCTTTGAAACATAATTTCCAAGCTCACAGTAGCGTTTGAATGTTTCCCATTCCAGGCTTTACGTTTTCATATAGGGATAAATGCATATTCAAAATATTCAGTAGCAGCTGAAATTATATTGCTGGCAGAAAACACCTCAGTGAAAGAAAGATGAACTATATGTCAAAATAGATTACCATGCCGTGGAAACAAAGAGAAAAGCTACAGGTTCTGACTGGGCCACATCTAGTGGTGCCTAACCACAAAATCAATACAGAAGTAGCAGGACCAAACATGTGGAAAAAAATGAATATCTGACCTTGTTCCAAGATGCATGACTGAAACACAAGGGCAAACTAAATCCAATAATGACCAATTACACGACCAGGGAAAAAAGAAAAAAAGAAAAGAAAAAAAAAGAAAAGAATAATGCTAGCTTTCTCTCTGGCAAGTGTCATAAAAGAGCCTAAACATCCATTTTCAGGGCTGCAGGAAGGGCTAATCTGTAATTAAAGCTTTACGAAAATTAGGACTGCCTGTACAGAAGAATGTGGAGCTTGAAAGCCTTGACAAAATAATGCAAGGTCAAAGTAAGAGAGACTAGTGGTTCTATTAACACAACAAAAGAGCAAATATCAAAGCAATCTCTGGAACAATTGCAGCAACTAAGTTGCTACATGTCAAAAAGGAACAGTCTCGAAAAGCAGAGAAAAAGAGATGAGGTTTATGCAGAAGAGAAAACCTAAAATTTCCCTATCACCCTACTGATCAGCAGTGCAGCTGATACATGCTCAGCAACTGAATGGAGTTCATTCCTGAAAATTCCTATTAGTGCTGAATGAATGATGCAGAGGAATTAAATAAAATAAATAAATAAATACAAATAAAATAAAGTTAAAAAAAGACTTCAAAGGCAAATGCCATTCCACGGACCAAATCCATATCTGCCTATGTATGATACTGACGAAAGCTAAATGGAAATGGGGTGATTTGATATGCCACTGCTGGGATTAGTTCTGCTGGCAACGCTGTGCTATCCTGTAACATTAACTGTGTTGCAGCATGATCCAGCTTCCATGCCGTCTGCCCGGGTCTTTCCTTTCACTGAAATGGGAAATTAATCGCCCTCTTAATAAGAAAGGAAGGGAGGGGGGAAATCAGAAACTGAATACTGGAGGGCATTCACTACAGCTACTTTCAGCCCAACCCAGTTCACGGAGCAGTTGTTCTGCCTCAATATCAACCTGAGATGGAAACTGTGATTTAGTGAGTCACAGGCTATCCCTCCATCTCCCAGCTTCCCCAAAGAGAAAATCGAGCCTCAGCCTGCACCCAAAACCACAATATCCCTCCTGCCATACTCTATGTCATACAGCACATTAAAGGTGGAAAGAGACTTTGGGATATTCCCCACTCCTCCACTCCTTGGTCACCAGAGTGAACAAATACGTCACTGTGGAACCTCCTCTCTCCTAAATACAGTTGGCTGTGGCTTGCTGTGTCAAAAGGGTATCAGTAGACTTCCCAAACAGGTGAAAAAGTCATGGCCTGACCCTGAGTCTTACCCTTTTCTCTGTATGTATATGAGATAGAGAAACAGATTTAAGAGAAAACATGACAGAAGCAAATCAATACTAATAATAAAGGCAGCAGCTACCTTCTTAAACAACATTGGCCCAAGGATTTTGAAGAAAATAATGTCTCGGGAGCTATACCATTCATTCTTTTTATGTCATTTCCTGCTGGCTTCCCCACAACATTTCATTTGCCTAGCCAAAAAAAAAAAGAGGCTGCTGACTTTACCATGTCTGATAATCACTGAGAGAGATTTGTCCCACCTAAGCTTGGTCCCATACAGAATAGCCCTCTAGTTCAATGTAATCATGTAGGTACCATTCTTAGAGAACATTACCTGCGTTGGACACTCACGTCAGGGTGTGCTAAACAGAACTAAAGGTATATGTTGTTGGCATAGATCATTCTCCTTATGTTTTTGTGTCCTTCATGAAAATCCTACTTATAAGATGCTGTCTTGATACACTTTTTTTTTTTTTTTTTTTTTTCTGAGGCTTAGCATGTTTTGATTATAACGAAATCCATGTTAATTGACCACTCAAAGACTGGGTCTATACTTCAGTCACAAACTTACATATCTCAGCTATTTTTAAAATAGCTGGTCTGGTACAGTAGCAGTTTAATCAAGACAGTGCAGAGCTTAGTGCAGGCTAAGCATTTCTCCTCTGTACAGACAGTACTGTTGTTATTCTCACAGTAGAATTACATCAAGAAGCTGTCCTTTAAGGTATTTTATTGTAATTGGAACTCAGAACTTCGTAAGGACCTAGTAAAAAGGATACAAAACTAAAAGTGTAAAAAGAAAAACACTTACAAAAGTGTGCATAAGCTCAGGATGTCACTAAACCTCATAAAATAAAAATGGCAAGTTACCTTTCTTGGGAAGCTGCTGGGAATCCCCACTTATACCTAATGTTTTGTACTGTCAATCTTACCAATAGAATAGGAACATACAGTTATGGAAGATAGGAACAAAAAAGTAATCAAGAGGTTTTCTAATCCATTTCCCCAATTTTAGCACCTGTCAGTATTTTAGAATGGCAATATGAAAGCCCTCAAAGAGCTTTCTACTGGTCCTCTCTCTTCTTTGGAGGCAATGACATTCAGCACAGGATCTGCTTTCTGTAGTCTGGAAGCAAAAGAGTAACAACAATTGTTAAATTCTATAAAAGCTGTGGGTTTTAAAACATCTGTCCAGTATAAACACATCAAAAAATATTTTAATGTTTTTAAAAAGTTTGAGACACAAATTCTTCAACACAGCGAAGTTTTACAAAATACCCAAAATACTAATTCAGATTAAAACCAATTTGTTAGCATCCAGAAGGTGAAGCCTCACTTAGCTTCACTTAGTCAAGCCATTGGTCTATCTTTTCATTCATTAAATACAAAATAAAGCTTTCAGGTTCACTGAGTTTTGCTGGAGTCTGCTGTATGCATTTATTCAAAACAAAATAAAACTATCTCCATGACTATGCAAAGTGGAGAGCTCAAAAGTATATATTAATTGGTACTGGAGTTTAAAGTATTTTAATCAGCTTTCTAAAGACAGGTGTTGCCATCTCTGGATCTTAAGATTTAATACTGGAAATGTGATATTACTCTGAAGAGGTCCTTCTAAGGTAAATGGTCATTTCACAAAGACAGTTGTTAGACACTTGCTTCCCTGTAATTATTGTTTTTCTCTCTTAATTTGAATAAAGTTTATTAAAAAAAGATTGGAATGAATGATCACACTTTCCATGGACATTCATTTGCCTGCAGCACCACTTTTTAGAATATTCATAATGCAGAAAATGTGATTAGAATAATTTACTGTTCTTCATGAATAATAAATTATAGAATAATTTCTTATTCACACATCTCTTACAGAATAAGCTTGTTTGGATATATTTCTTGTCACGTTAATATGAAGCTATTATAACTTTCATGGGTTAAAAGTAAGGATTCCTTAAATTTTCTTCAGTACTATTGGTCACATTCAGTATGTTTAGTTTAGTACCTGGCAATGTTTAGTGCATGTTTAGTTAGTTTTGATCTGGATCCTGCTGGATTCCTGGAAATAGTTACATTGTCTTCTTAGAGAATCTGATATATGTCTTGTCTAAACTCCCTTAGGTTTTATGTAAATTTTCTTCTACATTTGCTAATGTTTAATCTTGTGTAAAATGCCTTATAGCAGAGGAATATTTTCCTCTCTTTTGGCACTTAACCTCAAGTTCAAGTTCCTAAAATCCATTAAGAGTCCAGGTACTGTCCAAGTTGCATCCTCTGCCAGAAAACCATTTTCTGTTGATCATGAGTGAACATACCTTCTAAAATTATATATCATTCTTCTCCAGCTGAAGGGCCTCTTTCCCCTACTCTACTGTATGGTTTCACCAATCCTGTACTGTTTTCTGTCCCACTTCAACAGCCAAAACCACATTGTGTTCAGCTCCCTCTTTATGCCTATCCCTCATCATCGACACAGTAATCACGGAAGTAAAATGAGTTTCCTCTTGCAGAGAAGTAAAAGAATTGATACTGGATAAGAATCAGAACCACTTGTCTTCTCTCTTGTGGTTTCTTTCTTTCTGAAAGACTGATGGCTTTCAAGCTGCTTTTCTAGGAATGTTTTAAGACTAGGATAATGGACTTGTTAACGAATCTTAACTGCAAAAATCTCATTTGGTTTGTTGTGTTGAGGGGTTCCCAAGTTCTTCCCATGATGGTCTGCTCACTTCACTTTATAATTATATCTTTATTGAAGTTGTTTAGCAGCATCCAAAGGAATAGAAGAATCAGTGAACAGATACACACACACGGTGGTAAGTAATGCCTATGCTAACTGTTAGAGTAACACAATCCATTGTAACTCTAGAGCTAATGAGTTGGTTCTGAAGACTGAGAATCCATGTTGGTCCCACCCTATTCAGTTTGGAGAGGACAAACCTTGTGGTCTTCAGTAACTTCTGCCTTATTTTGATTAGTACCATGAGGGAAAGGAAGAGAAGAGTTCCCATAGATGTATAAAGGAGATCTACAAGGATGCTGTGAGTACCTTCATGGTCCTTTCTCCCTTGAAAGAGGCAGTTGAGCCTGAACAATGGAGCTGGTAGAACTATGATAAGAAAGTTCCACCAAAACTTTATTTATTGTTATCCTAACTGTGCAATTTAAGAGCAAAAAACATACTGGGTTTGTGTTGTATTGTAATAATCATCTATCTGGCACCTACATCCTTGCTGGCAGAAAGTACTGCCTTATAAAAATATCTAGTGATTGCCTGGAGAACAAAGGAATTTCTGGCTATTTTTTTTTTTTTCTAGGAACCTTTCTTTAGTCTTGACATCTCACTAAATCTTGTGTTAAGAGATGCGATATTATTCCTACAGTATTTTTTTAATTAGGTAAGCTTCAGATAGAGCAAACCGAGCTTCTTCAGAAGAAGGAAAGAAGGAAAGGCATCCAAAGTATGCTTTCCTTTTTCATTTCTCCATCTGCTGGGCAGAGAAATTATAGTCACTCTTTTGGACTGGAACAATTAATAAGCAATTAATATGGGAAAAAATATATATTGATTTAGAAATAATTGTACAATAATTCCTTAAGAATATTTTTTTGCTGACTCAATGTACAAGTGTGCAAAATTCTCCTCCACCAAATATGTACTCTTCTGAAAAATAGCTACATAAGTCTTCAAAAAGTGATTCTTCTAGATTGGAAGGAAGGAATAGAATCAGAGAAGTAATATGTCCTAGATACAATGACAGAGTAAAAGGGATCCAATGATCAAAAGATCAGTGCATCACATTCCAGCAGACAATTTCAAAATTTTAACATTTCCATACAAGGGCTAAGATTATTAAACATAATTATGTAGCTTTGATTGACAGAGCAAACTCTTAAAAGCTCATTCAACATTAGATGTAACAATCTCTGGCTACGTGCCTCTGTTAGCATGAAAGAGTTTTATGATTATATCCTCACTCATTAAATTAAGAAATCTGCTGTTTTCTATGACATAGTAACTGATGTTTTGACTTTATTTCTGATAATTAGATTTATCTTTACCTAAAGCCACAAAATACTCTCTCTTCGTAATATGCAGTATGGATATAGCAATTAAAATATTTATTGTAGATAAAGGTACAGATATGGCAGGCACTCTACAGAGAACAGGACAGGAGAACTCATGACAAAGTTTACATTCAGGTACATTCAAAACTTTGCAATGTTAGAAGGAGATTCATCTCCTTTAAAACACATTATTCTTTTGCATTAACCTAGTTCACGTTCTTTACCACAAAAAAAACTCCCCTTCCCCCCCAAAATTGCTGTAACATTTAAAAATGTGGGTCCCAGTTCAACTACTTTGTGGCACCACATTGACTCTCACGAATGCTTGGCCACAGCTGTAGCTGCCATCATTTTGTCTCGTGTGACAGGCAGAATACCTGCATGATTCCGTGCCTCCCTTTTGCATTTTAGAGCTGACCTGTTCTGTGACAGACAGCTGAGCAAGTGCCAGAAAGGTGATCTTTAACAATCATATCGTTGAAAAACAAGCTGTCCCTAATAGAAAACTCTCTAACAAAATAAATAAATATAAAAATACAATGTAAACCCCAAGTTATACTTTGACTGAGCTCAAGAGCAACACCCCATGAGGGAATAAAAAGCTGCAGACTACGCAGATTTGTCATTAAAGGTTCATTATATTTCTCATCCAGGGTAAAACAGAGAATCTACCTATCTATCAATAATAACTTCATAGAATAGAATCATAGAATGGTTAGAGTTGACTGGCTTATGTTGAGCTTCTCACCCATGAGCACTCCCAAGTCTTTCTCCTCAGGGATGTTCTCCAGCCATTCTCTGCCCAGCCTGTATTTGTTCCTGGGATTGCCATGTCCCTGCACTTGGCTTGGTTGAACTTCATGCAATTTGCACTAGCCCACCTCTCAAGCCTGTCCAGGTCCCTTTGGAAGGTATTCCTTCCCTCCACCATCTCGACTGTGCCACTGATCTTGGTGGTGTCAGCAAACTTGCTGAGGATGCATTCTATCCCACTGTCTGTGTCTCTGACAAAGATGTTAAATAGCACTGGTCCCAGTGCCAACCCCCGAGGAACACTTGTAACTGGCCACCACTTGGATATTGAGCCATTGATCACAATCCTTTGAGTGGGGCCATACAATTTGTTCCTTATTTTTTTTTTCTTTGTTCCTTTGGAAACTAATTACTGAGGTGTGAATATGCTGAGGCTTTAAGCTTGTAAGAACATTTGAGATGAAACAGTCACAAGCAAAATAGTTGTATTCACCCACAGAAGCACACATGCACATGCTGCTTCCATTTCCCCTGCCCTTTGTCAGAAGAGAAAAATGTGCTTCATCTCTCCCAGAAATAAAACAGACCTTCCCCTTCTTTGCCACGTTTTCCATTTCAGGATTTGCTTTTCATTTCATTTTACTGCTCACTATTAAGCAGGACTATTGAGCAGGACAATTGCCCCTCAGTGCAATATCCACATAATATGCTTTCATTAAGGAGCCTGGGTTGAAGATTAGGTTGAGGAAAACCCCACACGACTAGGGAATGGATTGTCTGGTATTATGCTGATAGCATTCCTATTTCTATATTGATGTTTGCAGATGAACTTTAATTTTTAAGTGAAAATTATGTATTTTAGTCAAAAATGTGTTTTGTTTTAATAACAATTTTAACCATAATCGTAGATCAGTTAGAGCTGGATGGGACATTAAATATCATCTACTTCCAGCCGCACTGTCATGGGCAAGGACACCTGCTAGACCAGGTTGCTCAAAGCCACATCCCGTGCAACCTTGAACACAGTGAGGTTTGGATCATAATTTTTATACAATTTCAGATATTGTACCTTTTCCAGTCAATTTTATTAGATTCTAGATTTTTTTCCCCCCATTTTTTTGTAATATCTTCCTTAGATTTACATGGTCAACTAGATGTGCTTTTAGTGCTCAATCTTACTGACTTACTCAAAATTCCACTTTCGAACTGTTTTCACAAATGTTGCAAACCAGCTCACTCCAGCCAAGTCTTCTATTAGCATCAGGGTCAACTTTTCCTTCTCTCCATCATTTGATCACAGAGCTGATAGACAAATATAGAGAAAGTGTGAAAGGAGGCAAAGGAGGGGCTGCCTATTTTGTGATGAGGAATTCTGACTGCCTAGCACTTTGACCAGTTTTATTTAATTCAGTAGGAATTTTGCTGCAGGTTTCAATGCCTATTGATCTAGACTTTATTAAAGAGGTTTTTTGGTTGTTGTAGTTTTTGGGGGTTGTTTTGTTTCTTTTTAAACACCACATTATATTATTCAGAAGGGAAACCAATCTAGCAAGAACAGCCACTTCTAGAGTAAATATAGTAGTGAGCTGTGGAAATGTACATATTTAACCTTTGAATTCTTTCTAAAAAAAAATATGCTATTCTCCCCAGTATCACCATCAAAGGGCTTGCTGTAACATGAGTGCTTTCTATTTCTTTTGATTTCAGCGGGAACTGGAGAAATCAGTTCCATTAAAAGGAGGCTTGAGTTTTGATACTAAAGGAACTACGGGATTTCTGAGTGTTTGATAAGGGGTTAAATATAATATGTATACAAGCCTCAGATTAGCATTGGGCAATCATTTCCACATGCAACATGGGAATCCTTCAAGTACTTTTATCCAGTTTTCTAGATGCTTGTGATGAGTTCACATAAGAAAAACAAATTGTTTCTCATTGTGTTCATCAATACTGAAATCAAAGGCACATAGTCACTAATTCTGCTGCTTAAAAAACAAAACAAATGTTAAACATTTGCTATAAATATACAACATAACAACTTATGTGACCTAACTGTATATGATCTGATCATTGTCTGCACTGTGTATAAAGCTACAAATATACAGCATGTCCATAATACATATGTGTACATGTTTATCCAAGCTCATAGATATGTAATTTGTCTATGCAGAAGTGGTATACACAGCTGTTTGCACTTAGTTAGGGATTCATCATCTAGCCCTCTGAAAGGATCAAGCACAACTGCGACGTCTACTGTAAATCCAACAGCCCCACAAACATCAACCATTGGGTCAAACTGCTCAGCAGAGCAGATGTGGAGTCTCACCTTCAGATAGGAAACGTGGCCATGATCCCGGTCCTGGAAGGATTTTTCATTTTCCCCTGAAGTACTCATAGAATTGTAGAATGGTTTGGGTCAGAAGGGACCTTAAAGATAATTTAGTTCCAATCACCCTGCCATGGTCAGGGACACATGGTCAAGGTCAGCCTGGCCTTGAACACTTCCAGGGGTGGGGCATCTACAACTTCTGTGGGCAACCCGTTCCAGTGCCTCACCACCTTTCTGATATACTTCGGGGTTTAAACGAAACAAAACTTGTACACCTATGAGGTTGCACAGCCCCTGTGAAGCAACTTAATCTGTTCTTACTACGTGTATCGTCTTACTCCACCATTACCTAATGGGAGGAGGCAGTGAAAACAGGGCCAAACTCTTTCCAGCATTTCAAATTAAAAGGATGAGAAGCAATGTACGTTTGATACAGGGAAAAGAAATGACCATGAGGGTGGTCAAACACTGAACCAGGATGCAGAGAGAAATCTGTATTTTGCAGCTTATCCACATAAAACAGCATACTGTTAAGAAGTTGAGGCAATTGATAAAGCGATTCTGAAGTTCCTTACAATGGTGTTTAAGAAGTGCTGCAAAGCATAATTTGGGAAGCATCCCTGTAATTCCCTCATATTTTCAAAAATAACCAGGTTATTAAATCCCTCAGGGATCTTATTCCATCTTCATTTTATTTCCAGAAACTGTCTGCCAAATTCAGGTTTGTGTGGCAAGAATGGAGTAGATAGCAAACAGCTTGGTTTGGGCAAGGATTCCCTTGATCTCCAAAGGAATAAAAAGAGCACATATCCAAGAAATGAGCCATTTCCTTTTATTCACTGGAACTGAAAGACGCTATCCTGAACTGCACACTAAATCTTCTAGTGTCCATGTACTACATTCAAATAAATTAAGCACACACATCTGGATAGACCTAGATTTAGGAGACAGAAAGAGTGGGATGGAAGTAAAGTTCAGCTCAAACCCCAGAGGCATCCTTCTCCTTTGTGACTTTCCTTCAAGAGGATCCTCAGGGCTGAGTCCTGTGGAGTGCTGAGTTACCTCACCTGCCACTAACTTCAAAGGGATTCAAGGGCACTCACTGCCTCACAGAACAGAGCTTTAGCCTGTCAACGTGTTTAAACTGCAGACATTTATTTTTAATGAATAAAATAACATTCCCTTCTATGCTCTCCCCTTTCACTTGTGCTTTTCTCCTTTCAGGCCTGATTTAGAAAAGTGCTAAGTACAACGAACACTTTCTCCTTCCCTTTTCCTGCACCAATTATTGCTGACAGGCTCAGGGCCGAGTAGTTCAGAGGATTTCTTTATCACATGGGTGGTCTTCGGTCTACAGTACTGAAACATAGTACTAAATTCAGCACTGTGAAACGTCAGGCACAGAAGCAAAAGTAGAGGGAGGGCAGAGTTGTTTTGTCATATTTTTCTAAATCTGATTTAGAGGTATGTTTCCACCCAGGAACCCAGTTCTTGTTTTATAAAATTTGTCATCTATCTTCTTATCCTGCAAGCAAGGTAATGGCCTTAACTTATACCAGTTGCTGAACTTCTGTGATGGGATGAAAGAAATACCACAACTGAATCACTCAAACCCAGACACCACCCAAGATGGTTAAACAATCATAGCAACGTTGAATCCAACAGGAAAAGAAGTTGGTGAGATTTCCAACTCAGGTCTCCTGACCAACGAATAGTCTCCTGTCTTAAAGACAGTATAGGGTCTATCTTTCGGTTCTACTTTATTTTGCCTGAAAGATCTTGTACGACAAAACAGGACAAAAATTACTTAGAACACACCCTGCCACTGCAGTGCAGACCCACCACGTGTTTCTTTGTAGTTAACGTGCCATCTTGGTTGAGTAAGCCCGAGGGCAGTACCTAAGATGAGGGCACTGAAAGTGGGCTTCATCTCTCCTAATGTCAGATGGACAATGCCAAGGTAGCTGTTTTAATTGCCTCTATAGTCAGTAGGAAGAAATAGGAGCTTTTAAGAGATCTTCTCAAATATCTTTAGTTTCAGAAATGCGGTTCTACTTGTAAGATATCTGATGTAAGGGTGAATGTCACCCATGTGTTAGAGACCACTAGCACGATAAAAAAGAGGACCAAAGTGCTGAGAATTATTTTAATGGTCTTGAATAAACAAGTCAGTCAAAGATTTATGTGTCTTTTATTGAAGTTTTAGTTGACTTGGGATGAAAACCTTTTGACTGATTAACCATGAAGACACTATTCTTAACACATGAAGAGACTCAAGAACTGTGGTCAAGCCTGGGTGTCTCATGTCTTGCAATTTCATGTTCAATACCTTGGTACAAATTTGTACCCCATTTCAAGATGAAAGGAATGGAACATGAGTTTCTTCTTTCAAGCACAGCACAAGATTTTGCCAACTATAATGACAGATAATATACTGTATAGACCAGATGAAATACCTTTCTGGTCCTTTGCTCCTGCACTTCTCTAGAAGAAGCCTTTATCCAGCTTTTTATTCCTGTTTCTTGTTTGGAGTTAATTTTCTGCGTCCCCTACATTATGACATATCAAAGTCCCTTTTTTTCCTGCATCAGTTCTCTAACCTGACCATATGGCCATTCCAATCCTCGCACTGGCAAAAGAAAAGATAAAAGAACAAGCAGAAGGCAGGATTTCCTGTTTCATCAGCAAAACAGCTGTTGACTTGAGCTGTATACTGAATTATCATCACCTATGTGAATGATGAGATGGTGTTTTGAATAGATGGTGTATAAATCAGCGACTAAAGAGAAATGCACATAAATTTATAGTCAATGGTTCAGGTTAATTATTTGATTTGGACTCTGTACAGGACTTCAGTTCTTAAACTACCTCAGTTCCTTTGACTCTTCTATTGAGTAGTGACAAAGACACTCATTAGTGCAGAAGAAGATGTGTTGATGTGATCTCCACCAAGATCAGGAAGGGCAGGGTTAGAAAACAGAGCCTCCAGTTTAAGGGTCTCCAGTTACACCAAGGTTTGACAACAGCCACTTCCACTGCCTTCTCTCAGGAGATGACTGGGCCTAACTAAAGCCTTGAGCCAAGCCTCTGTGGGCAACCTGCAATCGTTTGTGTCGGATGTGCTTAGTGGTTGGTATTGGCTCGTACTAGCTCTGTTTAGGAGGCATTGGTAGGGTGTTTTTTAGTGTTTAAAACCTTAAGGCATTTAATGTTTCCTATGCTTTACACACAGAGCAGAGAAACTCTACTGCATTTTCACTACCAGGTGGTAGGACCCTAAATGCAGGTACAGGAATGATTAATTTATGGGCCCAAAAAAATAATTTGTGTTTGTTGCAGTCTCTGCCTTCTCTGACTCTGTTTACTGTACAATGGACTCAGTAGCGTTCGCTAGTTTCTGTTTTCCCGTCAAATAGTGCGCTTGTTTGGGCCAGGAATTGGCTTCTATAGTGAATCTGTGCAGAAAAAAAAAGCACATATATGTATGTTCTCCAATTAATAAATATTAATGCTGAGCATCAAGGGAATAGAGAGGGAGGAAACAGTAAATAACACCAGTTTTAGTTTCTGAAATGTTCTTTATGTAAGGGAGAAAAGTTTGTTATTTCAATAAGGATGTCAACTCCTTTGATGGCATATTGTTTTTAATAACAACATGTTGCAGGGTACAGGATTACACTAAAAAGCTATGGTCATAGTAGAATTAGGTAATTGCAGGGGCTGAGTAGATGGAGAAAAGCGTGTGTTCTTTTACTGAAAAAGTTCCCCGCCACATCACTTGTGCATTAGCAGCAGGGGCAGGGGCGGGGGAGCTCATTGCTTGCAAAAGGCTGGGAACAGTTACAACATTCCCACTGCCAGAATACTTTATTAGTATTCCTTGTCTTACAGCCTGGCAAGTGAAAAACTAGAGACCTGTCATCAATTAGAATGGTGATGATGAGCCAGCCTAAAATAGGCCAGTGAACAGGGTAAGTGCCCCTGTGGTTTGCCAATTACCTAAATTATTTGCAGTAGTTTTAGTGCACATCTGCAATGAATACAAATAGAAAGCACATGATGTCTGGAATGCAGCATGTTTAAGATCAGCTTTGGTGTTAACAGAGGAGGGGAAACAACTGACATGTTTTAACTGAAATACTTCAGAAGAGGAGCTTTCATTCACATCTTCTCTCTCTCCACCTTCGCACATGTAAAATAGACTCTATTCACCTTGGCATCCCTGTGCTTTCTACCTAGCGTGAACCTGGTAGAGGGAAGCTTGGCAGCTCTGCCAGCCCTGCAGCCTGTGTCTCAGTCTCACTGGGCAATTTTGCCAGTCCTTGGCAGTGGCTCACCCAGAACGACCAGAGAAGTGGGCTGGCAAGACTGACGTGGAGGTAGCATCAGAGGACCTCAGCTCACCAAGGTTTTTCTCTTCCAAGAAAATTCTGGTGCAGACAGAAGGGGACAATGAGCAGAAGAAAAGGAGAGAGTTAGATAGCCCTGTACTCTTGAAGTCAAGCAAATTATAAAGGATAATGAAATAAATAACAAAAGGGGGGGGGGAGGGAAAGAAATTAAAAAAAAGACATTGATCTTTTATGCTGTGTTCCCTCAAAAGTATTTTAGAAGGTTTTGTGGTACAATTCAGTGAGAAATCTTTTAGTGACTTAGAAAAGCTTATACCATTGTAAGAATGAACTTTTATTCTTTATAGGGAAAATAGCCAGACTACCTCTGGTTTGGTGAATATGTAGACTGATAGCCCTTTTTTCTTTTATACTTCCTTTTATACTTCTCCTTTTCTTCATATCCTTCCACACTTCTTTGCTTTGTATCCTTCCCTCCCACTTCTCCTTTGTCTGCTTCAGCAATCGTTAGGTAATTGCAATGACTTGACATTAATAATTCTTGTATCTAGCCACACTGACATTTTTTTTCATTATTTAAAAGATTGCACAAGTAACTATTGGCATCTCTTCCAGTTGTCTGCTTTTCCTAGAAGATATTTGAAACATGTATTTTATATGGCCTGATAAGCATCTGCATTTTAAGTAAAAAGCACTGAATACTACAAAGATTTGGAGTACTACAAAGGGACTTATAACTCCTTCTCCCTTCCTCTTGGCTTTTGTATAAGCCTTGAGGCTAAATCTGCTACAAACATCCATTCTTGGTTAAGAAATAAAAAAATGTAGATTCTTAAAATCTTGCTACTTAACATGGCTGGCTTCACCACCATCTAAGCAGACAGACTGGGATAAAAGAAATAGTTTCCTGTCTAGTTTGCCTCTGCGTGCTCAGGATATGCACAGTATGCCTCCCTACAAAAAGTAGATGATTTAAGACAATTAAGACACAAGCTCAATTCACCTACAGGAAAAGCATAAAGATTTACAGTCTCTTAAGGGCAACAGGCTAGGAAGTCTTGACGACTGGAAAAAAGCAAATTCTAAGACCAAAAATGGGAGTAGAGGTCACTGTTTTGAAAGAACGTCTATAAGACAGTGCTAAAATATCAATTGATTTCATTCTGCCTACCAAAAAGAATGACTGCAGCTTCTAAAACGAAGAAAATTTTTAAAGATCTTACAAATTTCTTACAACTTTAGACTGTACAAAGCATTCAAAAGGAGTCCACCATCCATTGGAAACAGCCCCCTCAACTATCTCAAAATCCTTTAATTCATGTATAGAAATACTACAGAAGTATGGAGTAGAGTTTTGGCTACTTTATTATTTAGTGAGCATGCTGTTGTCATACTACTAACATAATTGTGGGCTGGCTCACTTCACAGAATATCCCATATTGTTACTAGATTCCACAGTGACTGTTTTATTATGCTAATTGATAATCTAGTGCTCTGCAAAGATTAAAGAAAAATGAAATTAAAGCTACAAAATCAAAGGGTAACAGCTTTATAATGCCTCTTTAATTTAGTGAAATACAATTAAAGTCATACAGAGATAGAATTGACTATGAATACCAAAAGAAATGTAATTGACAGAGTAAATGTTACAGAGCAGGGCTGCATAAGAGCAAAAAGAAATGTCAATAGACTTCAGTGCCACTGAACTGTCTGGGCAGGCGCATTGAATGGCACAAGTCTTACAGTCCTTGGGGACAGCCAACAGCAAAGCAAGCAATGATGAATGTTTATGAAATTACAAGTAGATAGTATTGGAAGGGTTTGATTTTATAGGCATGCAAAAAGCACTAGAAATGCAATGTGGACTGTAATTACAGTAGAAGCTTGACGGTGCATAAGAAAAATGCTCCATTGATTGGAATAATTTGAGCTGAACATAGTGCAATTTGTAATCCTTCAGTGCTGGCAACATGCATTTAAAAAGTGGTTTCTTATAGGCTGTAATCTGTGAAGAAGTTGCCTCAGTATTTACATTAAGTTTTCTGAAATTGGTAGAGACATTGTAGTGTAATGTTCCAGTTCATGCTATAGTAGGTCAGTAATTCAACAGTTCTATGCTGAGCTACTTATTAAAACAATATCTTTTAGTAGACCAGTTCCCCTGATGCCTCCTTACTGGTTACATTCTGCCTGGGAGAACTGCACCAGTCATATTTATCTGCATATCATACCTTCAAACTACTTTTGTGGGCTGCTAGGATCAATAATGGTCTAGAAGGCCTTTTCAGTGGAGATTGCCAGTGCCAATCCAATTTTGCTGATAGTAATTTGGAGGCATCACCTTCCGCAGACCTTGTGCCTATAGTGATAAATGAGTTAGTCATGGTCTATATCCCATGTGACATTCATATTTATCACAAAAAACATTAGCATAGCTGGAAATGAGTTACATTCTCCTTTATTGTGTAGAGTAAGAAACTTTGTAGAAGCTGCGCTTTTTAATTTTTATTTCCTTATCCCTAGTCGTAACATGTATGGGGCCAGAAAAAAATTATTCTTAGGGTACCTTCACTAAACCTGTTCTGCGAAGAGAAAGAAGTCCAGCCTTTCCTGCTGTCAACACAGAATATTTTTGAAACAATGAATTCCCAGCCAAATAACAACTTGTGAAGTTGCCTATACCTAGCTGACTGGAGTTTACATTAGTATAATCAGGTTTTACATAACCAGGTTTTCACAACACAATTATTTTTAAATTACATAGTAAAAACTGCATAAACCTGTGCTGGGGTATTCATCTACAATGTAGATTTCTATGTATGAACTAAGCATCTAAACAGCCTCTATAACTGGAGGGGGAAAGAAACTTCTAGAAGTGCTTCATTTCATATAAGGAAAATGCATAGAGTAAGTTGGATGAATTGTGGCCAGTATGTGTCTAAAAATCTCACAAAGCTGATAGCTGCATGCTATCTACATTGTCAGCTTTGGATATTAAGTAAAAAGAATCCATTTTTCCTGGTCAGGAGAGTGAAGGTTATAGTTATGTGTTCTCCAGAAAATAAGTTATGTTTATGAACAATTGATTTAATCAAACTTATTTACATTCCCCGTCAGTATCATTTTTATTCTTATTTTTCATCAAAAATTGAAGAGAGAGAGAAAAGCTCTTTGAAAGAACTCAGTGATTGCATCCTGCCTCAAATGTGAGGGATCTACATTTAAGTCCTACTGTGAGTAAGAATATTTGATTCATTCACATAGGCCTTGTATCATAAACTGGTATTTTCCCCACTAATTGTAGTTCCTGCAAATATTTCAGTATTTGAATTCATCTTACAAAAAAGTGACAACAGACTCAATGGCAATATGTACACCAGTAAATTAAGCATTCCCAGACTGGTTTTGGCACTGAGATTCACAAGAACAGAATGGCTCACCACCATAG
The DNA here is from genome assembly GCA_013400375.1 of Thinocorus orbignyianus. NCBI lineage: Eukaryota > Metazoa > Chordata > Aves > Ciconiiformes > Thinocoridae > Thinocorus > Thinocorus orbignyianus. The sequence goes on along the minus strand of VXBW01003926.1, from coordinate 1,605,795 downwards.
TATTAAATCTTCATATTCTGTAAAAACATAGGGCCTGCAAACTTTGTGATGAGAATTACACCTGTTTCAGTTTAATTCCTGAGCTGTGCCTGGGAATTGTTTAGGACTTCTATTCAATCTGGGTTCAAAATAATGCCAGGTGCTACACTAACAATTTAAAGTACACAATTAAGTTAGAAAATTAAGACAATTAAGGCCAGTGATGGCCTCAACAAGTTTAGATTTTATAGTGGAAAATGTTGTGTTATAAAATACCTAATTTGTTTTAGCTTTCATGCGTAAATAAAAACATTATTTTAGATAGGCAACTCAAGGTAAAATCAGATAAGGCCAGTGTCCCAGATGACAGTTTACTGCACTCTGCTGAAATACATTCAATTCCTCTGCAATCTTCAGAAGGCATCTTATCAAAGATATTTTAAATTTATTTATTTATTTATTTATTTATTTATTTATTGTTAATATTTGGCTTCACCAGTCAGCTAAAAGGAAGTCTATATAAGAATGTGAATCCACTTGTACAGTAGGTTGACCCGAGCCAGCAGTGAAATCCCCACACAGCCAGAAGGGTAAAAGCAAGAATAAACTCTTGGGTCCAGATAAAAACAGTATAATAAGTAAAGGAAAGAGAGGAAAAACCCAAACAAATTACTTAAAAGCAGTCTCTCACCACCTCCTACTACCAAACCATACTCAACCAGTCTTAGAGCAACCACTACCTGGGAAAAGACTGCTCCCTCAACTTTACTGTTGAGCACAATGTTATACAGAATGCAACGTCTTTTTGGTTGATTGAGATCAACCTTCCTGACTTTGTCCCCTCTCAACTTCTTGTGCACTCCCAGCTAGATGGAGAAGTAGAGCAAGCCCTGATGCTGCAAAAACACAGTATCCAGACACTGGTGTGTTATTAGAACTGTTTTAGCCACATTTTCAAAACACAGCAGCATATAAGGCTGCTATGAAGGTTAACTCCACCACAGCCAGACTCAGTGCCAACGGTCATTACCCAAAATGAACTAGAACCTTTTGATTTGAGAAAAATTCTTCCAACTGCTCAAAATTACTGTAAAATACTGTAAACAAAAAAA
>VXBW01003926.1:1537295-1604674 GCA_013400375.1 Thinocorus orbignyianus | reverse complement strand
AAAAAAAAAAATCAGTAATTTAGTATTGAGTAAGTTTTAATATCATTTTAAAGGCAGAAAGAAGTGTCTAACAAGATATTGAAGAGAATTTGTTTGGGGTTTTTTTCTGGAATTAAAATGTGAAAATTGCAATCTACCCTACATATTTTCATTACTCTGAAATAAGTCACTTTTCATGACTCTCCAGAGAACTGTCATAAATGACAGAGCTATCCATATCCGAACAGGGCAACCAAGGCCAGCATGTGCTGGCCTTAAGGCTTTCTGCTATAGACAACACTGCTACATTTTGGTCCCTAACATGAACTCAAATAACTTTCCAGGATCTGTAAATCTCTGTGGTCTGCACCAAGAGATCTTCAATCACCAGTGCACAAAGCTAAAGTTTGTGATTCTACTGCTAAATTAGCACAGAGCAAAGACAGCTACCTTTGATCTAGAGAGCCTCTCAGCAAAGTTACTCTACGGAAGGGGTTAGCATAGAGTCATAGAATCATAGAATGGTTAGAGTTGGAAGGGAACTTAAAGATCATCCAGTTCCAATACCTCTGCCATGGGCAGGGACACCTCCCACTGGTTGCTCAAAGCTCCATCCAGCCTGGCCTTGAACACTTCTAGGGATGGGGCATCCACAACTTCTCTGGTCAACCTGTTCCAGTGTCTCACCACCCTCACAGCAAAGAATTTCATTCTAGTATCTAATCTAAATCTCCCCTCTTTCAGTATAAAACCATTACCCCTTGTCCTATCACTACATTCTCTGACAAACAGTCCCTCTCCAGCTCTCCTGTAGGCCTCCTTAAGGTACTTGAAGGCCATTATAAGGTTTCTGTGAAGCCTTCTCTTCTCCAGGCTGAACACCACCAACTCTCTCGGCCTGTCTTCATAGGAGAGGTGCTCCAGCCCTCTGATCATCTTTGTGGCCCTCTGCTGGATCCGTTCCAACGGTTCCACATCCTCCCTGTGTTGAGGACTCCAAAGCTACATGGAGTGGTACAGGCAGCAGATCTACCTTGTGTCAGGCCACATAAAAGCTACTTCTTTCACTTCAGGTTACATGGTGTCACTACCTCCCAAGTTGAGATGTAGAAACTCCCAGTAAGGTATTTCTCACTTTGTGTAAAACTGAGTTGGATGATAGTACAAATGTGTGATGTCCTCACAGATGGTGGGAGCCAGAATAATGAGGGCTGCTTTTAGAAAACCTTGAGGTACATGTCTGATAAAGACTTTCACTATTAGGACTGGTCTTGTTCTGGTCTAGCTCCATAGATATACCATAGAGAACACAGCATCTGAAATTAAAATTTGGTGTATACAGTATAATCAGGCTGTCTTTCTGCACTCAAAACTGGATGGGATTGTGAATGTTTTTTAAAGTTTATCCCATTGTCACGCAACATTGAACTCTGGTAGATTTTTTGGACAAGTAAGAAAAACATTTGTAAACACAGTATATTTTGGCACAACTGTATTCACTCTAATTTTTTTTTTTTTTTTTTCCCAGAATTATAGATAGTTATATTCATCCAATGCATTGTACTAATTTAATTAGCTAGAAGAAAAAGGAGATTAATTTCATGCAAGATGAACATTTACAGTGTACGGTCAACTTTTCTGGGAATTTATGACTGACACATTTATTTGAGGTTTTTAAGGAGGTCTTGCTCTGACTAATAAGTCCTTAGAGAGTCATAATTTAAGCCTGATGGATTGATTACAGTAGATAATTCCTTGTTTCCCAAGCATTTTTTTAAGAATTCTTTGTACACTTCCTACTCAGTTGTTTAGAAAATGTATTTTCTTGTTTTCATCTTTGTGAAAATGTTAAACTAAACATGCCTTTATAGATCTGCGTTACATTTTCACAAAATATTGTGTAGAGTAAGTCTCCCATATCTACAATTTCCTTTACAGTAATTTTTTACAGAAGTACAAGTGCTGATTTAACTGGCCATAAAAAGAGAACATTTATTCACAACATCTGGCTTATACACTATGTTCAGAGCGGCAAACGTTTTTGATCGAAACAGCGTTGGTTCATCAAGACCATCCCCCTGCCTGTGTAACTGCAGTTCATATTGCACCATTTAATTGAAAACTAAGCAGCCAAATGAATACTATTTTTCAGCATCCAGCATTCCTCCCAAAAGAACAGTGATAAAATATATTATAAGAACTAGAACCAGCTGACAACAGACATTTAGCAAATCGCACTTCAAAGAAGAAGAAAAAAAAAAGAATTTCAATTATGTTTTAAAGTACAAAGCTCATGTTTGCTGTAACTTCTGATATTCAGATCTCTTTCTTTCTTTCCATCTCTCTCCTACCCTTTCACTTCCCATATCAAGCCTTTGTTTTCCCAGTTTTAATGCCAATTTCAATATATTGGATTACAGGTGAGATGAGATAACTTCATTGGTACAACTGGCAGTGTGAATATCATTACATTTGTATCTAAGTGTTTTTACAAGCCCAGTTTTCAATTTGGTACATTCCCAATTTTTTAATTGGTGTAGTTAAAATAAAAAGAATGCAAATATATAAATACTACCTCATATATTTCCAATAAAATATTCTCTGATATGTTGTTCACTTGGACAGGTATCACAATCTTGGCATAGCATGATAGATGTTTCATAATAGTTTAAATATTAGAAAAAATGTGAATTAGTAAAGAAATCAAACAATTGTTTATCTAGTAGAATATTTTATTTCTCAATCATACACTATTTTTGGACCATACTGAACATTCCTCTGCCCATCAGAGGCAGAGAAGAGTCAGAGAAAGCAGAGAAAACTTAGTTTCATTTTCAGGTCATGGTTAGGACTCAAAAAATCACACAGACAGTTTAATTATTTATTCATTTTCCCTTTTGATTTGAACACTTTACATCAAAGAGTATCTGTCTACATCTTTGCATACCATTGACCTAAGCTTTAAAACACAGTAAAACAAGGCTATGTAATCGATTCAAATGGCTACGGTACTCTTTCTCCAACAGTGGTCACATCTCAGACAAATCAGGAACTGGCAGACTTGACTTGGACTGCAATTCTACTCCACGCTGTATTTTCCTCTGAATAACACTCCAACACCCAAAAGACAAATGTTGCGGTAAGCTCCATAATGCATGACTTGAGACCAGAAGAGGCAAAGAATGCTTTCTCATGAAAGGGACTTTAAATTCATAGTCAGTAAAAAGTCTGTGCAAGTGTCATGTTTCAACCCTCGCTTTGGGCTGAGCATCACAACTCTGGTGCAACAAAATGTGCTAACATAAAAGAGCAATCTAATGTGATCTTCAAGAAGTCATTAGCCCATAAAACTCCCACTTTTGCCAAAGACCTGAGGAAATAGCTTGATCTTAGAGTAGTCATTTAATAATTTCACATCAGAAAGAGAAAATATGCTGCTGTTATATATGTGCTAGAATATTAGCCTTAATATGAAGAACACAAGCTGAGAAGAATGCTTGTATTTGAAAGGAAGTGGCTCAAAGAAACATAAATTCATTGACAAACATGAGAGATGACTCCAGAGCAATAGAAATGGGCAATGTCCATTAAATGTGCTTCCTCATTTCAGACAAATTATGGGCGGTAAAATGAAAATCTAAGAAGGAGCCACAGTAAAACTGAACATGTCAAGGATCCATACCTCTAAATGAAGTCCTGTGGCACAGGAACTGAATTTTGAAGGCTGAAACCACAATATAGTAGTGATTCCAAGTACACATCTGTTACTGCTAATAACTGTTCTCAACATCCTGTCACATCAGAGGGTTCATCTAGGAGTTACTGTTCTAGACTTAGAATTGGGATGAAACTGCTGCATACTATATTTATTATCTACTCTATTATATCTTAATATATGCAATAAAAATAGAGCTGGTAAAATGTCAGAGAAAACTGCAATAATACAGTAAAGGAAGAGAGGCAAAAACATTAAATTAAATGGGAAATACATTGATGAAATATAGTGCATAGCAAGCACCTTGCTATTTCTATTGTCGCATGCTTACTAGAAAATTAATTTGTTCATTCTTGATTGAATTTGGAGTCCCTATGTAACATATCACACCATCTCTGATTTGTGTTACTTAGTTTTCACTAATGATCCTTCTCTAATTTATACCTTAAGAAAAAAAAAAAAAATAATCCCATTGATGTTATGTTAAACAAGACAGAGTGTTCAAAGCTCAAGATCAAAAGTCTTCCAAGAGAACTGAAAACCCATTCCTAAGCTTTAGGTCTAGAAATAAGGCTTTAATTTAGGAAGGGAATTCATTAATTCCTTCAATTTGATTGCACATGCCTCAATCATAAATATTCACATTGCCAATTTTACAAATATCAAGTCTCGCTATCAGATGATTCATCACCAAAAAAAAAGCAAATAGACACATTTAAAATACACCAGAAGCACTAACATATTTCTAACATATTTGTAGTTCTATAGATAGAAAAGCTGCCATGGAAATTCTCACAGGGGTTACACCAAAAATAATAAAACCAAACCAATAAACCACCAAGAAGCTACTGTTCCTTGAGTTCCCATAATCACTGTATCACTGTTTTCTTCCTAAGGCAATATCAGGAAACATTTTGAAATCTTTTCCCTCTGAGTTCCATGATGACAGTTGTTATCTGTCACTCTGTGCTAAAGCGGTCACCTGTAAAAACAGGTAAACTGTAACTTGAAGCTTACATATGCAGTCCTGGACTTTTGGTGAACGTGATGGATATGAAAGAACATGAGTTTAACAATATGCACATGCAGCTTGGGGAAATAAAATTTATGTCCTCAATAACTGCCCTGAAACAGGGATTAGAAATTTTTTTTTGCTCCAAACTAGCCATCTTCTGAAACCATTAAGAGGAATGCCTGTTCCTGCATTTATTCAAATAGAACTATATACAATGTGCATTTATACCACAGTTGTAAGTGTTAGCCTATATTTAGCCTATATTTTAGAAGACATGAAGCTCATTGCATGCTACACAGTCACTATTGCTGCAAATGTTCCCGCTGTAGGTCTTCGATGGGAAGGAACGTTGAAGATCACCTTCAGATACTTCAGGTAGACTCATTAGCTTATTGTCATTCTTTGCAACTCTTCTATCTTGTCCATCCTCTCTACTTCAGTTCACTTGGTCTTTGAACCTTGCTGTCTCTGTAATACATCATGCCACATTCTTCAAACTATAATGTGTGTGGGGAAAAAAAAAAAAAAAACAAAAACAAAAAAAAACAGCAAAAAAGCAAGCAGAAGACACTGTCTGGTACCCTGTTCCTGGCTGTTGGATAATGGAACATGCTCTATTGTGTTTAATAACTACTGGACTCAAAACTGGCTTCAGTTTCTCTCCCACTCTTCCCCTCTGTTTTCTTTCATGACCTTGTTTATTCTCCCTACTTCTGCTGGTCTTGCAAAACTGTAGAAGAATGCTGTTCGGACCATAAGGAGAGCCACATTCATCCTGCACCACTCTGAAAAATCTTTATTTTCCTGACATGCTTCAGTCAAAGCCGTCATTGACAGCCAATTGTCTGCCTCATGAACCACCACAAGGCAGTCAGGAGCCCCCAGTAAAAAATATCTGATGATAAAACTGTCCATTTATCTACAGATAACACTTCCATTTTATCTTCTCAATGACTCTGTGAGTCTAGTAAGAGATTCCACTGATCCATCACTGTAAATTCAACTCAGTTGCCCACATAGAGGCTTTTAGTACCATCTGACATCTCACAAGTTGTCTGGCCAGACATCCAGCTGTTTCTATACTAACTTGAGTGTCCCCTAGAGGTACCACACAGCATCTGGCAGCTCTGATCAGCAGTCTGGTTTTCTGGTTACACTTCACGTACTAACCGTGCTCAGCTGCATATTAAGCCCACGGTTAGCATATTTTCCTCAAACTTCACCTTGAAAACTCCTGTTTATATCACCTTGCTCACAAGATACTTTTACAAAATCTTCTTCACATAAGCAGGTCCAAAGAATTTAGTTGGAGTAGGAAAGCGACCCAGCTGGGGACCCTCTGTTCCCTACAAGTTGACACCACTGTGATACACTATCTACCTTAAGAACACAGCCCTTAACTTCCAAAAATGCCTCCCTTTCTCTTCAGACCCTTCTGTTAAGGGAGTTACATTTTCTTTACCACTAAAAGTGGACAAAATATATAATTTAAAACCTTCTCTCTTGGTAACTTTAATTATTCATATAAATACAAAAGAAAACAGATAGATGATGCTGCGGAACAGGTTTTTTACATGTTTGAGTTATTTAATTTTCCTGTATCCTATCTAAAGCAAAGGCTGTAGCACTGATCTCATGGGCCCTCAGAAATGTGTCCATATGTACTATGTGACTGTTCAAGCTTCATCATTCAGTAGTACAGTACCAAATACACAGAATTTCTCATATAGTAGTAGAGGAAGTTAAACTTTCTCCCCACAGAAACATGCTCCCTTCCATCTCTCACAGGAAGCTTTCTTACTGGAAGCTTTTAGTTAAATGATCAGTCCTTCCGATAATCTGGGGTAAAACTCTCAAAAATAGAAGCCTAAGGTTGGCCACCTAAATCCATGTTTAGGTCTCTACCTGATTAAAAGTTCATTTCCTGCAGATTGTTTCAGAATCAAAGACTGCAATCAGCAGGAGAGCCAGAGAGCACACAGCACTACTGAAAGCCAGGCAGGTGTCTGAATAGGGTCTTATATTTATCTTCTCCTGAACTTTTATTTTTGAAGAGTTTGGCCCAGCATTCAAGTTGTTTCTTTGTGGGGAAAGAAGAAGGGGTAGACTGTAATAAAAAACAGACAGAAGAAAGACAGAAAGAAAGTCTCTTCAATTCTAAAAGTCTCTGACTACCCTTGCTGATGTGCATCTCATTGCTGGCTGGGAAGGGAATGAGCTTGCATAATGAATAATAAACCCCGCTGAAGCTCAGATCTGTTATGCAAATAAACATATTAAATGAATGCATTTTCCATACAGCATAGCTTCTGCCAGGAAATTTGTTGAGAACATTGTTTTGCCATTGACAGAGGCAACATGCCAAATACAAACCTGGTGTGAGTGGGCGCAACTCAACTGGTTTCAGTGGCATTGTGCCCATTCACACCAGGCCTGTAATTGGCCTATTGTGCTTCAAAGACTTTCATTACCCAAGATGTGCCAAAGTGCAGATAAACAAATTCTTCAACTGCAGAAGAGCTTTTTCAGGGTCAACACTAATTTTCAGTCCACTTAGCAGGCATAAACTCCTTCTGGCTGAGTTCAGTCTGTAACTCTACCCACTTTCTAACCTATAGAATGAAAATCCTTGGGTACTCCCAGCTCCCTCTCATCTGCAGGACTGCTAAAATGAGGCAGCAGCATCAGAAATTGTATCTCAGTAAAGGATGGGAAACTGGACTGATTCAATAAAAATTGACCTGACCTTCCTATTATGACTTCATCCCAGGCAAAAGCTCTTTCAAGTTTCAGAAATGTTTTATTTACTCTTTTTCTCCACAAGTTATGTCAAATGTCAAACCAAGAGGCTAAGCATTAAAAAAAAGTATAAGGCGGACTGTTTCTGGGAGATCTTCGACATTGTTCTGCAGTTCCAAATCATGTAAATAAACTTCCTAATTTTGTGTGTTGAGGACATACCCCAGAACTTCTTGAAGTATACCCATGCAGTTTCAGGGAGAAGAAGTAATGTTTCTGAACTCAGCAATACTTTTATCTCAGATGCGCCAGACTTTGAGGACTATCATGATAACTGTCATATAAAGACATGCTAACAAACATCAAATTTGGCAAGCAATTAGTTAGGTGAGAAGTACAATATTTGCCCTGAGATGGATCCAACAGCTCTGTCACGTTCTAATCGTTAGAGTAATATGGGCATCTAAATGGTTAAAATATAGTGACTCTGAGATTTAGATCTGAAGGAGAGAGAAACTAAGATTAATGTGAGACTTTGTGGGAATTATCAGAGTCGTATGCTGTATACAAATAGTAAATCTAATAAAACATAATTTCTTATTGAAGCTGACTTCTTTAACTTTTTTGGAACATAAAAATGAAGCTGGTTGCATAAGATCAGGTCACCTATTGCATGTGGAAACAGACATGGTTTTATTGTCTTGATTTTGGGAGGCTTACTGAATCTGTCTTCATGCAGGTGTAAGAAATGCTCTTGTGATGTGTATGACATAGAAATTACTGACTTGTAATATTTTCATCATAATTTGTGTCTGTTTTTCTATTTCACCTACCTTTTTTTTTTTATATTAGAAATGCAGTTGTTACATACATGAGCAGCCTCTATGGCAAAAAGCTTAAAAAACAGGTCCCTTGCTATACAAGTGTGGCATAACAGCAAGTAGTTCAATTAAATCACAGCTGTGATAATCTCCAGTTCCACTGACAGATATCTGCACATAACTTCAATGTGACTTATGTGCAAAGATAATGAATTCTATAATGCAAATTTGCACATAGGGGTCAAATAAGGAACTTCTTTGTATTTGACAGTACATTGGATATTAGGTATTTGTCACAAAATAAATAATTCATCTCACATAGCCACTTGCTATGTAAATGATAGTCTATGTATATTAAAACATTTAGCACTTAGAATAAAATGGACAGCTGGGGCCAAATGAATATCTCTCAGGACACATTACCATTACAGTTCCCCTGTGAGTTTTTAACTCTTTTCACTTCTGAGGGCTGTCATGAGGACATTAATTGAACAAGGCACAGAGTTCATTCTAAAGCAGGCAGAGACACAAAAAAGAGGAACATAATGTAAAGCAGTACATTAATTTCAGACTCTACTTTCCCCCATTTTTAATGTTTCTTAAATCCCTCGTGCAATTTTGATCTGATTCAATTTAGGAAAAAAATAAAGGTTAAATGTTTTCAAAATGTCAAGCAGTTGACAATCAAAACATAATTAAAAAACATTTAACATAAGCTGGGATTTGGGCAGAACTTGAAGCCCAATTCTACCCCTAAATTCCACACAAATTTAGGACTCTCATTGAACACATCCTCTCATTCCAGCCCTCTGATAGCTTCCTGTCCTACTCACTCAGCCCCAAAGTGCACTTCAAACAGAGCATGAAGATTCACACACCAAAGAGTGGGTACGCAAGTGGATGGGTTAAGGGTATATCTCCACACCCTAGAGAGAGGGCAAATTGTAGTGCATGCTTTCAGTCCTACCCAGCAAAGAAGAAATGTCCTGTTAAAATAAAAGAGCTGTTTCAACTATCTGTGCACTGCTCCTGCTGTTAGAAACACCATGAGAATCAAATCATCTCTCACTCTTGTAGCTGTGAATCCAAGGAAACTCCACTAAACTCAGTAGAGTTGCTCGAGACTTATACCCTGGTTTAAGCTGAGCATCTTCTCTCCCCTGGAGCTGCACTGATATAAATGGGACTTTTATCATTCAGTGGGTACTTTGAGAATGGTATAAACCAGACTGGACCTGACTTACTGATCTAGCCGTTACATATATTTCAATTATCTTTTCCTCAATGGTTCCAGAATGCTTGTGCAATATCTCTGACAACAACCTAGGCTTCTCTAGGGATAATTTAACAGCGATAGATCAGATTAGACAGAAATATTATGTAATATACAGAGAAGTCATTTAAAAAAAATAAAACCTTAGCATCTGTGATCATCACTGTTGTATCAGTGTGTATCAGCAAAACGTAAGCTACAGTAAAATAGATTATACAGCTGGATAGCAAAGACAGACATAAAAGATTCTGATGTTTAATCATTCACAAACTGTGTCCGTTCCCAAGTTAACCTCCTAAACCCCAAGCCAGCATGAGCTGTTATTTTTAATAGTGCATACCAACATTTATTTCAACTTCAGTTTATGTTATAATGATCATTATAACATAATGAGATCCCTGCTGAAATTAGCTTTGACTTAAGGCAATGAAATTGTAAGAGTTATACCTATATGTGCCCTGGATTTTCAGTATCTTGGGTCAGCAGAAAAGTTGTTAGGATAACCAACATTTAACTTCAACATTCTGATGATATTAATTCTCATCCAATTTTGTAGAACAAGAGAAAGTAGAAGATAGTATTAAATTAGCAAGGATACCTAAATATTTTTGTGTTTCTCTGAAGAAATTCAGTGGCTGAGAAGTCAGAGATTTGGCTATATATGCAAAGAATAACCTTTGCCCTTCTAACTCCTGGCCATTTGAGTTTTCAAGATCAGATCAAAGACACTTAAGGATACATTACTCTGGTTGGCACATCCATCTAGTACAGTGCAAACCTTGGCAAACCAGAGTTTGGACCTCAGGAAGCAGCGTCGGGATGATAACAGGCAGCACTGGGCTTTGCCTGGCAATCTGAACTTTGCTATTCAGGTCAGGCAGACACCGAGTGAGCTGTTTCTGGGGTGCTGTTTATTCTGCAGCTAGCACAGGTGAATGCAGTGCTTCACTGGACTGTCAATATGCCCCTACCTACCTGTCCAGTTTGCTTTATTCATTTCTGTAAACCATTTAAACCATTTGCCACATTTGAAGTCAGAAAGAAAACCCATCAGTGGGTGTGAGGGTGGAGAATAAGGAGGAAGGGGGTTCTCTTTGGGGCTGGCTGGGGTCATCTAAACATAATTTACTTGAATGTTTTAATAGTGTAGCCTTCCTCACTGCTTTAAAAATGTCTGCCTACAATCTGATAATGCCTCCACAGTCAGCACTGTAGAAAGAGGACCTTAGACCTTTTCTGCAATAACTCTAGTCCTGGTGGATTCAAACTCTCATTGGTTTTGCTCTCAAACTCACATTTGTAATATGGTGACAGCTGGCTCAGTGCTTTTTTATGTCATTAAAATCCAATGACTTAAAAGAGTAAGTTTTGTGAGGCCAAGAGAGCATTTCAAACACAGAAAACAAAAGGTATACTAAAATCTCAGTTGGAGGGTTTTTCTCTGAGAGATAACCTTTCCTTCAGAGCAATAACTGAAGGAATACTAATCTGTGGCATGAAGTGGACATGGTGCTGCCATGCACAAAATAGCTTGGACCTCCAGGTGTGGAATTTGGTAGAGAAAGCTGGGAATTTTTCAGTGTGACTATTCACAGCTGAAGCTGATGGGTTTTTTTAAATCATTAGAGAACAAAAAGGACCACAGTTTCCCCTTAGAGACCCATCACCTGTGACATAAAAATGCAGTGCCTGTTCCAGTGGCATGTGGATCACACATGAAGCTTCTCCTTGCAGATGAGAGCTGTTTCTGGCTGTCCTGGTGGCATGAGAAGACATGAGGAATAGACTAAAGAGTGCCCTGACCACTTGTGGGAGGTTAGTGGGAGATTGGTCAGACGTTGATATTTCTTTCTCCCCTATACTTCTTCAGCAGCAGAATACACAAATTCTTCGCAGCAGAAAGCTACATCATCTCACTCATGAGCTGCTATTTCCTGTTTCCCTCTGAGATTGCCCCTTCTCTGCGTGCTCTTGTCATATCTTCAAGTTCAAAAAGTGTGAAGGAAACATAAAGTTTATCCAGGTATTTTTTCTGATTGTTCTCTGATGGTGTTGTTGTCAAAGACTGCACAATAATAGCAGTAGTTACATGCAGAGGATGAGTATTTCATGCAGCATACAGTTTTCAAATCTGTCTATTTCAACTGGAGGAGGGAGGGAGATATTGCTTGGTGAAAGAAAATTCTGGAATGAATGACTGGAGATTGATTTTGATCAATTAAAACATTTCATTTTTATTAAATTAGTTGTGCAATATGGTTTTGAATTATCTGAAAATACAGTTAAATAATAATACATGAAATAATATAATAGAAGCATAGTAATTTCAAAGGAAAAATTAAACGATCTTGTTCAAAGAATGTCAAAATGTTAGTTTTGATTTTGTGAAAACAAAGTATCGATTGGGTGTACATACCCCTACAAACCACTTAAATTTCAGAGAAACTGTAATTGAAAATGGAAAGTTCTTCATCTGTTTTTGTGTTTGGCTTTTTTTTCTGAAAAAAAAGGGAAGGAAATAAACACACACAGAAAGTAAATATACGGTTTCCATTTATTCATTCGTGTGTGCATCACTTTCTGATCCAAAAACCACTGAAACCAATGGAGAGATTCCCTTCAACATTTACCACACTTTTAATTTTTGAGCAAATGTTGAGACAAACACAAAGCAGCTTATGTGCTTCCCCATATCACACTCATTCCATGAGCTTGCATGCTAATCCACAGGTTAGCAATTCTGAAGTCTCTCTTGAACAATTAGTGCAGCAAACTGTGAGGTGTTTATTGTGATGTGCAAAACTTTAGCAAAAATATTCCCTAACTCATTTTACCTGTGAAAGGAATTTGAGCTGTTGATCCCAAGAGCACACAGCACTAATCTGCTTCTCATATAATATACTTTTCTTTTCTTTCTCATTTTGATTACTTCCGAAGTCTAGTTTGTTATTGCTCATTATTTGTTATTGTTTTATTATTTATTATTCATTTCTTAGTTTGCTCTTTTATTTGTCTTTCTTCTTTGCAATTGCTTTATTTGTTTGCGTTCTGTTTCTACAATACTTTTCTTTTTGCTTTTTTTTTTTCATTAGTTGGGGTGAAATTTATCTCTGCATATCATGTAGCTTGTTTTTATTTCATTATTTCCCATGTTTGTGTTACACAGTCACTACTGCTCAGCCTCACAGTCTACTAAAGGCAACTCTTATCGATACAGCACCACTGAACTCCACAGATAATGTTTTATTAAAGTTACACAGAAGCTGAAATCTTACACAGTAGGCAGCATAAAATCATTACCAGCTTGAATATTTTGAGGATCAAGAAGATAATGATAAAAGCAATGTCCCAACAGGGTACTCACCACTTACTACTTTATCCACAAGCCCCCTACAGGTGTGTTTTGGTGTCATTGAATGCCCACCCAAGGGTTACACAAAAGCCTGAAGCTAAGACACATAAATGGTTCTATAAACGTCTTGTAGCACAGCCTAAGCTCTCTGGTTTTCAGGGACTTTATGTTATTAATAAGAAGTTAATGGGAAGTAAAAATATTGCGTGAGAAACGTGTGCATAAAAGCTTTGCTTTCTTTGTGGCTTTCTCCTTTAAAACTGCTCAGGAACTATCATTCCACACTGTCTTTTCTTTTTAAAAAGTATATGTGAGCTATCTCTCATCTCTTCTTTATCTGTGGAATATTTAGATATGTAATATAAAAAGGATTTGTAAAGCAAATAGTGGTCCCCACACTCTGGATTTCTCCAGTCAGAGCAAATGCAATGTTATTCATTTCATAATCTGGACTATATTTCACATATGAAAAGCCGAAGTAAGTTAATATTTTCCTGAGCAAAGCTATCAAGCAGACAAACACTATAAAAATGTTATATGGTCGTTCCTTCTCATCATGTTAGTGTAGATCTTTGATCCTCAAATCCGCAGGTTTAGAATCTTAAAGGCCTGAGAAGATCTACCATTTCTTTAATAATGCTGGTCATTTTCATAGATGGTCAAGATTTCCAGGTTGATTTATTTTACTCTTTTGTATCATTATTAACCTTTTCAAAGGTCTGTGCTTTACTGCAAGTCTGCATTTCCCTCTAAATCTCTTAGAAAATCTCTTCTGGAATTATCTATTGGAACTGTTGAGGTTGGGATTCTTTTAGTGTTTGTTGTTATTTTTTTCACCCTTTTAGACCCTTGCATGAGCAGGTCAAATGCAATGCTCTCCAATCAAATCAGTGTAACAGGAGTATGGACTTTTTCTGTCCTATTTATTGTTCAGGGAAGGAATCCCCACAGTGAATCTAATTTGTATAAAATATCAGTGCCTCCTCACTGTCTGCCATGTTTACCATAGACGTACAAATGACAAAGTCCTTAAGTCAAGGCTATACTATATCACCTAGAGAAGCAGAGGTTGAATCCTAGCCCTAACTGACTTCCCATAAATCACAGTGGGACCAAGCTTTTAGCCACTGCTATACATAAGGTGTTACATATTAGGGACTGAAATTACTCACAAGATGTACTTTTGTACCAGATGATTGTGTGGCACCATTTGGTAAACCATGTTTAGCATAAAGGCCTTATTTCAGATACTTCAGATGCTGTGAATTAGTTTGTCTGAAAAGACCAATTCTCTAAATGTGAGATATCTGTCCCTTCAAACACAAACAGGATACTTAGAGTCTGCAGCAAGAAGCTTCATTAAGTCAGGTGTTTAACAGGAGCTTCCCTCTAGATAAGTTTGCCTAGATGATGTAAAATTTCTCTTGATGGGACCCACAGGAAAGTACACAAAACACATATAATAAAAGAAAAGGGATTAATAGATTTCACTGAGACTGAAACCTAGAGAACTATATTGACACCTAACACAGTCTTACAGTGAGACGCCCACCAGTTTCAGATTACATTTTCATGACCAGAAGACATACATTTCTCTGTGTAGTATTTCCTACACTTCTCTGTGTGATTGTAGTTGTTTCTTATTCTCTTTAAGGCTAGATTCTGCAGTTCTTGCAAGTGGTCAGATATTACCCATCCACATTGGTGTGAAACCAATGCAAAGAAGATTCTATTATTTTCACTAAATAATTTTCCTTAAAAGAAAAGTACATACAGTGAATGCCTTAGAAAATTGAGTGGGGAATAGTAGATATACAAACCCTTCTCCTTCCTTCCAGTACCATGAGGTAAATTGCACAATAAATCAATTTTTATGGATGCTGTTGACTTGCAACATTTGCTGCTTTTAAAAATTAATAGCTGAAATAATGAACATTCTCAAAAACCCTCTGAAGAGCCAGCTTGATTAACTCCCTGAAATGGAAAGCAGTTGACAGGTGCAATATTCTCCACTGAAATTTTCTGTAGACTGAGCAGGCTACAATCTAAACTTATTTGAGTAACACAAGTTTGCTTGCTTTGGTTTTAATTTGTGGGAAAATAAACAAACTGAAGTCCCATAGTGTGCTTTGCCTAGACATGCATGCACACACATCTATAAAATATTCCTTCTTGTAAAATTAAATAAAGTCTAATTTTTGTGTAAATATTATTTTGAAGGCTTAGTGGCACTGCACAGTGCAAGTGTCATCGCTTCATATTAATATTGCATTATTGACAAACTGATAAGAAATTCCTTGCTATAAGGAAATGTGCACTGCATTTTCAGCATTTTCTAGGTAGTGGTTCACATCCCAAAGTGATGTAACCAGGAATACCTTCTCTGAATTAAAAGTAGTTACACAGCTTTTCATCAGTATTTCCATTTATCCCTCTGTCTGGGTCTCATTATTCATGGTCCCTTAACATATGAGCAGGAATTAAACATGAAAAATTGTTAACCCATTTCTCTTTCTGACTTGTTTTTTTTAGAGGTGGAATTAAATAATACTGTTGTCCACAATGAGAAATATTGGTGGTACATTTCATGTTAGGATAAAAAATAGAAATTAATTATGTTTTGGTTAAGCATTAGGGTATTTGTTTAATTCTTTAAAATGTACATACAATTAAAAATATCTGAAATGTAATGCCATTCTAATTTCTTTATTGCTAATAGAGATATTGGTCTGAAAGTATTGAGACAGATGTCTGAAGTCATGATTAATGAGGCTGCCTGAGATAATCAGATGATCCAAGTGACCTCATCCCACGTCACAAAAAGTGGACACAAAAGACTTACTTTCAGTGAGCAAAGTTCATCAGTTGCTCAGCTGTATGCCTTCTCTGCTACCTGCAGATTCTTTAACATCAACATTTTTGAGGAATTTCTGCATGAAAAATAAGTGAAAGATAGTCCTAATCTCATTGCAATCAATCGAATGCTCTTTCTCATTTTTTATGGCATTAAGGTTCATGGCTTCTCTCTTTTCCCCTATGGAAATTGAAAGTTTTTCTCCATTATTCAGAAGCCATCTCTTTTGAGTAACAATTTTGTTGTTCCTGTGAGATGAAACTGTGGAGGCAACTGAATTCAATGTCCTGTCCAGGCATTCAAGTAAATACAGCTATATATTAATGTGTGAGTCAGACTGTTTGAAGGAAACCTTGGTGAAAATTTCAGTAGGCAGATGGGGACATCATCTATGTTGTTGAAGTCTTCCAAGATAATAAATATTACTGTCTTGATAATCATGTTAGATAACCTCTCTATCAGCAGCTCTTGGAGCTGTTAAATGTCTGGGGGCTTTATAGATTAACAAGATGTCAAGGCTGGTCTTTCCTTTAGTCTTACAAAATAAAGGGAAATACTCAAGGGAACCTGCTTCACCTGAATTTATTTAATCTCTCAAACATGCAGTGGAATTACAGAGAGTTAATAAAACCATGCAATCTGTTTGTCAAATATGTCAAATAGAAATTAATTTACAAAAGGTAAGCATTTTCACTGCAACATGGAGGCTATTTTTAGGAAAAGACTTCCAAATGCATACACAGTCCATGAAAATAAGGTATTGGAGGACAGAGAAATGGGCAAGATGGGTTTAGAAATACAGCTCTGGAGAAAAATCCTAAACTTATCAGGAATAAAGAAGCATGAAAACAAAATTAGACAAAGTGAGAAATATGAAGGTTTGCTTTTACCTCAACTTTAATCCAGACATGTCTCTTTGTTCAACTAAAATTACATTGTGTCCCCTGAGGACTAGCACATCTTTCTGAAAGCAGAGGAACATCAAGGTCTTTAGCATCTGTCAATATATTCTTGCTAAGAGCTAAATTCTGGCTGTGTTTAGGCAAAAATGAAGGCTGAAGGATTATGAAGTTCTCAGGGACATCCTGCCTAGGAACTGCAAAAGGCTTCAGAGAGTGGGGTGCTATCAGTGCTTCTTGACTTCACTGGAGAAAGGAATAGCTTATGGCACCCATGGTAACTTGCCCTTGGATGTAAACTAATTAGAGCAGTAGAGTCTGAACTCTTCCTAGTACACAGCTAACCTCATCCTCATCTCGGGAACCTCTGCAGTCACAATTGCTCTCTTCTTTTACATCCTCATTGTGATTAAGTAACATAGCTGAAATAGTCTGGTGCTATGTGTACATAAAGGCTGTGTAATCACTTTGCCTTAAATACACTGAAACTGTGTTAATTATGTGCATTTACTACCCAGAATTCGTCTGGACGTTTGCTAAGATTATAAAACATTGATTTTCTTGGGGGGGTTGGAGTGGAGAAGAAGTCAGAGGGGGGATGAGGGAGGAGAGGAGAAGGTGGGACAAGAATCAGACCGAAAGGTGAAGCATTGAAAGTGTCATAGTATAAATTAAAGTACAGTAGCAGCGGTGTCAGGAAAGCATGTCAATGGGCAGAATAATACTGTATTACAAGTTAAAAAATAATGCCAATAGGAAGATAGGAGGTCAGAGTCAAATATACGACACCTACTTATTCACAATTCAATCTTAATATTTTGTTCAGAATAAGCTCACTTCTATCCATAAAAAGTTAACTCCAGATTTACTGAAAACTTAAGATGGATGAGAACTTCACCATTTTATGATTAATTATGGACAGATCTGAGCACCAGGAATCTGCTTCAATATGCTGTTTAGGCCATGAGGAAAGAGGGTATACCCAGAAAAACCCAGCTGTCAGCTTTGCTGGAGTCATTTACTCCAGGGAACTGACTTAAGGCAAAGCAACATGAGGATGGAAGCAACATTAAGGAGGCTAAAACACTGTCTGTTTCATGTCTTAATTGCTTGAGCTATTAAACAAACACATCTGGTGTTGATGTCTCTTGAATACTGTACTTTTTATGTATCACGTATGCCTCAATGCTTTTATGAGCTGCTCACTTAGGACTTGAAGTTAGGCTACTGATAGCTCTTTTTTTTTGCTTTGTTTTTTCAAATGCAAAACTTGTTTATCAGTTTGGTGATTTCATTTTATTTATTTTTACCCTCGACCTTTTGGGCTTTGCATATTGCATTGTCTATCCATCCACTTTCCGCCACGTCTTTTTTCCCCCGTTTGTTCAAGAGAAATTAGCAAAATTAAATAAAGTAAAATTCCATTTCTGGCAGGCATGAATTTGTTAGAGTGAGTTAAAGGAGACAAGTTTGCAAAATTTCATTATGGACCCAAGTAATTGTTAAAAGAGATGCTGCTTCTTATTTGTTCAATAATGCTTTTATACATTTCAAGCTTTATGAAGGATTGATTTGATAAAAGGATCCTTGGAGGATTGTGACCTTGAGTTGCCTTTTATGGAGGAATTTGCTGGGTCTAACCTAAAAAGAAATCGAAATAGAGACTGTGGAGGATGTGTATTTGAAAGGGGATAAATTTGTGCAGACATGCAGAATAAGCATTATTGATAAATTTGTTTCTAAGTGTCACAGGCTACAAAAGGCATTTCCACTTGGTTTCCAGAAAAGATCCTGTGTTTCTTAACCTTTAAAGAAGTAAAGTAAAGTAAGTATAAAAATCATGTGTACTTTTTTAGAGGTCAAGGATATTTTTAAGGCACAATCCTATGTTGTTATCTGACAAAATAAAAGTACCGAACTGTAGAAGGTATTTTGGCTAATACAGCTAAGTTTTCTCTGTCGTTCTGTATGAAATAACCTATAAAGAACTGTGGTTCTCCCAAAAATAGGTTGGTTCATTTTTCCATATGAATGGGAAAAGTTTCTTGTTTTCCCATTGAAATATGGTGTATTATCCTCACTCTATCTAAATTGCAACTTGTCCATAAGCTAAAACGGGTAGAGAGTACAGTCTTTTCATCCTCTTCATGCACGCCAATGATGTTATGTCAACAATATAATCTGCAATGTTTTCTCTGAAATACAGAGTGTTTACCTATGTAGATGTGTCCACATAATATATATGTAAATCTTTTGTTCCACTTTACAGTGATGCAGATGAAATAGTTAATCAAGATTCTTGAAAACTAATATTATATGTTCCTGCACTCTAGATGTATTTCTTGTAAATATTTTAGTGGGTTTATTCAGTTATTTTGCCTTCTGCAAGGGCACTATAAAAGCAATACACATAAGAAAGTTACCAGAGATTTAAGGTTTTGTGGGCTTTTTTTTCCAAAACATTCTTTCTAATACAGTTAAACTGTGATTTATTTATTAAGGGATTAATCATTACATTCAGACTAGTAATCTTAAATTTTGGGGTACTAAGCGTTTAGACTGGAATGATTTAACTGAACTGTATGGTTTGACTGTATTTTTATCTATGAAAAGTAGATTTTGGCCTCATTTAAATGGGAAACAATGTTCAGATGGCAATGAACATAATTTATAATGCTGGGTTCATTCTATCATATTCATTCATTCAGTGGCATTTGGTAACATTTGCATCATTTGCAATGGGGTTATGTCAGGGCTAATGGAATGCAAAAGCAAATATTTAGTCCTTTATTAGTTCGTAAGCTAACATACAGCATAAAAATCTAAGTCTAAATTTCCAGAATTATTCTGTAACAAGGTAAATTTCAGTTATCCCTGTCCCCAAGGCTTCCAAGGAGAGTGCCTTATTATGATTGTATTTCTTGTTTACAGAAAGGAGCTAGCAAAGAAAATGAGATAAAATAGTTATCGCATCAAAAAAGAATGGTTATTATATCACTGCAGTTTTTGCCTGTACAAACACTGCAGTCTAACAGAATCTGTAATGTCAGTACCTGTGTAAACTCTTTTCAGCATCTGGAGATATGAAAATGCATGGAATTAGCAGCTACCTTTTTTCCTTCTCCAATGAGCACCTGCTTTAATGAACTGAGTGTCTCCGATGCCCAGTTATAAGAATCATCTAGAAATACACCATTTCCTGGTTTGACAGCAGTTCGACAAGGCTTGCTGTGAACTGCATTCTTTATATTTTTCCTCCTAAAATCTACATAACGAATTAAAAAAAAACAAAAACAAACAAAAAAAAAAGCCCCTCAATGTTTATAAAATCAATGTACCCCAACCACTTATAAACAAAAAGATACCCAATGCTTACTTTGAACTAATTTTCACTTGTTGAAAGAATTAAGAAAACGCTGAATTGTTGAAGTGGAAATAAAGAGAGAAATGAGCAATAGGAAAAATTCTGACCGTTACGTCTTGCCTAATTAAGGACCAATAGATAATAGTAACACAGTCAATTCTAGTGGCAGCAGGGTAGCCTTTCTTAATAAAAAACTATTTAATTCGGATTAATTATATACCATAGAGAACAAAACTTGGAAAACATTGCTGATATACAGTATTTTGAGATAATTAGAAATACGTTTGTGAGAAGTCAAAAATTTATGTAATATGATGTGATGTGTATAAATTGTAACTGTAACTGAACTGAAAGAAAAAAAATAGCATAGAACAGCATATTCCAAGAGTATCTTGTATCATTTCACAGCAGTGCACGCATGGATGAAATGCAGTCGAAGAAGATACAGGAGGACTGACAAGCTCAGGAAGCGATGTAGTTCATCAGCTTAGCCTGCAGTAGGATCAAAACCATGTCCAGCCTGTTTTCCAGAACTGCAAGAGAAGAATTTTTACCTTCTGCATAAAACCTAGTGCTTGGGAGATACATACAGCAACAAGCCACTGCTATTTTGGTCATCGCTTTTAACATATATGAAAGAACATGATCTGTTCTTTCAACTATTTCACAGAGATGACATTTTCTAAGTCTCTGCTCATTTCTGATGATTTTGTTTTGTTGTTTGGTTGTTTTTTGTTGGTTTGTTGTTTTTTTTTTCCTAAAAGCTTCTGTTTTACTGATAGTATTCTTTTAAAATGTACTGCCCAAAATGGAACAGAAAATAGAATAGGCTGAATGAACATTAAGTGTAATGTAAAAATTTTATACTACACTTTGGTAAATAAATACCTGCAGAAAGTTTACCTACTTTTTACAACAAGCTCATAGCATCAACTGCTTACATACTTTATTACACTGTATATTTTAGGTGGGATAATTTTGTATTTCTGCAATCAAAAATAAAAAAACTGCACTGCCTCAAACTAGTCTTCAGTTGATTTCTTTTGATATACTTTGGATGCTTCTCTTTTCATTAAGACCATCTCCAAAGTCCTTACTTTTTAAAATATTAATCAAAATACAATTATTTTTGATCCATAAATAAATATACTACCTACTTTGCTGACTTAATTGGTAAACAAAAATGTGGGATGCCATCACATTGGAATAGTCTTCTACAAATAAGATTCTCTCCTACTCCAGTAATGAACCATTAAGGTAACCATATCTTAATTGTTTCTCCTGAACCATATTTTCTTTCAGTATTAGAATATTTTGACCATGTGAAAAATCTTGCTAATATACTACGTATGTCTCTATCCTATGCTGCACAATTGCCCTCTTCAGGAATGAATGTGATAGGGTTTTAGCACATTTGTTCTTAGCAAAACCAGGTCTGCCTTCTGTGAGTTTTCATAAAATGATTGTTTAAAACTGTGTTATCATATCTTTGTAGGTGCCAAAATTAGGTTGGCTTGGCTACAGAGCGACATTTTTTCCTTTCTGTCTTATTTTTTCCCCTATTTTTCATAAAGTAGTACCATGTTTGCCCTTCTCTAGACTTGTAGGACTCTGCTTGTCCTCCTAGAGTTCTTGAACATAATTACTAATGGTTCAAAGACAGTTCTGGCTTAGTTAATTTCATCACATCCTGACAACTTGGTTACATCTAAGTTATTTAATATTCTTTGACCTGTCCTTTCTGTGTTCTGACCTATTCCCCCACCTTTTCTTAAAATTAATTGTGTTAAAAATTAACTGTTAAATTGTAATATGCAAAAATCACCTCTGCGTTCATGCAAATGCTGTGTGAAAAACTGGGATTTTAAGCTAATTTAATTCAACAAAAAGGTCATACTGACAGCTGCAACAACCGAAAACCAATCCCAATAGGGATATAGATAATGCAAGCTTCCTCACACTTCCCTATCCACCTATTAGTACAATATACAGTGAGAGGATGAGGTTAAAAGGTCCATCCAGTTTTATGAGCTTGTAAGATCTTTGATTTCTCCAGAACGTTACCAAAGTGCTCTAGAAAACTTACTGCTTATTGCAGCATGGATATTATGTTCTGAAAAATTGGTTTAAAATCATCTTTTTTAATGTATATTTGCTTCCCAAAGTAGTGACTGCCACCAAGGGCTGTGCTTAAAATGCTGTTTGGAACATAAAAAACGTTTTAGAGCAACGAGCAGTTTGACAAGAATGTATCAGGTAATGATTATAAATTGGAAGAGGGGAGATTTAGATTAGATATTAGAAAGAAATTCTTTCCTGCGAGGGTGGTGAGGAACTGGAACGGGTTGCCCAGAGAAGTTGTGGATGCCCCATCCCTGGAGGTGTTTAAGGCCAGGCTGGATGGGGTTTTGAGCAACCTGGTCTGGTGGGGGATGTCCCTGCCCATGGCAGGGGGGTTGGAACTTGATGATCTTTGAGGTCCCTTCCAACTTTAACCAGTTTATGATTCTATGATCAATTTTCTCTATTATCTTGTAGCAGAAAGCCCCGCAAATAAATGCAGCTGTGTTGCTTCTCTGTCTGTCTTCTTTCTGTTCATCATATGATTTCAAGTTTCTGGTTACATGGTACCATGCAGCTGAGGAGAGCCAACATGATCCTCTCTTTTAGTATAGTCCTTTACATAAGTTACTACTTTGCTATTAGAGCAGGGACATCACTGCTCTAATGAACTCAGTAGCATACTGCAGCCTTACCCTGAATCTATGCCAATATATACATATATTCAGAGATTTTCTGTTAAGCCCTGCCATTAAAAGTTAATCTTCACTGTTAGAGACTTAACCACCAGAAAATAGGTATTTGTCCTTGTAGTTTACTCTGAGGAGGAACTAATCAACTGCAACAGAAGTGGTTGCCACTTGACAGTACACAAAACAATCTGTTATTCTGGGGGGTAAGAAAGCACCCAATGTACCCTTTGATCTAGTCCTTCTATGGGGGGAGTCTCTGGTGAAGTTAATGGGATCTGTACTTTTTCTTTGCAGGTCATCTTCAATTTATCACTACCAAATCAAATCTTTTGGGAGCACCATCATTAACCTCCGCTAGGTTAGGTACATCCATCAAGTCCTCAATTCGTTTATCATTATTATCAGGGAAGTCATCATTCTTCAGACCACTGTGACTATTAATTTCCTACACATTAGGATATAAAACCTATACTATCCATAAAACTCAGAAGTGCTGCAACATCCACAGGTCTGCATGGAGTATATAAATAAGTAGCTTGTGACTTTGCATTGTTTTGAAGTATCATCTGTGGTAATATAATTAGTATGGCCAGATAGGGAATGGGCACTTGATAAATGCCAGAAGTCCTTTGAGTAAAAAAATAATAGCTTCTCTTCTGTGTTCTTAACTCTTCCCTTTAAAGAACCTTTTAATGAAATTTCATGCATTTGAAAGACTCGATGAGTTACTTATTCAGCAACTGTGTCATCTATTCTCCTCTCAGTCAGTGACAGTAACTCCTTTTAATATCAGTGAATGTTATGTGCATGTATTTATGATAGAATGTACTCCCACAGTAGACATTAAAGGATTTAATAGAAACTGCAATTTTATATACTCATTTTCAGTAATTAATATTCCTTAAGATAGGAAAACGAGCTTCAACAGCCTGGGTGTCAACAAATAGTGGCAACAGAATAGATTCTGTCAAAAAAAAAAAAAAGAAAAAAGTAGAAGGACTATCATCTTTTGACTGAATTGCTTAATCTCATTTCTTCTATATTTCAGCATTCACATTGATTTGTTTTCAAACAATGAACTCTTAAATTGGCTGCTATTTAAAGGTCAGGAGTTGCCATGTCATACAATTTGTTACACCACTGTAATTTGCTAGCTTAAACATCACAGATATAAGGGGGTTGCAGTTTAGTATTAGATGAAAACAATGACTATAAACTATAGATGAGCACAAATAACTCAAAAAATAAATAAAGTAATGTCTAGGATATCCATGATTGGAGCCACATAGATCCAGCCATTTATTTCATATATTGCTCTGTAATAGTTTGAGATTACCCCTGTGCTCCTTCCTCTGGAGATACATTATGATCTTGGAAGAGGCTGCCCAGGGAAGTGACTGAGTCACCATCCCTGGAGATATTTAAAAGACATCTAGATGTGGAGCTTAAGGACACAGTTTAGTGGTGGATTTGGCAGTATTTGATTAACAGTTGGACTCAATGGTCTTAAAGGTCTTTTCAGTCTAAATGGTTCTATGATTTTATGATATCCCTTATATTTCTTTTTCCAGTAAAACTCTGCATCACCTTGCTTCCCTTTTTTCTTATCAGTTACAGAGTTCTAGCTAAATATGGTCAGGTTATATTGGAGTAATTCAATTGCTTATCAGTCCATGATCTAAAACTTCCTACTATTGTTTCTGCTGTATGTTATTGTTCAGGTTTGCATTTATGAGTGTTTGATTTACTTCTTTACCTGTCTCTTCATCTCTTAAAATGAATAGTCTTTGACAGAACACGTATTCTTGAATTTCACTTACCCTCACAGTGAGGTCTTCAACCTGTTGATGGGCCAGGGTATGTCATGTAACTTTAGTCTGCAGAAGGTTGCAGTACCACCTGCTCAGCCCGGTGGCTGTGTTTCTACTTGATTAGAGTAATCCAAAGAGTAGGACTTTCATTTATATCCATCAAAGAGACTTCATAATGGGACAGAGTGAATATGATTCTAGGCTAAGACTGGAAAAGGAGATTACTAGTGTTCTGGTAAGGTTTGCACACTAAGTCATCTATACGGAAGGACACAGCTGCCAATATAGCCCACTGTGTAGTTGTTAGGGGTGTACCGTAACTCTCCACAGCTGAGATGTTGGTACACAGCACAGCTGTAGCTTGTTTCGTAGAAAGTATTAATGAGATTTCTGATGTTGGTGATAATCAGCAGATCCATACAGGTGAATAGATAACAGAGCAAAGACAGAAGAAAAGTCTGTGGGATTTTTCTGTGTCTGATTTTGTGATTTTGTGAAATTGCTAACATTACCTCCTTAACAAAAGTTACTTTCCAGAACAGCAGGTTTTAGTCTGATGTATCTACATGACAACTCACATTTCTATCTTCCTGTTTCAGCAGAATACATAAACCAAAACAGACTGATGACTTACAGATTGGTTCTTTGTTTCCTTTAACCTACAAAACCTATGAAGCACCTAATCAGTTTCCGAGTTTCTGCTTCTTTTCTCAGCCCCTGTACTGGTAGTCTATGCATTAGCAGTGGTCCTTGCTCTGCTAACTACCATGGCCTGTGCTGTTTCAAGTATATCTACCTCTCTCCCCTCTCTTTCATTCACTCCTATTTATTTCTTCTTCTTTTCTTCTTTCTCACCTTCTTTTATTTTAGCTGAAACTTAAATTTAAAGAGCTGATCTCACTTTCAGTTACATTCAGGGTGCTGGAAATGAGCTGTTCCAGTGGAGGAGGTGGTAGCAAAACAGACCCTATTGCTGGAAGAGCCAGTTCCTAAGAGTCAGACAGTGCTTTGAACTCATTGTGTAAAAGGCACTGAATCTGTAGTCAAATTACCTGGAGAAAATGATATGGTGAAATATTTAAATACGAAGAAAAGAATATCCTGCCCCTATTTCATACCACACTTGACTCCGCTCAAATTAAAATGTGGTGAAATGGGCATGAAGCCATAAGTATTTGAGTTACTGCTTTGGAAAGGGTATATCTATTAAGAATAACTGGTTTAAGTAACCCAACTGACAAGGTGAAGTTAAAGAACTGTCCTTTTTGTCAAATATTTTCTTAAAAGAGGGTGGGTTGGAAGGTCAGCAGCTAGACATTATAGTAATGGATACCATGGAAAAACTAAAACCAGAAAAGGTTTTTAAACGGTAAGAGATGGATTGACCTGGAATGCAGGGGGAGACTGGGTGAAAGGGAACAACGAGTCAGAAGAGACCCAAACTATTTCTTATCACACTAGTGTTGATGGAAAAACCACATGCAGTTAGTGTTTTCAGTTTTCCTAGTGTCCAATGTTATGCTGTATTAAGTGACACGGGATTTTTTTTAGTTAATATTTTTAGTTAAATAAAGATTTATTCTTCAGAATTTGGACTGTAGTCCTAAGAACTTGGCAGATTCAAATCACAGGACATTGCACTGGTGTAAGTTTCCAATGACAGAAATGTAATTTTCTAGTTGCAGCCAGCATTTCTCATGACATTTTGTACTGAAATAATTTGCCATTACTGTTCCGTCTCCCAAAATACACACCTTTTCAGTTTATAAAAAGTTAAAGTGGAGGGAGTCCCTAATTTTAAAATTTCGATAAGTGCAAAATTGCTATACTAAACCTGGAAACAAGAAAACAAGAAAACCAAAAAGCCTTAACTTTATTATTGACATTGTTTGCCATACAAGGAACATATTCTTTGTTGCATTAAGTTTTCCAGGTAAAGTTAATAAGAAATAATTGTATTCTGTTTACAGACCTGTATTTTCCCGAATGCCAGCCTAGTTCCAGCACCATACTAGGTATTTTTTAAACATGCAGATTTGTATTTTCCCGAATGCCAGCCTAGTTCCAGCACCATACTAGGTATTTTTTAAACATGCAGATTTGGTTATAGATTCCAAAGTCTCTAAATCTTCCAGCCAAGTTCCTTTTCATCAGAATCCAAATCTGTGATTTATGTGAGACTTTCCACGGTTGGAAAATCCCCTCAGTGAAGCAAGACCAGCTGCTTTTCTTCCCTTTTGCACCAGTCATGAAAAACAAAGATAGCAGAAAATTTGGAAATCTGATTTGGCATGTCAAATTTTTGTCCAGTTGCTGCTACCAGACTCGGTTTCCATGGTAACTCCTGCCAGTGAATTCCATTAGTTGCACATTATGAAACTATGTGTTTATTTTATCACTTCTTTTGCAGTTGCTGTTCTTTCTGTAGTTGGGACCAGATCCACTCCCTCAGGTTGCTGGTGAATGTTATGTTAAAAGAAACCACTGTGTTATCCCTCCCCTCTTCTTTTACTTTTTTTCTTGTGACTTTTTGGTCTTTTACTTCAGGTCTTAGTTTGCTATAAGGTCTTGACAAGTGTTTCACAGGATGTAGCTGGAGGATGGCATGTAGTATGCATGTCCTATCAACACCTATAAATCTGTTGTCCTGGTGCTTAAGGAAAGTAAGGGACACGTAAAGAGTTACCTCCATTTCGTCAATACTATTCTTTCTGACCTAAGCAACAAGAAGCAAGTTTTTAGGTCAGTTAACACAGCTGAATTTCCTTCTTCCATTAAAATGCAAACACATAATCCATTTGACTATTGGGAATGACCACCAAAGACCATCAGGTATTAATAATATTAATCTTGGTCACAACTGATCCAGGGTGGATTTAGACCTATAAGTCAGACAAAAATATCTCTGCCATAACATTTCCTTTTATCTAAGTATTCAAGCCCCCCAGAACATGTTCATAGTCTCATTTAAAAAAAAAATATATATATACAAAAATCAATGTTTCTGTAGCACATGAAGTTTTTCAATAAAAACCTGATATAATAATACCGTACAGCAGATTCCGCAGTCCTTAAGCAGTCTTGTTGATGAGGTCCAGTCTGAGTTTTACACATGACTGCATACCCATAATCAAAAGCCAGGCTTTTGGGAAGGTGGGGAGGATGACATTTTGATTGTATGAAGGCTCTAATTTTTCATAAACTTGACAGATAGGAGAAGGGAGATATGAGAAATGCAACTTAGGCTGATATGGCAACATCTGGAATACAGAGAGAGTCAGCAGCCTTTGGATGAGATTTCCAGCTCAAATAAAAGTAAGAGGGCTGAATAAATCAAATACACACTGTTTAGAACTAGCAGGGGCACTGTAATCTTTTCCTTCCATAGCTTACTTGTCCTTTACGGACGTGAATTAAACAACCTAAGGCGATATGAAGAAGCTGTGTGAGATAACCCCCCAAAAAAATTCCCTAACCTTTTCAGATTCAGTAAAGTAGTTTTTGATAAGGGCTCTCCAGCTAGATATATACAAACAAGTGGCCAATATTGCCTCCAGCACTACATAATTGTTCTGACTAGCTTTACACTTACTCATTCCTCACAACTCCAGGGCCTTCTTTTATATGTGAAATTTAATACAACAAGCATTAGTGCTGTTCAGCACTTCAGAAGTCAAGGAGCAAACTTTTCTAATCAAGGAATTACACTTCCAAGCTGAGGACAGGAGTCTATGGAAGGAATACAAATGAACAGAAGTTTACTGATGCCATAGTGAACTGCTCTGATTGTGCCCAGGCATGGAAACCGATTCAACAACGCCTTGATCCCAGACTACAGCTGAATGTAGTTAAGGTAAAATACCTCATAATAACAGTGATCTCAAAATCATTTCACCATATCTGCCCAGTTGTCTCAGTTGTGCAACCTTTCCATCCCTTTTCCTTAGAACACTTGGACAGAGGACTGCTCTCTCAGGTCTTTCCTTAAAAAAAAGATCCTATCCTCCCTAAGCTTTTCACATCAGTATTAGTTACATCCACACGGTAATTACTAAGGTGACAACTGGTGCGAGATCATTTTCTTAGAGGCTCTCTACATCATAATCTAGTAGCAGAGACCAGTGTACAGCATGGAATCTAACTTTGTGGACTGAACATCTTGTATCTGAAGCACTGTAGCTGCCTCTTGGCAAGGCTTCCTCCCTCAACCACACCACCGTGTCATTTTTAGCTTCTCTGTGTTGCACTTCTGAACAGTTCTGTTAACACAAATAGAAACAGTTCATATCTATTTGCAGCTGAAATTTGTATCTAAATGTAAATGTGTCCTTAACCTAGCTGGAATCCACAGAGATTAAATGCAGAAGGAACTGTTTAGTCAGCTAGTCTGGTAAAAACTTGTATTTCATCCAGTTACCCTTTGCATATCTGAGTGATAGTAGCTAACCCACACTGTCAGGAAACTCAGTGCAACTAAACTGATTATATGCATATGTGCCTGCACTTATATGTGCTATGCAGTGGAATCAGATAGGAATAGAAGAACTAGATACTGGCTTTGCAAATCCTTTTTTTTTCTGAACTCTGATATGGGTTCACCTAAACTTGTCATATGAAAACGTCATGGCAATTTTCATTTCTCACATACTGAGAATGTAGTAGATCATCCTTTCTCATGGTGACAATTATCATCAAAAAAGCTGGGACTCTCTGGCCTGATCAGCAAAACTGTTACCCAGCCTCCAAAAGAATAATACGGGTAGGCACTCTAATGTTCCAATCGTTCTTATAACACATTCTTTGATATATTTTTTTCCTGCTAAGGAAGAGAGCCACAGTTTAATCTAATTTGGGCGTTTGAGTTAGCAGTAGGGTTAATAGCTTTTGTATCAGTAGTATTTTAATGGTAGCATCCTGTATCTTATAATGAAGATTATTTTGTGATTTCTTGTTCAATTCATGTAATTCCGGGATTATTCTTTTCATTTGTCAGAAAATATCCAGGTACCTTTTCATCTAACTGCCAATAAAACCTTAAAATTATGAAAGGATAAATATAGCTTGCTTTCTTCTAATTTGCACACCAGGAATCAATCAAATAAAGGCCAGGTGCTTCTTGTGTTGACCAAGGAAAAACAGATTCCTTTTTTTGTAAGTGTGTGTGGGATTGGGGATCTGGGGGTGAGTTTAACTGAAATGTTTCACATCATTAGTCAATAATGTGCAATTTTGCCTTTAGGGATCTTGGGAAAAAATTAAATCAACAGAATTATTTCATTTAGAAAAGCACCTGCTGTGCAAAAAAATAATTTTCATCAAAAATTTAATAATGCAGTACCTAAGCATTGCAGTCCTGTTGGCATGATACATTATGATGGCTCCAAAGGCTCATGCATTGGTTACAGCTTATCACATCAGAATTTCTCATGCTAGGAAACACCTATGGAGGCTTCAACATGAAAGCAAAAGAGCTGTGGGGGGCTCAGGGGATTGTTAATGGGCAATAATATTTCTGCCAAACATACTGTGATTATAAACCAGCCCAAGGTGTTAACCATGGAAAGGTGTTGCCACCTACTAACTACTCAATAGGGTATATAATAAGATTTTGGTCACATCTGCAGCAGCCAGGAACTGGGATGTCCACTGTGATCTTCAGCTGTATTGGAAAGGCCATGATCTGCAGAGGGGTGGTCACCTCAGAACAGGGCGCTGCAGTGGTAAGATCTTAGGATATCTGTACTATGGCAGCTTGGGCTGACCACCCCAGTGTCACCACAGAGATAAGTGAAAATTTCCCCATGTCAAATATTTTTTCACCTGAAGTATTAAGTAGACTTTTTTAAGAAACCAACACATTGTCGAAAAGGGAACCAGTGATGCACTGGATTGTCTGAAATATCTAAAATTTAGCTATATGAAGAATATGAAATTCTCAAGCATGATTTAATTTTCCCTTGTTTTTATCACAAATGGTTTTACATTTTGAATTGTAGAAACATTGTAGAACCAGGCCTTTTTTGATAAAGACAGCGCTGGCGAAATCCAAAGTCTGGTCTCCAGAATAAGACAGATTTAGCAATGGATGTCAAGAAAGGAATTTTATTTGTCTTCTTTTGATTCTTAAGTCATTTCAAATGAATTGCTTGCCTCATTATGCACAGAAGAAAAAAGTTCTGGTTTTTAATTAGCAATATATTTTCCCATTACTCCTTCCTTCAGTGAATAGCTGGAAAAGTGAACAAAAGTTACTAGAACCAGCGTATTAATGAAGCAGCCAGTGATTTCACATAGTTCATCATGTAATAATAATCGTTTTTTCATTACTCCTTTTTTTTTTTTTTTTTAAGTAGCTCAAGCTTCAAGCTCTGCTACTTTTTATAACTTTTTTTGTTAGGCAAGGGGATCTGGCAGATCTGGCAGATATGCATACTCTCTCTTGTATACACTGATGCATCTTTCTTGATATATATATATATGCTGCGGGTCTATAAGAATCACGCCTCTCCTGATATGATTAGCTGCCTTTGTAATATAGTCTCTGTGCCTGTACCCATAATGTGACATGAAATGTAACAGCTCATCCAGCCAACAGGGCACAGCTCACATCCATGCAGCTAAATGCTTCCAACTTCCCAAGAGAAGGCTACATACCACTTGTTCAGTGAGAACAACCCTGGCCCATTAACCTCAGTAGCCAGTAGCTTAATAGAATTGATATTTTAGCCCGGGTGTCAGGCCCTGGTTCTGTTTAATTTTCAGGGAGAGCCATATCCAGATGACCAGAAGGAACTGCAATAGGTGCCTTCTTGTATCACACTGAGGTCCACAAGATCAGTTATGGCTTTACCAGTGGCAGCAGGAGACGTTATTATAAGGGAGCAAAAAGGCTTGGCCACATTCTACAGCCTAAATCCCTCTTATTCTCCAATATCCACATTTGTTTTATTAGTTTTATTACCATTTTTTTATAGCTTCTAGACTGTTTGTAGACATCTTCCTTTTCACAACACTGCTTTCTGCTGTTATGTTGCTTTGTTTTGTTTTTATTAATAATTGCCTCATTTTTATGTAATATCTTGTCTTGGATTACGTCAATATTTGTATGACAGATTTATT
This sequence comes from Thinocorus orbignyianus, assembly GCA_013400375.1. NCBI lineage: Eukaryota > Metazoa > Chordata > Aves > Ciconiiformes > Thinocoridae > Thinocorus > Thinocorus orbignyianus. The sequence continues at coordinate 1,572,980 of VXBW01003926.1, read as the reverse complement.
TGACCCACTCTATCCTATGACAACATTGAACCAAATTGTGATGTCTACTAGAGAGCAGCTCTCTCCCATTTATTCTTCTTGCTCCAGGTCCTGTGCCTCAAAATACAGAACAGCACCTTTCCTTTTTGGCTGTAAATCAGGATGTTCCAGGAAACAGTAATTTATTGCACTTAGCAACTTAATCTTTTCATCTTGTCCCGATGAGGCATTGATCCAGTCAACAGGCAGGTAGTTGACTTCCCTGACTATCACCATCTATGCTAAAGCTGCAGCTTCTCTAATCTTATTTAACACGTCCTGATCGTTATCACCCCGCAGTACAAGAACAGCACCGTATTTTTAATGTCGGAGTATGGGATTTCCATCTGCAATTTTTTTTTTCTGTATTTCCATCATATTTTATGTGGTAACAGTTTATATTATCCTTCACGTACTGAGCCTGTACATCTCACTGTCATCCCTGGAAAGTTAGCACTAGTGTCTCCTACAAAGTTCTACAAGGGCCCCGAGATTCTTAAATCAGTATTGTCATTTGATGCCAAGCACTCTAGTTTTCACCTCTTATTCTTAGGATTCTAGTAGCGGTGTAGAAGCACTTACAAGTTTTGCCCTTGCACTGTCACTCAATACCACATGTGCCAGTCAACTGGCACTGTAGGAGGTCTCATTTGCCTTCCCTGTTTATTATGATTGTGCTGTTTATTTCCCTCCTGGCTCTTTCAGAGACACATTGAACATTAATTATGTCCCTCTCATCCTTGTTTTGCTGAAATAAAAACAAATAAATGAACTTCACCTTGAACTGTGCATTTCTACACAGATTCCTCTAGGGTGAATTTATAGAATTTGTACCTAGGTCATACATTGGAATGGAAGTTTTAAATCATCCTGATAAAACCAATTTATTAATCAAACTAATATAATCAGATATTTAAAAAGAAATCTTTCAGGTTTTTGTTTGTGAAGAAATCACCTTTCAGGTGGATAGTAAGGTTTGTACCTGATGCTTTCCAAGAAAGTACAAGTTATTTTATTTAGCTCAAGAATTTTTTAAAAAATGTCTAATAAAATCTTGTACGGGAAGCACTTTAGTTCAATGTTATTTTATGTCTGGAATTAAATTTAAAACAAACAAACAAACACCAAAACCAGAAATCCCACTTTTGTTCAGCTTCAATTGAATTTGCATAGAAGGAGAACAGCAAAAATGTCTAAGAAAGATCTGAATTCTGCCACTCCCGTTAAATGAAATTTTATGTTTATTACTCATATTGAAATCTGTGAGTTTACTCAGCCCCAAAATATACTTCGTATTACATACATATATATATTTTATTTTACTCTAGATCCAGATAGAACAAATTAAAAATGGGTACAGAAAGGAGAAATTTTCAGTTACAACTACACAGTTCAGTGACAGACAGTATAGTTCTTCAACCAGAATTTTTCTGTTTTTTTTTTTAAACTGTTTCCCAAGCCCTCCAGCACATTAACTACACTGGTCTTGGGGCCTGTTACAGTTTTGAGTACTGATGTCTAATAAGTGATGTAATGGGAATTGAGACTGGACTATTTCATGTTCAAAGACCTGAGAGAACTGACTTGGGTGAACATCAGTTCTTGCACGCACCCAAATAGTTACAATTTCTTTGTTTTCCCTATTTTCCATACGGACAGACATTTTGCCCTTGGGGTCCGCTATTATGTGCAGAGTGAGCAGTTTAGCTTTGTTTCCATTAGACAAGAGAGTGACACTGCAGAAAAGCAAGGCAAGACTGAGGGTGGATGTTAAAAAAAAAAAAAAATCCAGTTTCAAAGGCTGCTCAAATGGAGAAGCCAGTGTGTGTGTGTGCCAGCAAGTATGTGTTCCATTGCAATATGAGGTAAAAGGCATTTTGAATGCTCCCTGAATGACAATGAGGTATTGGAAAGCAATGACATTCTAATCATTGCTGCAAATGTCAGCACAAGGAGCCTGTGGGTTGTGGGTCCCCAGTGCATGAGTTAACAGCTTTACAGTAAAATCACCAGGGATCAATTAAAAGGAAACTGTTACTAACCTCCACGCATCCTATTGCTGAAATGTCTAGAGAAATAGGTCTAATTATAGTCCTAACCTTTCCCAAAGGGCCATGAATGAGTTTCCATATATGGCATGGAAATAGAAAAAAAAAGAAGCCATGGCGTGCTATTTTGCCATGGTTTAGGTCTCTTATACAAGACACTCAATAACACAACCAGTGACTGAGTACACTGAGCTTCACCCTGAAAATCAATACACTGAAACGATAACTATTGAGTTAGGAAGAGATTCAAAATAAAAATAAAACCAAGAGTAGAGTGAGATAGCAATTCAGGTTTGTTAATGCACTGAGCCAGAAATCGAAGACAACCTGAAAAGAAAGAACAAGGATCAGACGTAAAAGCATGAATTGCTTAAGAATTATGGTGCTATTAAAATTTGTGGGACCTTCTGCATATTAGATTTGCTCAGTTTCATGTTTCATTTTGGCAACATTTAGAGACAATGTGAAAGAGAAAGGACGGAAAGGACTGAAGATTTCTCCAGCTAACGAAAATATTACCAGAGTTTTAGCTAGTGACCCATCTGCAGAAGTGGAGAAAAAAAAAATAAGAAAAACAAAATCCTAATTTGCTTTCAACTGTTCACAACCTCAAAAATTTTTTGTAATCATGAGAGATCACAGAAAAGAAAGGGCCTGGTGAGGCAATATCTTGAAGTTATTTTTCACATAGACTAAGCATTTTCTGTTCCAGGGGGACACATGTGTCTGGACCTATCAGCCTTGCAAAACCAAGTGCAAATGGACTGATGCAAAGCAGACACAGAAATGAGATGCATAGTGACAATAAAACACTACATGCTGGTAACACAGAAGACCTACTTTAATCGTCCTTCAAGAATGTCTCTTCCCCTGCCTTAGGCAACCTCTGGGGTATCTCTCTTCCATCTGAGCAGCAAGAAGAGCTAATGGAGGGTTACAAGAGGGACAATTTTCTAATTCTCTGTTCAAGGAAGGTTCGGAGTAGGGAAGAGCAACTTCCATATGTAAGTTTAAGCCCCAGTCCTTCTCTATTATCGTCACAAGACAGTGTGCAGTTATGAGAGATGAGAGAGGGGGGAAAAAAAAAGAAGACTATATCCTCTTGGGATCTCAAAGACTTTTACCTCAGGTGCTGGCACATTGACTTGTTTTTGTGAAGCTATGAGCTTATTCTTAAACAATATCGACAGGAAACAGCAGATGGCCAAATTGCTTGCAAATGCTTTTATATTACAGTTTATATTCACCAAAACACTTCCACACTGACATGAGCAATGTCATTTTCTAGTAATGTTTGGAATTAGTCCCTTGGGTCACCAATTCCCAGGCATTATCAGATGATAACTCTGAAACTGTGATTACTTAAATATTTTTCAAATCCTGAAGTACTCTTAAAAGGATACAATTTGCAGCCATGGGAGCCTTGTTACAGCGTTGCTATCCATACAAATATCACTATAGTTGTGTTTTGAGTCTCCATCATATACCCTCTGGTAAAAGAGCTGATAACTGGAAAGCAAAAAATTGCTTTAGGCTGAAGCGTGTTTTATAAGATCTTCATCAAATGCGATTTTTCATTTTCCTTGAAAAGAAAAAGACATTCGTTTTTAAAAGAAAACAGGTATATTTAAACTAAAGCAGATCAAAAGATGGATTTCTAATCAACTTTTTTACAATATTTTTGACCTTGCATAATAAAAGAATATGCCATTTGACACTACACAAGTATCAAAATGTACATGAGACTTAAATATTCAAAACTTGCAAACACTCAGTTGTCTCCAACTCCTCTACAAAGCTTCACCGCAGTTAATTCCACAAATTCTATAGATTCATGCTATTTTATTTGCAAATGCTTTTCACACATCTTCCTATCTAATTCTTAACTAAATCTAAATATTATCCTATTCATACTTGTCTGAAAATGTGTAACTTCAGTAAGACCTAAATGTGCAAGGCAACATGCAAAGAAAAAACACAAGTATATACTTATTTGTAAGATCTTGCCTTTAACATTTTATTTTAATGATAACATTTTCCAGTATCAATTCTCAAGTTTGGGTGCATTTAGTAGTTTGGGTTATTTTTTAAATAAGTACCACAAGAAAATTTTAGTCTATTAGAAGAAATATATTTGATGGGAAAATGCTTACTTTTGTAATTAGTTTTGTACTTTTGTATATATATTTTATTTAAAACACAGGGGGGACAAAAATTGAACCAACTATATTCTAAAAGGATTTTATACTTAGCAGTGATTTTGATATCTATTCAGTAAATTTTTCGAAATCCTAATGGCCGCAGTGCTTTATGCTTATATGTGCAGAGTAACTAAGTTACTGAATCAAGGCCAAAATTAGAAGTTGTCAAGTAAGAAAAGAAAGAGAAGTATGTAATGATGAAAAGAATCATACAGTAAGTAAGCTACCTGGAACCAGTAACAGCATGAATTGTGATGGATATCAGAGTACACAACAGAGTATATAGGACACCAAAAAGCCAAAGTCTGAACATGGACGATATCTATAGACAAAACCCAAAATTATTAAAAAATCTTACAATGCACACCTATAAAATAACAAAAAAAAAAAAAAAAAAAAAAGCCAGACAGGACGGCATCACTGCAAAAGGTATTTAAAAGCATTCCTTACTTTCTGATGTAAAATTCTGATGTATTGCCAACAGCTATATAAATAAACTAGCTGTGATGTATTAAATAACACCTAGATATTAAGTTGGAGTAGTTATTCATCACATCTTCTGTAGAATTGCCAGTGCTCATACATCTGAAAATGTTCTAGATTTCAAATGTTAATAATGTCCTTCTGGGAGTTTATCAGATTATTTCCAGCTAAATGAAATTTTGTCATAATAACTCAGTTTACCAAAGCCAAAACATTGTGTAGAGACATATCTTTTTCAGCAACCATTTCACTAGGAGATTTTTGCGGGACGGTTGTTGTGTACATTTGATTTAGTATTAATGTTGTTTTGTTTTTTTTCACATGCCCATGGGTGTCTGGGTATTTCCTTCAAACTCCAGAAAACAGCAGCAATATGGAAGTGTCATCTCCCAGATAGGTTTTTCTCTCATTTTCAAATTTATGTTTGAAAGATGGACTCGAGTACACTTTGTCACAAGCTCTATCTGAGCTAAAAGCATGTAGATATCACAAAATTAACATCGTTTCTATAAATTGCAGCAGAAATCTCTTCAAGCTGACAGGTCAGACTAGATATGCACCTCTTCGGCTGACGACCGCCTAAAGGATGGTGCTGTACTCTACAACTCTCTTCATCCACTCCAGGGAGCTGAAGCCCTTTACACGTAAGTTTTTTGACCATGTCTTCTATGGTGGGTGTAAGAATAAGATACTTTACCTATGCTTCATGTCAAGTCCTTCAGTGCCAACCTCTGACAGCGTCAACAAACCACAACCTACGGAGAAGGATCTAGCTAAATATCATTAAACTTAGAAGAAATTTCAGCATAACTCCCTCCTGATACAGGATGTCCTTGACTGTATTTATCTGTTCTGGAAATGAGCAGTACAGAAAATAATTCATTAAAAAGTGATAAACTGCATTATCCTTCAGCGGTTGATAAATGCCATGACTCCCAGCTGATTGTAGCATATCTATAATAGAATGTGGGGGTGTGGGCTGTGAATATCTTTGTTATTCATTCTGAGGTTTATAAAATGCCTACAGCCACAATAGTGAGGCTTTATATACAAAAATTAAAGGCATAAATTTCATACATAGCCCACAGTGGGACATGCTACGTAAAATGACTGCTGCTGCTGTTAGAAATTCATTGACAATCCAAGCAGGAGTGTAATGTAAGCTGGAAAGGGACCAATCAGATGAAAAACAGAATATAATGTTTGAATTTCCTCTCAAAGGGAATTATCCATGGTAGCATAGTTTTGATTCTGCACCAGGCTCAGGAGGTGGATGAGCTGAAGCCCTGGTTCAGGATCACAGAAATAGATTAGGGTGACATGGAAGGTTTACACTAACCATACTCCACCACTGATTAATTGATGCCTCACCTGAAACACCACTGCATTTACTTAACAGTTTCTACCATCAAAGAATAGACCAGACACACACAGAAGCCTCAGGCAATGGTGGGTCAAGGAAGGAAAATAGAACAGGAGGCATACAAAATGTGACAAGCAAGAACATCCATAGGAAGACAACCTTGTGTCACACATTCCGTGTGTCACCTGCTCTTTTTTGCAATACCCCATGCTGTGTAACACCCTGCTTGCATTACTTCCAGATCCTTCTTGTGTCACCAGATTATATCTTCTGTTGTCTCCTGTGCTCCCCAGAGCTCCTTTCCCACGTTCCTCCCACATGCCATACGTATGTTTTTGTCTTCTGTCTGGATGAGAGGGAACTTGCACTACAGCTAATCAGGAACTCTGTGCACCCCAAATGATCAGCTAATGTATGCATGCTAACTAGCAAGGGATTTGCTGAGGTATAATGAACAATCGTTGAGTTCACCCTGTGGTTCCCATAGAGAGGTATATTAAAAGAACATAACATTTTTTCAGGTACTTAACACGGGATTCAGTTTCATAAGGAAACACCTAAATTTATACATCCACATTCAAGTGTCTAAGGGAACATTATATCTCTCAGCTCCAATTTTAGTCAATGGAGATCTTGTCAACCCAGTCTGCTGAGCCTAGGGAATGATTCTGCTGAGTCTAAAGAATTATTCAGCTGATAAATTCACATCCAGGGGAAAACAGCTCCTGCCCTTGGCTTCATCAGCTGCATTGGGTCAGAGCACGATTCCATGGCCAGATATTCACCACTATTTGAGATGCACTTGGTCACCATGTGGGTTAGGCAAACTGGACATAGGTCCTTAAGAGACTATTGTGCAGTGGCAGGAGGAAAATTGGACACAGGGCCTACAAAACTATTCTGCAGTGGCAGGAGGAAACCATGCAACATGTATAAGTTTATATCAAATGGCACTGAACAGTTGTGCAGGCAAGTGAATTGTGACCAGGCCTCCACTGACCATGTCAGGAATTTATATACCCACTGTCTCTAGAGACCTATTATCTTAAGACACATTTACATATTTTACCTCAAACCAAATGGCTCCTATAGTGTCTTTTTAAAATTTTGCCATGTTCAGCTGAAATTGGTGAAAGAGAACAGAAATTCCTGTGGAGAATGTATGACAACATAAAAAAGCCTAAAATTTTGGTTTCCGAGGCCTGCAAAAAAACCTGCGTAAAAACCACTCAAAATTAGTAAATGTCAGAATTTGAGTCGCCTTAATCTGGCTCCCTCATGTGAACACCTAATGATATATTTTTTAATTACATAGTCACATTCTTTTTGTCCCAGAGGACCTCTACTTCATTCAGAGCACAGGACAGTGCTCATTTAATGAGCAGCGGTTCAGTATTTTGTTTTTTCCTTACTCTTCACTGTGAAGCTCAAGGCCTTATTTATTGCACACAATTATAACACTGCTCAGAAGACAAAATTATTAATTTTCTCATGGGCTCTTCTGTGTAACTCATCTCTATCATGCATTCATTTTCACAGTACCATTTTGAAACATTTCTCCATTTGTAGCTGAGATGCTAAGGTTTGGAGAGATTAAAGTCCACAATATCCATATATTTGAAGTGGCCAATTTAAGTCAATGAGGAATATTTTTTTTCCAGGATTCAACATTGCTTCACACAGCTCTGCACATAGCCCCTGTTGGTATCATTCTTGCACAGAGTGCTCATCATTCTTTCAAATCAGATGCCAGGAGTTAGCTAGGTACTTTTAAAAAATAATTAGCGAACNAAAAAAAAAAAAAATTGGCTTATGTGCCTTGATTGGTATTATAGGCTTCTTGACAAACCTGTCTCAGTATTCCATTGATCTTCTTCACCTTCTGCTTATTCTCTGTTCCAGCTCCCTCATTGTGTTCATCTTAGTTTTCCTCCTGACTTTTCATTAAAATTCAGTCTTCTGTTCTGTATTTAGTGACTTAAAGGAAACACACACACCAGAAGTCACTAAAGACTTAACAAAGTGTTTGTAAAACTCAATTTTATCATGCTCAATGCCTAGAAAAGTCTGACTGAGCCTTCTGCTAGTGGCAGAACTGAGACAGAGCCAGGAAAATCCTAATACAGGGTTACCACTGCTGTCTCTGGAACCTTAAAGGGGACAGACATGAAGGACAATTAGTTCTTCCCCCTGGTCTTTAGCACTTCACATCACCCCTACTAGGTACCATATGAATTTGGCAAAGCAAAGAGGTTGTCATTGTCTGCTTTTCTGTCTCCAGCTGTCTGATTCCCTAAACAAATGTGTATTTTGTCTGTGCACATAGATGGACTTGAGTAGCCCGGTCCAACCTTTCCTCTCTTCAGGTATCCCACTTCTTTTTTTGTCTTTTCCACTCTCTTCACTTACAGAAGGATAACTCTATTGCTGTCGCCAAGGTAACCAAACACGAGCCCTGCCTCTCTTCAGAACAGCCTGCGTCTATCATATGCCTCCCATGGCATTTCAACTGAGTGATATTTAAACGATGCTAAGAAATCAAGAACCATTTGGTGTCATCCCCATGAAGCTGGTGTAAGAGGGTATTGATTTTGCAATTTGATACTGATAACCCTCATCCCTACCAGCCATAGCTATCTGCCCCGCATCATGAACAGCTGACTCTCATTTCAAGCTCCTTCAAAAAGAACTGGCCCCATCCTTTCTCCAGCTGTGGCAACATCCATTAAATATGAAGTTAATAATTAAATATGGAATTAAATGTTATGAACATAGAAATGATTCATATCAACAACAGCTCACTTAGGTCTCCTCCAAAAAATAGAAATATCTGCAAAAAATATAAATCCTGCTAGTCTTCTATAGAGTATCGCTAGATACACTTATAAATGATTGAGCAATGAACAAAATTACTTCAAGAAAAAAAAAAGAAAGCTTTCCTTTTAAGGAGATTATGATAACATATTGCAAAAATAGCACTTTAACATAATAATCATTGTTGAAATGCATAAAATATTGTAAGTGTATAATATGAAACGAGATTATAAGTGAAACTGAGTAACAGTTTCCATGACTCTATGCTAGCGAAAGCCTTGTAGATAAAGTCTCAACAGTAAAAATCCTCAAATTGAGAGGCTGTTCTATTGAAAGGAAACTATAAACAGCAGCTTCACACAGTGAATATAAATAATGAATGCTGATTAATGAACATACTAAACAAATAATGAGCAAAGGTAAAAGAAGACATCAGTTATATCAAAAACCATGAGAAACATTTAATTTAGATGTCCAGAAGCTTATGCAATCAATACAAAAGGTTCTAGCATGAGAGTTAAACAAAAGCTCTGGCAGAATAAATATCTATTGACACAGGAGTTACTGAGTTCATTTCATCCCAGTGGTGTTCATTTCATCCTGCTGGTGTTGAGCCATGTTAATACCTTGTGAGAACAGATTCCTTCTGAGCTTTTTCTGGAAAAATGATAAAAGCCTGATTGAGTTAATAACTGAAAAATAATGTGTATGGTCTGGAAATAAAAGGGTAGGAGAGGAGGGGAAAAGGGAAGGGAAAGGCAAATGAGGAAAAGCAAAATGGAAAAAAAGAAAAAGCAAGGGAAAAAAGTGAACAAAATTTAACCTTTAAACTGTATTTTATAAAGAAAAAGCATTGTAACAATAAAACTAACAAATGGAGTTCAATCCAGTAGTCATTGAAATCAATGGAAAAACTTTCTCCAGGTGCCACAGGTTTTGAATCAGACCTGAGGAGAGCAGCCTAAAGAGCTACAACACGTCACAAGCAAAAAGCCAGTGGAAGGGAACTGAAAGGCAGCTGAATTGCACTATTTGGAGTAGAATCTCTGAAAGGATTTCCCAGTTGGGTGTCGATTATTTATTTCAATCAAATCATTTGCAGACAAAGAATTAACTCCTCTGGGCTCTGTGACCAAACATGGAGCAAGAGACTCCCAAATCTGAACCACATTAGGCTGTTTTCTTATTCAACCATGCAGAGTCAATGAGATGCAGACTTCCACTTCTGATTACACCAGCCCAGCCATTTGTGGGATGCAGGGATTATTTTCTAATTGGTCTGTACCAACTTTTCAAAAAGGCCAGCAGTCAATGAATTGTCCATTACAACTGAATAAAGGAAGCTTAATGTCTTCAACAAATTGCTTCATACAAGCTGGAAAATACTGACACTGAAACTGAATCATTTGGCTGGCAACCAAGCATCCTCACTATAGATAACAGCAAAGACATGGTTGCCTTTTCTATGTTTTATTTTGCCTGCTCTTTCCAAGCATTTTGACCTTGATTGAGCCACCTCTGCTACCGGAAAAAGGTACTCCAGTTTGATCATTAATTTCATCATGCAAACAGTCAAGCAGCACTGAAGTTAATTTGCATAATGTTTATAGTTCCTGCTGAAAGAAGATAACTTTAGAGGGTGTCTTTGAAAATGCCAGTCCTTTACGCAGCTGTCATAAAATGCAGTATCCTAGCACAGAAGGTAGGGAGTAGTAGGCCCTTCTGCTTATTATGGAACTTAATTTCTGTGTTCACCGCTGATGGGTCACACGGTAGCACATGGCAGATCAGTTGGGATAAATTCCAAGCTTGTCTGCTACTTGTGCCTTTAAAGTTTTAAAGTGTCAAAAATATATAAAACAAAAAGACAAATAATTTTATTTCACCATAGCTAACGTGTACTGCTTGGGAGTCCAGAGAAACCCAGAAGAGATATAGTAATAATGTATAATAATCAAATTTCAAGCCTCATACGACTTCTGTTGTGCTTGGAGGTATTCAGCACCTCTACGGTTGTTACACTCTATAGTATATCTCAACTGAACTATCCTAATCTCATATATCTGATTAAAATATGGTCATTTATCACCACGCTTCATGCCCTCTAACAAGACAAAAATGAACTCAAGCAATTCTGCGGTACTGAAATTAGAAAAAAAACTGATTAGCCTAGTATGACCCGAGCCACAGCCTCAGCAGCAAAGGTGGTGTCTCGAATTCTGACATAGATGCTTGTTATAGTCTTGGATATTTCATTTTCTTTTGCTCCTCATGTTCACATTCTCATGATTTAAGGAAAATAACATTTAATCAGCTATTTCTCCAAGATATGTTAACACTTAACCAATCAACTATGAAGCACAATATTTTTCAGAGCTCTTAGAAGTACACTCTTTATCCTGATGATGAAAACCCTCTTTCCTCATGATACCATGATTCTTAAGCCTTCTCACAACTGATTTTAAAAGGCTGTGGTAGATTCAGTCATACCATCTGAATGTACCTTATCTTGTCTTGAAGTTAAGTACTGAAGGGCCCGCTTAGCAGTTGGATGAGAGACCACTCTGAAATCCCACAGGCACAAGCCAATGAGCCATGTTAAATTACACAAACTGAATTAATTCAAAGACTCTATTAGGTTCTGCATTCATGACTGAGCTGTTGAAAAACAAGAGGAGGAGGGTGGTTGGATGGTTAACTATCATCCCTACCTTTGAAAAACTGCTGATATTTAACTCCTCCTCTGTCTCTTTCTCTTTTCATTTTCTCTTCTTCTCTTTCCCCTCCACCATCCTTTTACAGATACCTTCCCACCTGCGAGGACCTGCCTTTGCCCTGAGAAGGAGCAGGAGAGAGTGAGAAAGCAGCAGTCTTTGTGGCTGCCACAGGTCAGCGAGGAGAGTGGAAAGGAGCTGCTACTGTCCTACTCCTTGGCCTAGTGAAATGTTCATAAGTCTGCAATTTTACCAAGCAAGCCAGAAATTTTTTGAATCAGGCAGGTTAGTGAAAGGAGCCCCTGGGGGCAAAAGGAAGATAAATGATGGTTCCCTATCTACTTTTCCTTGCTTCACAGCAACTAACAAAGTAAGCATTAGTTTTCTTCAGGGGCCTTGCTCCAAATCTCGCTTCAATATCATGCTTAAATGTTCCAGTAAAATTCTTAGTCTTTCAGCGGTTCCCTCTCATGATACCATATTACTGATGGATTTTGGCAGTGACAAATGACAAAGCATGCCTGTCTCTGAAGCCATTCTCATTTGCATTCTTTCCAGCTCCTTATCTGTCCCATTGGAATAAAAAATTAAAATTAAAAGATAATATTTCTGAGAATAATATTTAAGTAACATAAACTGTAGCAGTGTTGGCATGACATTAAATTCAGTACAAAGTACTTCCTGATTCCTCTGGATAGATAGATATCTGGTTTAGACATAGCTGAAAGTGTTTTTGATTAAAAACATTTCTTTCTCTGAAGAAAAGTATTTTTAAGACAAACATTGTTGCCTAGAAAATATAAAAAAAACCTTACAAAGCTTTCCTTTAATTTCTTGGCTTGTTTTGACTGGTTTAGTGTTTTGAGAAAAATGTAAAAATGATAGTATTTTATATGAGAAAGAAAATGGACTGCTGATTTAATGGAACTTAAACATGCTTCAGTCAAACTCTGGCAGAATACACGGAAGTTCTGAAAGGTTTGCTTGATTTACCAAGTTGAGGCCTGCTTTTGCTTTTGATATACACCCATCCTTTTTAGAGCTTTGACTTAGAAACAGGTATCAAAAGCCTTTCCTTTTTGTTGTAAACACAGTTACATGCAAAATATTAGCAATGATATTTTTGCGGCAGGTATTGTATATTTCTTGCATATTTTGCAAGAATGAAGCATTTGCTTATTTAACTTCATCCAACTGTTTTCTTACATTGAAAGGATTTTTCTGAGTAGCTTCTACCTGCCCAATTATTATCCTTAATAAACTCAATTCAGGTTCTTCTAGTCACCCATTCTGTTGTGTTGATGCCCTACTAATGCATACATAATCACTACTATGTCTCTATTTGTGAATCGTATCCATCGTGACACAGAGCATGACATATTGCTTGGGAAAGGTTAAGTAAAACCTAGCTTAAACAAAGGAGAATTAAATGTCTTTCAAAAGTTTTCCATTTTCCAGGTGTGCACAGTGGCAAATAAAGCAAAAGTAAGAGTGAAGATGGTCCTTCCAGTGAGTATCTTATAATAAGATCTGGAAGTACATAGAATCATAGAATTGTCTAGGTTGTAAGGGACTTTTAAGATCATCTAGTACATAATGGGCTTTGAGCAGGAATTCATGGGGAAGGCTTGGGAGCAGCACAACAAGGACTTTAATACATGTACATGAGAAATGTTTTTTAAGGCGAGGTTTGTAGATAATGTAGAAGCTTTGTGGGAGGGGGAGAGCTTTTGGAGCCTGGAGGAGCTATACTTGAAGTAATTAAGAGAAGACTGTTAGGACATAGGTCTATGCTAGTGAAAATGAAGAGAACAGAATATAGTTCAAGTTCATTATGTGAGAAAAAAAGCCACAGCACTAACCTGAAAAGAGAAAATGAAAAAAAAAAAAAAAAATAGGGCTGGTGATATGGAGAAGAATTGAAAGTTCAAAAGAGAATTGTGAAATACAGATGTTCATGAAGGGAACTAGATATGGAGTAGGAGAAAGAGTAGTGAAATACTGGAAGGAAGAAGGTGCGATTACTAGTGGTAGCTGAGCTGTAACAGAAGAACACAGGTACCTGAGTGTTGAAGCTGATGTGGACTCTAGATTGGAAATCACTGTCAGTGACAGTAGAAGGTGGAAAAGAAAGAGAGTGAAGACTTACAGGTTGGCCAAGGAAACAGAAATGATGACTTTGTCAAGGACAGATCAAGGACACAACTGAGCAGATGCTAAGAATGAATGGTGAGGAAAAAGGCACCAAAATAAACCTAAGAATATCATGAGTTTTGTTTTATCTAGGAAAGGTCCATCAGCCAGAAACAGTCTAGTCTTTTTTCAGATGTGATTGTCTAGATTTAAGAATACTTACATTTTCTCTGCTGAGTTGTTTAAGTAGGAAATCCCTTAGAAGAAGAATTTCTTAGTATCCTTTCAACAGGTACATGTGTAAAAGAACAGAAAAATGCTAAAAGTTTTGTGTGTTCCATAGCAGTTGTCTATTATTTATGCCAAACAACAAATCACATATACATATAGTTGAAACACCATCAAGGGAGAATATTTGATTTCAAATATTTTCAAAAGAATGTAAATCAAGAGTCAAGGAAATGTATTATGCAGAGGAATATGTAGATTGAAAAGAAAACAATAAATCATCCTATTGACAGTACGCTATATTAAACTGTTGAAAAGTTTTCTAGAGGAAGTGCAGAAGCCCCATCCCTCGAGGCTTTTAAAATTAGGCTGAATAAAACAGTAGGAAACTATAGTGTGGGATATAATCCTGCAATGCTAGTAGGATAACCTAATTGATCTCTTCCGGCTATAATTTTTACAATTTAAAATTTGTGGCTTGGGTGTTTTGCTGCCTCAGCTCACTGTGGGAATACAGTGATTGTGGGTTTGAAAGAGTGGTCAGCAGGAAAAGAGAAAAAGAGTTAATGAAAGCAGAGAAAAGTTCCTCCCACTAGAGAGGTAACTGGCGGTACTAACAAATATCTCAGCAAGTCTGATTTCCCATGAGACTGCCTCTGATAGCTAGACCCAGGCAGCCAAACCTGAATGGAAGGCAATAATAATTAGATTCTGATGAGTGAAGGACTCACAGGAGCACCAACTTTTCAGGAGTTAATGAAAGGAGAAGGAAATACCCAAATTTTCCAAAATATTTAAAAGGGAATTTTACTATGGACTTGTCTTTTAAGTGGTTAGATCTTCCTTACTAACCTATGGATAATTTATTTATATAAGGAAAGAGAGAGTAAGAAAAGACAGAGAAAATGCCTTCAACTTAACAAAATTGATCACAGCGGGGGGTTGTTAATAGGTGTGCATTTCCAGTACAGTAAGATTCAGGATGACCCACAGCTATTATTCAAAGTCAGAATCAGACCATTTAATTTTCTGCTTCAGTTCCTTTCCTGTTTCTCTCTCTGACCTGAGTGTTATGGCCATTCACCATATTCTCTTCTGCTATTCTTCCTCCTCATTTGCTTGCGTTCTCAATGGTGTTTTAGGACACTAAAGTCCCCCAGTGCAATATCCATCTTCTTGAACTTATCTGAACTTGGAGCAAGTGCCAATAGCTCAATAGGTGTTTTATGACCTATCTCCATGAACAAAACTTGCTCCACTGATGTGAGTGCTCAAAATCACTGAACACTAAACAGAATTAACATTTGTGCTGCTGGTGTGGTGCCTCTTTGCTCTGGGACTATCACCAAATAAATCTTTAGAGAAACACCCAGCACCCACTTCAGGAGAGGAAAAATATCAAGTCACTATTAAGTTGTCTTTCAGAGACTACATTTGTGTTGGAAAGATGCTTATCCACTAAAATGGAGTGGTTCACTTATTTAGGAATGTATATTTGTAGTCCATGTAGTTTCTTTCTCTGCTTCTTCATATCAACAAACTGTTCTTTAGCAATCACAAAATAGTTTTATTTTATTCATACAGACTCTGCAAGGTACCCTCTCCAATATTTCAGTTCATAAATGTCAGTTTGTCTCCAAGTTCTGCCTGTGCAGCCATTGGTATGGGTGCTGTCCTTATCAGTATTGCGCTGGTAACACACTTCTATACTGTTGTACACACTACAGTGGCAACAACTAACTGATCCCTTCATGGTCTCAAGCAGGTTGTTTTTTCCCTCCAAGAAGCAGAGCTCATAGATTTGAACAGCAAAGTTAATTGAGAATAGTAGGAAAAAAAAAAAAAAAGGGAAATTCTGGATGAAAATATTCTTTGCATGCATAGTAGCTGCAGTAAAGCATATGCAATTCTGTTAAAAAAGGCTCTGCACAAATATTTATCGGGGCATTTGTGTTTGTTGGTGATGGAATAATGCTCATGGAACAGAAAAGAAGTGTGGTATGTGTCAGCAACCTGAATCCAAACATTAAAGTAGACTGATATTTATTGAAAGTTCCCACAACGAGGGTTGAATAATCTTTTGTGGCATCTGAATCACACTTACTTTACAACCTCCTGTGCCACTGACCATATTCCTATCTGCTCATGTTATTCCCTCCTTCCACAGTAACCAACAGTATTGCCTACTGTTCAAGTCCAGAGAATACCGTCTCTGGATGAATGAACTAGCTACCAGCTCTTAACATTATATTCCCACTATAGAGGACACTAAATCAACTAGTACTTCCCATTATCCACTGAAAACTGAGTAGATCTCATACCCAGTGTTTCTGTGCGTTGCTTCCAAAATCTTTCCACCAGTTCCCCAGAATAACTCTTCTCCTGTGTTTCAAAGCTAGAAGTTTGTCTTCCTTCCTCCCATAAACTTTGCCGCTTAGTTTACCCTAATGCGTGATCTGATGCAGATTTCCAGCTCTTACTGTAACTCATACACTAAACCAATCCTTGCACTGATCAGTCCATGAGTAAGACAGCTGCTTTCTTGTATGTTTCCTTGTCTTGAAGCTGAACCCTTTCCAAAAGGTTCTGTGGTGTATAGAATCCAGCAGAGCTTAAAGCCTGATTTGACTTGCAAGTTATTTTATTTACACACAAATAGTGAGGTAACAAAATGTCAGGCATCATTCACACCTGTAGAATAAAATACTGTTTATAGCCTTATACAACCTCATACCAAAAGCTGTATAATTTATGGTGCATTTACAATGCTGTAAAGGCCATATTTGTTCTTCATATGTCATAACTCTCATTTCTTGGCTCCTGAGGCTGTGAAGGGATTTATTGTGTCATCTCAAGTGCAGTTTCCCAGGAAGAATGAACAGTTCAGCCACTAGATTTACCATTTACATCTCTCCTGTGCGGAGCTGCTATACAAACCATAATATCACACGAGGATCGATAGGATACTACAACAAACTGCTGTTCCTGTATGGTAAAATCCACACCAGTTTCTTTTACTATAGCTTTAACTTAGAGACATAAAACTTGAGGCAGATCTTGGAGTGGTTAGGCATAGACCAACACAAATGCAGCAATGAAGCACAGGAAAGCTTCATTCAGAAATATTGAGTCCTTTTTCCTGGTAGTGCAGAAGAGTTCAAAAGACCATATTTTGACCCATACTGTTTTCATATGGTTGGGTGTTTTATGTTTTCCCATAGGGGTTTAAGAAGTTTTCCCATAAGATCTTTACATTCATACCGAATACCAACTTTTTAATGGAATAATGCTAGTTCAAAGCTCTTAAAAAGGCTGCTCATGAATAAAAACAGGACTTGGGAAATATCCTTGAGCAGAATTAGTTCCTTCTTTGAACTAGTGCCTGAGGAAGGACATAAATAAAGGCTTGTAATAGGAGAACTGTTTAAAATTATTTTGATAGAGATAATTATTTTTTTTATATAATTTCTATTACGAGAAGGTAGTATTCATGCCATTGTGATGTAGGTACTTAAAGTTTAAGGATGAGTTTCGGTTGCAAAGGTATGGACAACTGAAGGTCCTAGAATATACTGCCCGATCTCCAGTTGTGCATGTCCCGTATCCTAGGGCATTTCAGTTGTCAGTAATCTTTAGGAAGCTGAATGCCACTCTAAAGTCTGTAGGCTAAGAAAGTCCTCTGGATTCCCTCTGTCAGCAGTGACAAAAAGAGAAAAGTGTTCAAAGAGTTATTTATTCCACTGATCTGTAAAATCTGTAACACTTACTGTCCTCTGGAGATACTTACCTGTTCGTGTATCAAAGGGAGTTTGAACAACAAACTAGATTAGATAGCAAGCAAAAGGCAGATAGGATGAGACTCAGTCTTAGACTGAGACACCTGGTATTCATTTTTGTGTGACTGTACACTGGGAAGACTCAGGAATTATCTTTACCTACCAAAAGGATCTTTTGGAGGCATGTTGGCTTCACAGCTGTATAGAGGAGACTGCCAGAACAAGGCTGCACTTTTCCAGAGGAGTCCTCCCAAGCCACATAGGAATTTAAACGTATCACTTAAAATTTCTTCTTCCTGATGTGCACACACGAACGACTATTTTATTCTCTTTAAAAAGGAATTAAAGATTTTCTCTCAGAAAGCTGATCAAACCCTAAAGGCATTTTTTTTCTCTCTGCTTTAGGTATTTCCTAAACAGTTGCTTATACTATGAGGATGTCACTTCGAACCTTGCCAAAACAAGGATTATAACTACTTACAAAGCTCAGCCATGTGTAGTTTCTTTCAATGAGTTTTATAACTCAGTAGTCTTTATCTCAAATATCTGCAATGTCAAAACCAGGCAATATTAAGTGTGAGAGATTTGGGTCTTGCATATTTGGTCCCCATTTATAAGAGTTAACTGGAAGGAAGGCACAAATCAAGTGCAAGCAAACTTCACTCTTGACATGTCTGTGGAGTGCTAGATGACAAGACCAGAGTATTAGGACTACTGAAATTTTCATTTTAATGATACATAAAATGTTCTAGTTTTCACTCTACAAGGCAACTGGGAGAAGAGTTTGCAGGTGGTGACGAGCTTATAAATGCATAGTGCATTAGAAATATCACAATTAATTCAATAAATGTTTTTTATGAAGTGCTTTCTGAAGCAACTGCTAAATTAAATGGGCCCCAGAAGTGCAGTAGAGTTAGCAATGTCATTTATAACTGAAAGGAGGAATATAAATCTTGTAGCAGTTTACAGATGTTTTTATTTAATGTCTCTAATCCAAAAGATCTGACAAGATGAGGCCACCCCAGTGTTCTTCAATGGCAAAGCCTCTAGGGCTTCTACACTTTGCAACAAGTAGGAAATCCTTATTAATCCCTTTAGCATTTGTTGCAATGACATTAATTGTGATGAACTCTTCCAGTATTAATTCAGATGTCATATATAATTCCTAAAGAATCCCACTGAAATTTGAACAGAACAAACCTCATCTAATTGGAGTAGGAATCATAAACTAACTCAGTGTTTCAATTTTACTGAAAAAAACTATTCACAGCTCATTTTTAAAGCCTAGGCAAGTTAACTGAATCTGCTAGCCCTTGGAATAGCATTGTTTATATGCAGTTTATTTGTGGCAGTCATATTTATGTGGGCCATATTTTGCCATGCAATTCATCATCTGTTAATAGATTTAAAGAAATAAAGTGTCTGAGCAGTTAATCACTGACTTGAACTTGTTATTTTATATACCAGACTTTATGTCATTATGCATTATGTTTATTGCATGTGCAATATGTTTAATGTGCTCTCCAAAACTATTCCACAAAGCCTGTTCACACTATCGCATCTATCCAGAGGGGTAGTTCAGTCTGGTTTTGAGAAGAACTCTGCAGAATATTAGGGCTAACTCTCATCTTCTGGNTTTTTGACAGAACATGCTAAAAAAGCCTTTCCATGCATTCCTTATACACAAGCAGTATATACTTCTAGTGTACTAATAGCTAAGAGCTCAAAAGTCCAATTCAGATACTCTGAATTAAATACACAAAAGAATCAAACCCTCATAAAATACAGTAGTAATCATTCTATATGTGCTTCCAGCAGACCACCACCTAGTAAGAGGTTCACGGTGTACCCTATTCGGTTAGCATCTGAGCTTTGTCTCATACCTTCACCTCTATCCCATCCTCTTCCCTTACGTAGCCTTCACATTTTATCTTTCTTTGCTCCTTTTGTCTTTCAAACTCCAAACATGTTGGTATGGAAAGCTCCAGATCAAACACTTAATGCAAGACAAACTTTTAGGCAACTAAGAAAATACTCTGGATGATAGTGCTTCAAATCCCATGTGTAAAATATAACCTTTCAAGGATTTGGATGTTTCAAGAAAAATTGCAGAGGCATGCTTTCAGTCTCTGATTCATTAGGAAGGATTTTTCCAATGTTTTTTTCAATAGTTGGGCAGTCTGGTACTCAGGAGTGCCAGGAGGTAGAAATGATGGCTGCTTAATGCTGCATCATCACTGATATCTAAGCACTCACAAGAGTTTTCAGGTGCCCACTACTCAGTACTTATGACCTGATTTACAAAACTGTGGAGCTCCCACAGTTCCTTCTGACTTCTCATTGTTAATGGCAGTTGTAGCAATGCAGTATGGATCACTTCACAATCATTACACGAAAAGCTCTTTGAAGCTTACTTCTCATTTGCACTAAGAGCCTTTACATTGCAGTGGAAGTATAAAGGAGATTTAATGTGGGTGGAAATGACATTTTTACCTACCTGCAATTCTCTTTTTTGTTATCAGTGTCTTGGATAACTAAAAAATATTTGTGCATGTAGGATGACACCTCTTTTTATTAGTACACAGTGTCCTTAGTAAAATTGCTTTATTCATATTGAATAACCTTTCTCATTTCATTTTTTGCTCATGGAAAAAAACTGTGACGATCGTGGATCATAGGCAAAATGACATCTTCAGCAGAATTCTTAAAGAGACCAAATTCCTCCAAATGATTCTTTCTTCTTCCCTCTCTCAGCAAGAAACATATTGAGCAGGAGTAATATCCACTTAGTTTACACAACTGAAAAGCTAGGTGATTGGATTAACCTTTCTTCCTCACTAGTCCACAGAAAGGATACAGGCATTTCGAGGAGTTCTATCTGGCTGCATTGAAATATCTTGGGATAAATTGCTCCCCAGAAATTTCCAACCCAGAGAACTAGATAAAACTGTTGCTTACAATTAACAGTAAAGGGTTTTGATGTGCAGCTCATACAATATGGACAAAAAGGTATTTTTAGAGGCAGACAGTGTCAAAATTCTTTTCTATTCAATTTAATGAGCTAGCTTCAGAAAAGTTTGGCACTTTTTTTCTTAAAAACTTTGACAAATACTGTTCTTTGCTTTACAAGAAAACTAAGTCATTTTCCTAACCAGCCAAAGTTCTGTGTGAAAGTTATTGACAGCAAAGACAGGCATCTGTTAGTGAAATTAGTTGTAACGTTTACCAAGAAAAGCTTCGGTTTGAACACTGTGAGCATGCAAGTTTACAAATCCTTTGATTGGAAGGAAAGAAATAAGAATAAAAAAATTACCTACCTCCTCGTTCCATGAAATAGAAGAGATGGAAAAGATTAAAAGTGACAAGTATAAAATCTTTAAATACCACAAAGAATTCTACCAGAGAATTTTCTTACATAGATTAGAGAATAACAGATATAAATGGAAATTGAAGAACAACAGATCAGAACAAACCATTTTTCATGCAGGAAATGTATGAAAGAAGATTGCTGCCGCAAGCATACTAACTTGACTAAAGAAACAGATTCTATTCTAAGGCAGGAACAGTGATATGTTTGTATAATTTTGGTATGCTACGTACACAGAGAGCAGGCCAAGCTTCTAAATGAAAAATATATTCTCTCAGAAAGTTTAGTATCTGGCAAATGAATCTGGGAATTTCATCATCTTCCAGGAGTCTAGAACATTTTTTTAAAGCAACGTTGATTGCAAGTTCTTATACTTTATAAAAGCCTTACAGATTCTTTTTCTGAATCTAAGCTTTCAGAGAGTTATTTTCCACTCTGTTGGTTACAGACAGTTCAACGGGCAAAAATAGAAAAAAATTATAAATACAACAAAAAGAACTTTTATAAAACAGCAGCTGCTCATGACTGCTTTGCCGGTGTTATTCATTATAAATATGGCTGCATGCTATTTTGCTATTTCTTATTTAAACAGTTGCATAAAAGCAATCATAAGAACTCAGAAACAAAAGGCATCAGAGCTGGATGCATTTCTGTGAAGCTGGAATTCCCTGTAATAAGAGTTTCTGAGATTCTGCTTGAGGACTTGAGAAAATCTGCTTTATAATCATTTCTATCCTTTTCTGCAAAGCAAGATCTAAGAGTACGCGTTGCATTTCTCAGAGTCAGTATGTTATTTTCTTCTCTACTGATAGGCAATAGTCTAACTCAAGATAGTTTCAAAGTAGTGGACCATGTCCTACAGATGCCATTTCGCAGTCCTGCCATACCTTAAGCCTGTCACCTTACCATTTATTTTTTTTTCTTTTTAATAAAGCAGTGTAAAGGAACAGAATGAGCAATCAGTAACTCTGAGTTTTATCTCATATACAAGATGGATCAACGTGTTGGAAAGTATATGTATCTTCTGTTTGCTGCTGTAGATATACACCTTCCTAAAGGGAAAATATTTCTTGAAATGCAGTTCTGTACATTCTGTCCTGTGCAATGTACATCTAAAATAGAATTGCTTCATAATATATGATAAAATTCACAA
The DNA here is from genome assembly GCA_013400375.1 of Thinocorus orbignyianus. NCBI lineage: Eukaryota > Metazoa > Chordata > Aves > Ciconiiformes > Thinocoridae > Thinocorus > Thinocorus orbignyianus. The sequence continues at coordinate 1,550,682 of VXBW01003926.1, read as the reverse complement.
CACAATTTCTTTCTATATGAAATGCCATGTGCAATTATCCATAGACTGTGATTCTAATTTCTTTTTTATCATGATCATAGCAAAATCAGGTGACGAATAAAGGGAGAAGAAGGGAACATTCACTTCGTCTATTTCAGACAATTAGAAGCATAGGAAATTAAGTACCTGCCTTCTGTAAACAGCCAGTGGGAAGTGAACAAAAAAAGTAAATTAGTAATTTTCTTTAAGAATCTCTAGACCTTTTTGATCAAGACAGGCAACATAATCACTGAGTGAATTTTAATTTGTACTCTTCTAGCACCCCAAGTGTTTGATTCATATTGCCTTATAGAATTACTTGGTATTCTGTATGAAACACCATTTCTTGCTTGGATATTTTTTCCACACAACCAGCCACTGGGAAACTATTGTCAGAGCCTTAAAATGATTTCTTAATGATTGCTTATTAGGAAAATGAAATTTCTTTTTCAATCTCTTTCTCCTCTCCTTATCTCTTTTGGGTAAGGAAGAATCCTCATACTCATAACATCAGCTATACATGCCATAACATGGTGAGCATATATTTTATAGATGACTTTCTCCATCTCGGGACCGGTAGTGGCATCATCTAGTAGGGAGTAAATGAGTTTATTTCAGGAATGGACTGGGGTAGTGTAAGAGCTTTGTAAGCAAAATAGGCACTTGAGAAAACAATAATATGTGGAAGATCTGTCTGCATGAACAAAGAGTGAAGGAGAGATGTAAACAAAACAAAGGAGAAAGTTAAAAGAGAGAATGGAAATAAAGAAAAATCAGGCCAGAAAAAAGAAGACTATGAAGACTTTTAAAGAAATAATGGGAAATAATTTGGAATAAGATATTGAGGTTTTATATTTTTCCCCCCTCATATTACTTTATTTTATTAGTATCAACAAATACTCTGTTTAGTGATAATTTCTAAGGTTCTGCCTTCACTGGGGATAAGCTAGAGTCAAGATACTACATCAAGATAAAATCCCTGATTGCAAAAATGTTCAGTGCTATTCATAATTCATCTGACCTACCCACACAAATCAGTATATAGGATACTGTAATTTTATAACCCAATGGGATTTTCAAATTTGCTTTAGGCTTTGGAAATCTCATCAAGTTTTCATTATATCTTTAAGTACTTAAGTATTACAGAAAAAGAAAAAAAAAAAAAAGGAAAAAAAACCCTACTTTTCTCTTTACCAACAACAGGCTTCCAAATTTCTTATTCTATTGGTATAAACGCTGCTCAGTCCATTCTCCTTTTCAAACTAAATTGAGACTGCCAATATTTCTCACAGGCAACAGGTTACTCTACAGCCTCTTGAGAGTAACCTGTTCCACTTACCAGTGATTGACACAATGATTTAATAAATAAAATGAAATAAACAGAAGTTCCATCATGTTATTGCAGAGAATTGTCTTAATTCTAAATACTTCAGACCAAAACTTTAGCTGACAGAATCTGGTTGGGGACTCCATTGGAGATGAAGTGATTTCTGCTACCTCTGAACCTCAGGCAGATGACTTTTAGATTTTAAACCTACACAATGGTATTAATATAACAAAACCTAGTTTTGACTTTTCTGTAAAGTTCAGTGAATTACAAAAAATAATCAGTTTCAGGAGTTATGAAAACGTATATGAAAGTCATTTATATTAAACTAATATATCGAATATATCTATATTTAAATATAAAGGCATGCCAGGCAAACACACACATAAACATATACATAAAAGTCACAAAAATATCTTCTGGAAATAATACATATATGTAAACTATATATACACATATACTATTTTATCTTTGGATTAATTATTATTTAGAAAATTGATCTATTGCATGAAATCGCTCTGCGTCCTGACGATGTGGCCTGTTAAATGGCTTCTAGATGAGTGAAAGAGACATACGTCAAAAAGAAATGCTTTTGATCCATTTTTTTCACTCGTATGTTGCCAGATTCACACTAGGTGAAGTGTGTTTTAAATAGTTTGCCTTAAGCACTGGCATGTGAGCTAGCATGAAAGATTACTGTCCGAAAGGCAAATTCATTTATTACTAGCCCTGGTAGTATTTGTCACTTCATTCACCTGGGTAGAAAACATGTCACCCAGACTTTCATGGGGAATTAAACCATTGTGTTATCTGACAATAACAAGAATATTTTTAGCAACTCTGACAGGTATCAGGTATTTCTGTGTCTACACATCCTTAGTCACAATTCCCTTAACAGGTATTTTGGAAATAATCTCTTGGTAATACTTCTATCAGACCTTCTTGCTGCTCGATGGACAAACAGTTCTGCACAGTGAGACTTATACAACTCTCCATTGTCCCTGTTATGCTACAACAGCATTATTCTAAATTGCTATAATAACTTGCCATAAAGAGAAGCATTTTACAGCAATCTACTCATACAGTCACAAACTCATAGCATGGTTCATCCATGACTGAAAGACAATGTTGCAACCTCTTGGTCAAATGTAAGTGATGGAAAAGGTTTCTTTGTTGTCATGATGAAAACAGAGGACCTCTAGATTCAATAACTGCTTAATTTTGGATTCAAGTAATAGAATCTCATCATGTAAGAAGTGACGAGCAGGCAGAACAGCCCAAAATACTTAGAATAGCTTTTGCACAACCTGAATTAGGGGTAAAGAGACTGGACTTCAAGGTGCCTACAAAGCAAACGTATAGTTTTAGGTCCTCAGAGAACTGAGGGTTCCCAGAATGCCACTTGATAGCAAAGTAGAATTGAAACAGTACCATGTAAATGTGTAAGTATTAATAAAGACCCAAAATAAGAGAGGCAGAAAGGCATATGCCAGTCATAGACTGCAGATGGAGAGACCTACCACTGGAGAGAGGAAGGGGGAAAAGATCACAGGAACCTCCCAGCAGGGACTTACTAAGTAAATATCCCAGTGTCCTCAAGAGAATTAAAGAACTGCGCTAGTGTTAAAGGTCTCTAATTTTAGTAATATCCTAAGGCTAGAAGTGTCAATGTCAGCTAATGATCCAGAAACATTGACATGGATACGTGAGCGTTACCTTTCACAGAGGATCAGAGCAATTAGTGCAGTGCCCACATCAAATTCAGGATGGTGGAAAATCAAAGATGCGTCTGGACTTCAGGCAATTTTAAAACTGCATGAAAGATCTGTTCTCTGTGACCTTCTATCAGAAGGGATACTACAGCCTTTGAGGTCTTGGAGACCCTGTGTGTCAATCGATGCACATAGAATTTGCATACCCTACAAAGTTAACCCTTTGAAAAAAGAAGACAGTGCTTCTCTTCCATCGTGGCTCTGTAGCACTTGGCTTAAACTGGTGTATTAAACGCAGCTAATATTTACTCCCCATTTTGCAGGAGGTTTTTGCAGCCCACAGTAAGTTCCTGGCTGCTGCCAACACACTGCTGCTGGTAAAGTGAGAAAGTTACACCTATATGATATGTTCCTGCACCTTTGTCTGAGCTGCAGGCTATCACGGGGCTCAGACTCAAAACCTGGCCTCAGTAAAGCAAATAGACTCTTTTCCTTCAGACTTCAGTTTTGATTTGGATTGAGATCACACCATCAGCATCCAAATCCCACTGACTTCAAGGAGACTTGGGTTCCTATGGGTGGTTCTTAGCTTTTGATGTCTGTAAGTTCATCTCCATAACCTCAGCCAGTAGTTTCAGTCAATAAGGCATCTCCAGAGAGCAGCTTATCCTATCTGTCTCCTAGAGTGAGAGTAATTGCCCTCTGCATGTATCAGTTCAGTGGATCCTAGGGTTATCAGTTTAGGCTTATGCAACTAAATAGTCAATTTAAATAGTCAATTTAAATAGTCAGCTTGGGTAAAAAAAAATTAGTCATGTATAGGTGCCTAAAATAGATTTAAGGCACATGTCTGCCACGTAAGCACCAGTGGATTGCTTAAAACCACTGCCTGAACTGAGCAGTATCAACTGCAAGAAAGGGCTTACATGTCAACAAGTGTGTTTAAACCCACAAGTATGTTTCTATTACTGGAAATGGCCATAACTCCATATATCTCACACATGAACATTTTTGAGACAAAGAGAAGGAAAATATTAATCTTACTGATAAAATTTTGCATATTTTTTTCAACATCCTTTCAACTGAAAAGTATCTTATTTTCTGTTTTCTTGTGAGAAAAGAGATGAATGTGTTTTTTTCAGAGGAGATCAAATATATTAATCTTAAAATTTGATTCTGCATTCACACTTCTGAATACCAAACCTAAGCACCCTACATGTCTTTCTGGAATTGTTTAAAAATATTCCAGATAATCCTTTTACAGGGGCCACTTTCTTACTTTGTGATTTTACAGGGAATGTGGGACAATGAGAAAACAACAACAACAACAAAATAATAATAATAAAAAAAAAAGCCAAACAAGAAAACAACCCAACTATAAATATCTAACAACAAAATTCAGAGTGTTTTATTAAGAAAGCACTGCCAAAAGGCTATGGCATACCTTTCCGCTGTTTCTCAGTATGTAACCACATGGAACACATTGAAAATTACATCACTAAATGAAAGATCTTCTCACAGGTGAGCAAAAACAGCTATACTACAAAAATATAAGAACATGGTGTACACTGACACCATGCAAAGACTAGAAAATTATCAGCAAAAAGAAGAGATGAACAGCCAAATAAAACACAAATACCAGCTCTGTGGGGTTCAGTCAAATGCAATGCTTTCACTTTACAACTGTTAAAAGACACAGCCTACATTTTTTCCTTAAGTGCTTCAAGAAAGGCAAAATACTTTTTTTTTTTCTCTCACCCATCATCCCTTGAAATCAGAAGGGCCCTGACCTAAAACACAGAATAAAATGTTTTCCAACCAATTCACCGTTCTACCTAGGCATGTTTCATGACTCCTTAATTCACTAGTACATTTCTGGAGTGACTTGGAATATCATTTCATGTATCAGTCTTCTTAAAGTAGTCATTAGGTCTTAAAATCGGCACCTAGGGCTAGCAGCAATGTGTTCAAGAAAGACTTGGTTAAAAGGAGTTTATTCAGAAAGTAAGAGGAAACAGCAATTGAACTGATATGTACTGAACAGTAGGCAGATTGCCAAATGCCAGGTTATACTGGGATCCTCCCCTCCTTCCCAGCTAAAAACAGAAAAATGTAGTTAGATGGGCCATAGTGACAAGTTGAAAAGACACTAAAAAACATTATTGTGCTATTTTTTCCACTGGCAATACAGTTGCCCAGAAGTATGTGGCTAAAGTCCATCTTGCAAACGCCAAGAAGGAAAAAGGTTGCTTTGTTGCAAGTTTGGATAGTTTAGCCCAACCCTAGATGAGACAGAAGACCATTTTCACCTCTCAAAGAAGGTCAATTGCATTTGCCAAGGCACAGCAGATTGTGGATAGGATTTCAATTGCTGTGCAGTATGACCTTCCATTGGAACAAGAGATAATCATGCTGTTTAAGGAAATCTACAAAGACCAGAGACAAAAAATGTTGGCTTTCAAACAAATCTTTCTCTGAAAAACCATCATTTGCAAGATTAATATTGTGCTAAATGCCATAGTATAGAGTGACTCTAAAAACAAGTCTGAAAAACCTAAACTTGTGCAGGAGATCCCTACCACTTCCAATAGTCCAAACCAGTTACTCCCAGTTGTAGTTCAACAGATTTACTTTTTCTCATCATTCAGGTAGCAAAAAGGGGGCATAAATTGGGTGGAAAACACCTAGGAGAAGCACCTCTGTCTGGAAAAAAAACGTAGAGCTGCTGTATCAGGTTCACATTAGCTTTCATAATGCAGGGAAGAAGAATTTGCCAGGAGAAAAAAAGAATTTTGCCCAGAAACCTCTGAACTATTCATAGGGTCTAGCTATTGTTAGCAGTGTAATGGACACCCACCAGGGCTGTTGCAGCTGTCTTAAAGGAAAGACATTGATGGCTGGTGTACTAGTCTTTATCCAAGTTGAAAAGGCGGAAAGTGAGGATAAAAATCTTTTCCTCCCCGCCCTGTAAATATCGCCGTACTCTATACCAAGAGCAGGCAATAGAGATGGAAAGTCCATCACATTTTAATTTCTTTCACCCAATTTTATCTGTGTATTTCATTCATTTATTTAATGCTCCACAACAAAGGTTTCTTTCACCTGGAGAAAGGCACTTTATAAAATAAAGAAAAAGTTAATAAAATTTTCTCCTATTCTTCAATAAAACCAGCTTGATATAGGAGGGCACATATTCCCCACTGTACACAAGGAAAGATATAACTGACTTAATCCATTGAGCTCTGTATCTCCTTAGTGCTATTTGTAGAACCATGCCCTCATTACACATCGAATTCTTCATTAAATGGAGCCACCACTTTATTATCAATCAGATTTAAAAGTGAGTTTGGGCTACTATGGCTATGTTTTCCCTGAAGGGTTAGAAACCATCAGTTTGTGATATTAATCCAATATCTGTTCACTTCACCCCAGATCCCCAATCTAATGTTTTGCTCAATAGAAACAAATTGAAGCCTTAGAGATGGGGATACTTCAGCTGAGAAATTGCAAAGCTGTGACCTCAACAATCTGCAGCTCCAAAGGACAGCCTAGAATCAATAGTAAATCTTATGTCGATAGCTGGGAACTGAAGGTCACCTAAGGACAGAGACAACAAAGTCCTAATAAAAATTGAAACCCCTTCATTACAAGGTATGAAAGGGGTTCAAGGTATGAGGCGATAGGCAAAGAGGTCACAATACAGAAAAAAGCTCATCAGATCAAGGAGATACAATGAAACAAATAAATAAAAAACTGAATGAGAAGAAGAAAACCACAGGCGACTGTGAGAAGCCTGCTGATGACACTGGCGATGTTATGAGTAGGAAGCAGTAATGGAAAAGATGGTGAGTGATGAAAAGTACAGAGATAAAAGATGAAAACACACCAGGAAGTTTTCCTGACATAAAGTTTGAGGAAATATTTAGAGCTAGCAATGGGATACTTTATCACAAAGCAGGCAAATGACTCAAAAAGGGGGATCATGAAATAGAAACTCTGTCTAGCATGGGTGCTCATAACTAATGAGCTGCTCTTGCTTCTTATCATCATGAAAATGTGCTGCACTGAAAATTTTTAACAGGACTTTTTACCATTAAACTTTATCCATACACCACAGCTATTTTTGCACAGCTAGACAGTTACACCTCTTTTTCCTCCTCCTCTGTGCTGCCTCCCAGCTTCGGTTTTTTCTCACAGGTGTCTCAAACCTTTTAAGCTATGAGGCTTATGGAGCCTGCTATTCACTCTGTAACAAAGCAAAGACATCAGTACTATCATGTACAATGCAGCTCAGCAGTATCTTCAGCTTCTGCCTACTCCTCATGCCTTTCTGCTGCATCTTGGCTACCTGTTATGTGAGTCATGCAGTCAGTTCTTCAGAACAACTGCTTCACCTTTGGAGGTAAAAAGGTGAGAGAGTCCTATATGGAAAAGAAGTATTTTGACGCAAGAACCGTTATAGTCAAACAAGTAACTCAGTGCAGAACAGGTAACATAAGAAGTGCCTTTGGACCTTCAATTCTTCATGCTGGAGACAGCCCAATGGAAATCAAAGGCTGCTGAGGAGGAAAGTAGCCAGGTAAAGCTGCTGTCTCTGGACAGAGTTAGAGAGTCAACCGAGAGCTTACGCAAACCTTAGGTGTCATACACTTACTGGGTCTGTCAGCCAAAGAGAAGGTGCCTAAGGAAGAGTATCATTCTTAAGCTTTGTTCTAAGTAATGGCAGTCTACAACTTTACCAGTGTGTGGTGTATCTATGTCAAAAAGATTTTCTCTGTGAGTCTGCAGCTGTTGACGTTTATTTTTTTTTCCTTATCAACTTATACTTTCCATTTCTTCTACAAGGAAGCCAGCACATATAATTTTACATCTAGAGCATGCCTGAACTCAGTAAAAGAACATGTAGGTCAGTTTTAGCTTTAGTATCAAACATATGCTAACTGATACAAGTTTGGGAATGACGACCCATTTTTCAGTTTTGTGCTTTTGGCCTTCTTTTCCCTTCAGATCCACAGCCTGAGAGATAACCTCTAACCCAGGAGTGAATGTTATGCAACATGCATCAGAGTCATCATGATATTTATGTAAATAATAAAGGTACGAGGTGCCAGAAAGAAATATGAGGAGACATGAAGAGATAAGAAAAGGACAAAGGCTCCCTCTGTTTCAATTTAAGCTCATTCCATATACCAGAAATATTTTGTTTTCTGCTTTTGAGATTTCTCTCAATGTGAATATATGTACTGGTGAAAGAGAAAACAATTAATACTATTAACTATTAATAAACAATAGCAGGGTAGAAGATTATGAAAAGTAGTTGTATTTTAGTTCTGCAACAACTTCAGAAATAGAACAAGGTTAGTATATCACTTGTTTCCATGTGGGAAACTTGCCAGTAACAATGTCCATGACTAAAAGTTACATTCTTTAGTGCACCATAATGCTAAAATAACAATAGTTACTTTATTATTTAAAAGCCGTATTCAATATGCCTCTCCCTCTAGCAGATAACTTCCTAATACAAATACCTTACTTTTATTATCTTCTTCTATTGCTAGGACAAGACCAGAATGTCTGCTGACTAAAACTTACCATGTGAACTTCCACCCTCTGTGTTTCTCAATTAATTTTGCTGCTGGTAAAATGTACTGTAATCCTTCTCTTTCCTCAGCAAGCAGTTCCTCACTTTTCTTTCCATGCCTATTGGTGCTTCTTCTGTTGTTCTTTTGTTCATGGGAAGTAAACAAAAATTCATTGATTTCTAGAGGAGAGGTTACAAAGGGATTTGCATGCATTAGTGGCACTTATTTATTTTTTCTGATTTTATAATACCCAACTTATCTCCTTTAAAATCTTAGATGGCAGGGAAAAAAATGTGCTATTATTTTTATTTCTGAATATTTGGGAAGCATCTTCTTACTACAGTGCTGAGAACTACTTAAGTACCTGGGTATTGAGATGATCCCATCATCTTCTTCAACAATTCAAACCTCTTCCCCATTGGCAGAAAATAACACCAGTTAAGCACAGTACATGAAAATGAGATTTATTCTTTCTTCTATGTTCATGATTAAATTTGTGGGATTTTTTTTTTCTTTCTGTAAGAGCATTAGGTGTATCCTTTTGCCTGCAAGCCACATCTCTAAGGCAATTACTTATTGACATATAAGCCTAAATCCTAAATATACCTTCTATTCACGGCCTCTGTGACCCTCCACATAGCCTGCAGATTGCTGCCGTGTATTAAGAGGCTCTGAATCCGAACAGAGGAAGTAAGTAAATTCCTCTATCCTTTATCCCCTGTAAAACTATGTTTTTCTCTCCACTGAAAGGCTTTTGTTACATCTCAAAGCTGCGTGCCTCATCTCTCTCTAAAGGATTCCTTTTTCTTTAAGATGGTTGATCAAATACCTAGGTGACATTTTTTAAAATGTTTTGCAATTTTTTTTAAATAAAATGCTTATGTACAGATTCATTTTTTTTTTTTCTGGAAAATAAATTACAAAGGACCACAACGTATATGGAAGAAAGAAAAGTACAAACCAAAAACGTTTCAAAGACGTGACCTAGCATCCCACTTAAGTGAAAAAAATGTCTCAGGGGAACTGCTGATGTTCTCATGACTACATAAAAACTGAGGATGCTTAAGAAAGAAGAAAAGCTCTGAAATACTGCAGAAAGTACTTCCCTAGACCCTTTCTTTATCTTCTGTACAGTAACCACTGATATTTTCTCGCAGTTTGGACCAGGATCCAAAGGGTGGTATTCATCTGAAGGAGATGGGACAACAGCATTTCTACAGAAAAACTGGAATTATTGGCTCAAAAATTGTTAACTCTCACATGAATTAAAATTTAAAAAAAAAAAAAAANNNNAAAAAAATAAAAAAAAAAAAGAAGAAAAAAAAATGCTCCAAATATCATTTAGGAAAAAATATTCAGAAGAGGAATGAATATTCACAACATTTTGGAGGAAAAGGCTGAGCAAGCAAATGCTAGCATACATTGTTTCACAGCAAACGGGTTCCAGAGACTGCTGTGCTTTTTGCATTCGCTCAGTGACAGATCAGGCTAGGAAAATGGTAGCATCTGGATGAGGGCAGATGGCTAAACTGTCAAATAATGACATTTTACAAAATTTCAGCAGTCTAAGCGCAATATGGTTCCAATCCCAAAGGCAGACAGGTAAACAATGGTGCAGAAGTTGTATCGCTAGCATATAAGATTATTGATTATAATTATTCTAGGGGAAAAAATTCTTCTCAGAAGATTAGGCTGACAGGAAGATTGAGAGCTCTCTCAAAAAGAACTGGGTGACTGCTCTCTGGTTTTGTTCAGGCATGTGTTTTGCTACATTTTCACCTCAGAAGACCTTGTTGTCACAAGCAAAGATAAAATTTCTCAGGGTAAAGATGTTCGAAGCCACCATTTCTCTGTGATTGATCTTCTACTGCAAAAATTCACATTGAGTTCCAGGAATTCACCACTGAGTCTGGGATAGCTGCAAAGAGAGAAGTCCTTGCAACATAAATGCACTTTGAAGCCAAGCACGTCTTATCACCAACCTAGTTCAGAGGAGGAAATTAATTTGTGAAGATATCAGAAAATAGTAGTTGATTCTGTGAACTTACATGGAGACAAAATTTAGAGTTTGGAATAGTCATTCCTAAATCTATATAAAATCAAGGTTCTGTAAATAACAAGGAGAAAGATTGGGGTTTTTTGGTTTGTAGGGTTTTTTTTGGTTTTTGGTTTATTTTTTTGTTCTTGTTGTTTTAGGTTTGCTGTTCTGTTTGGGTTTTCTTTTTTTGGTAGTAACTGGCACTTATTTTGGAACAGAAGCCACAAAACAGACAAGTTAAAAGATCTTACTTACAGTTTAGCTAAGAATATCTATTCCTCTTGTACAGTGAGAGCAGCCAGACACCTTAGCGACAAAAAGGGAACCATGACCTACAATTCATAGCATCATTCTTGACAAGACAGTGGAGAGTCCTAACTGAAATTTTTACATCTGTCAACAACCACTGATAGCATCATCTATGCACTTACCTGAGAGACAGTGGAGCCTTAAAGAAGTGACAGAGGGATTCTTCTTTCTCTTTGGGCCCTGCTCCTGGAGTTAATGTGCAGTTGTTTCCCAGTCCTGTATATACCAGTGTGTGCAGCTTCGCAGATCTCTAGGTTGTCACTTGCCTTGTTAAACTTATAGCTATTCTGCTGGTAATATTAATAATTATAAAAATATGATGTTTTCATCTGGTTTTCATTAAACTCATAGACATACATTTCTGTGCTTTACAGTGCCTAACAAATGTGATAAAATTACATGGATGGTGTGAATTAGCTCAAGTTCAACCTAAATAAAACCAAAGAAATACTGATCGGCAAGTGGAAGGCTTTAAAAGAGAAAGTGAAGGTGTAAGGGAACCTGTTTTTTAAAACTGTACATTATTGGTATGGCTGGTATGGCTCTTAGTGCGTATTCCGTATTAGATTCACATTTTTTTTCTGAGTTCATACTTGGCAACAGTAACTCAGAATCTATTACTATTCCTCTTAGATACTTCTTTTACCATTTTTATTGACACAGTGATAATATTAAGGATATCTTTAAGAGAGATCATTCTGCTTGTATATATCACGGCAATATCCATAGCTTCACCATCTGCAGAAAATAATCTAACCTTAGTGCGTGTTGACCACTATAGCTGAATGATGTCAACACATGTATCAATGCATATGCTATTAATAATGTAATGGTTGAGAGCCAGAGTGCTAGTTGTGAAACATGTGACATTAAACAGTGCAGAATCTTTTTTTTCTCCATAGTTATATTCTCATTTTTGACACGTGGAATAAGTCTTTCGATGTTAAGAGTCAAAGTTTTTCTCCAGAAAACCTTATTCCTTTGGAATGTCTCTTTCCCAGTAGAATCATTATTGTCTAAAACGGGACTTGAACTTTCCAGTTTACTTTGATAGCAGGGATTACCAGAGGGCAGATGCTTAAATAGTATAACTCTACCTCAGCTGTGTACAGGGGAGCAAATTCACAGATTGTCTCCTTTCTTGCAAAGAGAATCACTGCTAACTTTCAGGTACACAAATTCAGATTTAGCTATCTGTAAACTATTGAGTGTTTCTTCAAAAGAGCCAGGGTAGGATTCCAAGGCGTATATCCAGCTGATTTTACTCATATTAACAAAAAGTCATTTGGTGTACATAGTATTTATGGTATAGAATACATGTGATTCTTAACTGTGGTAGTAAGGACAGCAGTATCTGGCTTATACAGTATTGAAGATTTTGAGAAGAGTTGTATTGGCTACCCACAAAAAAGTCATTGAATATTGTTGTTGGACATAGTGTACTTGTTCTCACAAGGAATTTTATTATTGATTACAGAATCTTCTGCTCTCCTGTGGTTGGTGCTAAAATTTTCAAGCCATTATCCCAAGACCAAATTCAGAAGTAACATTGAACATGGTTTATGTGGTCTGTGTGTAATCACACTCATAACGTAAAATTACACCTTGGTACGCCTTTTACTGATCTTAGTCTAAAACCTCTATATTTTGTTGATTATGTCTAAATTAATTGGCAACCTCCAGTTAGGGAATAAATAAGCTGTATCTTTAATATAGGTTGAAAGAAAACAAGACTGGAAAAGATTCTGAAGAGTGATTTAATACCTCTTCTTGCCAAAAAGAGAGAAAACTATAGCTGAAGTACTCCACACAAACATTTGTCTAACCTTTCGCTAAAGCCTTGCATGATAGAAGTTCCCCAACCTGCCTTAGGTAATATATTTCTGCAATCAAATACTTTTACTGCTTTTACCTGTCCTAAATGTCAGTAGCTGCAACTTAATCCCTCATGGACCTCATACTTCAATTAATACTGGGATTCAACTATCTCTACAGGTAGAGCTCAGTTTCCTAAACTTCTTGGATGAGCTTTAAACTCCCTTGCAGACTACAAATAAATTAAAAATAAAAATATATACATAAAATGGATAAAGACCCTGATTTGCATAGTTTAACAGGACAAGCATGGTTCAAGAACCATGGAAAACAATTGCAGAGTAACCTATTTTCTGTTACTGTTCCTAAAATAGGAAAAGTTAAAGCTGATAGAAATATAAGTATTTAGGTAAATAACCGTCATCAATCCAGCAATCAGACTCAGAAAATGGGAGAGTTGGATGAATCCAAAACTACATAGGCATAAACTATAAAACTTTTCACATTTGGAGGGATTCTGGAGATATAAATGCCTCAGAAAAAAAAAGAAAGAGTAATATATCATCAATCAAAATACTAGTCTAAC
>VXBW01003926.1:1460115-1537223 GCA_013400375.1 Thinocorus orbignyianus | reverse complement strand
TTAAAAAAAAAATACAGAAACTTTCTCACGAGGTCCAGTTTCTGTGTATCACCCAGATTATACAAAGGAATCAAATGCAAGTTGTGGTTGCAACTTCAAATTTGAAAACTCTTCCTGCAAAGGAGAACTTGCTGCCATGCCTCACGGTATTAACTCAGGGTGGGAATTCATGGCTTCTCCCTTCAAGTGTAGTAAAAGTCATGGTAAGGATTGTGAGGGAGATCTGATGCATTAAAAAAATATTAGAGACTTGTTTAAGCTACCAAATTTCACTTCAGGTGTCTGCTTCACAGTGAGCTGAATTGCACTCTCAGTTTCAGTGACCAAACTGATTAGCTCTCCACTGACTATGAAGGTTGTTCAGCTATAAAAATATTTTATATCTTTCAGAATCAACCGCTGAAGTTTTTTAACACAGAGACTTATCACCAAATACTGTTGTTGGAGTCTTGAAAGGGCTGTTATAAAAAAAACCTAAGACAAGAATGCATCTAGATCTCATGCCTCAGGGCACAGGAGTGGATCACCTACCATCAGGATGGGCTTTCCACAGAAGGTACATCACTATGAGGTCAGTGGAGAACAGTGTATTAAATTTTACTTCCCCCTAATGCATCGCTTAATGGACAATTATCAGAGGTGTGAGGCTGGTTTGGATGGAACAGTGGTCCTTCCTAAAACAGCTCTAATGGATATATTAGAGGGGAAAGCTCAATTTAAAAAAAAAATCAAGTACAGAATTACTTTTATTAACTATGTTTTTTGAGATAAAATAAATAGAATGTGTGTTCATGATCAGAAAACCCTAACAGCAAATCTAATTCCTTCAATTAACTTATTGAATGAGTAGTGCTAAAGCCTGGGTCAACAAAGGAGCCTGAATTGCTAAGGAGGGTGACAAGAAGTTACTGATTTAACCTGAGCACTGTGCAGAACCTATATGAAGATGTAAATCATGGATCATGCTTCAATAGTAAACATCGTTTACTCTAATTCAGCATCTTTGTAAGAACAAGTAGCAAAGGAATTTATGCGTTTCAGTAATACCTGCCTTTACACAAGGTGAGTTTATAAGTAAGCATGTTAAGTAAGTGTGTTGAGAGAATTGTAAGGGAATTTAAAAAGTTCAATACTTTATGTGCGTGGGGACTGCTTAAAACCAATGGGTTAGATGCTTAGAGTAATTGTACACTGCTTATAAAAAAAAGATTTTTAGATTTTTCTAAAGAGGATGCAAAACCTGGCATAAGAATAAGAAAGATCAGGAAATGAGACAGTCAAGAAAAAATAAAGGGAAACTACCAGGAGAGGCAGAAAACTAATAACAAATATTTTCTTTAAACACATTTTAAACAGAAAACCTGTCAGCAAGATGACAGATGTGATCAAGGTGCAAAATTAATCCCCAAGGAAGATAAAGCTGTAGCAGAAATATTAAGGAAATTCTTAGTACTCATCTTCACATCGGAAGAGTAACCTATATTTTGGGAGGATATCGTATTAAGCTAAAATGTCAATAGGAGATATTTTAGAAATGAGTAGTAAAATAAACAGTAACAAATCTTCCAGACCCAACAGTATAAATTTAAGTTCTAAAAGAATAGTATATTGGTGAATTACAAATCATGCTTGCAATTTAAAATTAAGACTGACTTGTTACCAGAGGAATGAAAAATACTGTAAGGGTGAATGTGGGAATCTTCATGTCAGTCTGAATTCTTTAGTTAGCAATTTATTTTTTTTTAAATTAATATGAAAAGTAAAATGAGTAGACATATGGATAAACATGATAGAACTGAGAGCTGGGAGCACTGCTCCTGTAGCAGGAAGCCATGCTTCACAAAGCTATTAGACAATGTGAACAATTGCATGGAGAAAGATGTCCAATAATTCAGGAGAGCATTGCCAAAGATCCAACCCTAAGTCAAACAGCCCTGAGTAATTAGCTCAGCTCAGCTGTGGGCAGACATACGAAGTTGCCTTTTAGAAGTCCATAATCTGGCAGGAGGATAATGAGCAAAAGCTTGAGGTATCTGTAAACAAGGTATCTGTGACATCGGGACAACTGTGAGGAAATACAGCAATATGCTGGGAATACCTCTTGTTCAGGGTCTTATGCACAGACAAACTGGGACCATACCTAGAAGTACTGATCTATTCAAATTCTGTATAAATTGCACAATCAAGCTTAACCACTGCACTAAATCACAGTGGAAGGACATGACTCTCAGGCAAAACTTTCCAGAGATCCTTGCAAGACACACACTAACATTAAAGACAAGTGTGTTACGGGCTACATCTATCCTACCTGGCTGAGCTAAAATAAGAAATCTAGGAGGTCAGAAGATTATTGTAATACAAAGCCTGTAGATTAAGAGCAGAGAGTAAGGGGAAGCCCAGAGTCTCTGCTCTCCATCAATAATAAACCAGTTGGTGTTTCCAATGGTCAAAACGGTTTTCCACTTCTGTTATCAACAAAGGCAGTCTGCTCAGCAGGGCATGCAAAGACCCTTCATACAGCTCCAAAACCTCCATGGACCACTCTTTCACCAGGTCTAGAGGAGGTTTCAGAAACTCACTTTGTCTGCTGAATAAACAGCTCAGAGGAAATGGAAAGATACCTGCCCCATCAAAAAAGAATTACTAGGCTTCAGTTTTTATTTGTTTGCTGTCTTTCTGCCATCCTTCACCCCTGCAGTGTTTGGTAAACCTCTATCTACTAAATTGGCAAAGCAGAGAAAAATCGTGATAATACACCAGTGGTCAACAAGCCAGCCTTTAAAGAAAAACACTGCTGATAAGATAAACAGCTTGTGATGTACTTAATTACAATATTTCATACTCATTTAGCCATCTCCACATCACAGCACTAACAAAGTGGATTTCAAACAGGAAATAAGACTCCTTCCCACAAGCCCGGAGGGCTAATTATAAAATAGCAACCTACATTTTTTTTTCTTTTTTTTTTTTCTTCTTTTCTTTTTTCTGGTACCAGGCTTATTTTTTTTCCAGTAGAATTTATTGAGCTCATTACCAAGCTGCTTATGAAGTGATTTGAAATGAGGCAACATTAAAGCATTCTGAAAATCCCTTGTACTTAGTCATCTTGACACTTTGTTTGAACTTGAAGCATTAATATGAAATAACTGCAGCAGCCCCATATTTCTGATTCTATTGTTTGACAGCACATTTAAAAGCTAAAAGATGATATGATCAAGGATTTTTAATCAGCACAGTAATTTGTAGGAGTGTCTCAAGTATTCATAACTTTGAAAAGACCAAAGGGACATGCCTGTGAGAAACAAGACAGGTACAGTGCATGTCAGCCTAGAAGAACACGGCAATGTGAAACGGGGAGTACAAGCGCTGCTGGAACTGAGGGGGTTTTATTGCCTTTTACAGGCAAGACTGAAAATTGAAAGATACACATCAAAGCCACTAAAGAACTCCACACACTGTACCTTATTAGCCTGGTTTTACCTTCTGTAATCACATTATATAATATGCATCACCAGATTAACCTGCTTGGGGTCAGAAGAGAGGCCACCATAAATATATTTGAAGTCAAGCCTGTGAAGGTTTTCAAAGTGGAAAAAAAAATCTATAGAGAGGAGTAGTAAAACCCATGGAAATCTATAGCGTATTAAAGTGAAATCTGTGAATAGCTTTGCTTTTCATCGTTCCCCACACACACACCCGTGCATTAGTGTTTGAACAAATAATTAGAGCCAATGGAAAAGCTTCTGTTGAAGGAAAGGGTTTAACATCATCCTTCACTCTAACTTCATTCTAATGTTCTGCCTACCTTATTACAAAGCCTTTAAAGGAAAAGGGAAATCATTTGTAAGAGAACAAACGGGCACTAGTAGTACAAACAATGAATGTATCGCAGTGTGGTCTCTCCCCAAAAAAGAGCAAGTCTCCCCAAATGTGGTTTACAACAAAGATGGGGCAGATTCCAGCCAAATTTGTGCATTGAGGGTACAAGAAAGTTCCTCCTCCCTCCACTACTTTTGGGTGTTGGAAACAGAATGATTCAGACCCTTCACAGGGTGCACTCTGAGATGAGATCTCCAGCAGAACAGCTTGGAACCTGCGGTCCTCTGCGGTCCTCAGTATGCTTGATGGCCACTTATGCACAGCCGTAAACTAATAAGGAAACACCAAGATAGATGTATTGTGCTGTAATCTGGAAAGAATTCATTAGCTAAGCAGGATCTATCCAAGTCATTACTTAGGAGCCCCCCCAAGGAATTTTCATGCAGTTTAGAGAAACAGTATCAGTGTGTTTTCCAAACCTTCACAGTTCTGTTAATAAAAGCTGATTGATGCCTAAAAAAAAAAAGCATACACCCTAAAAAGACAATATATTGCAATAAAACAAGATGGGTAAAGGAGAGGAAAAAGGAATAGGAAACAAATAAATGCAATGGCTGGCTGCAGCTGCAGCATTTACATCTCTCCACCTCTTTAGCATCTACATGGTTGAAGAACTCACCATTCGACTGGAAGGCAACTTGAGATAGAATTTCAAGAATAATGAGGTGTTGCTTTTTCCATCACAATTCAGACATGTTTTTAAAGATGTTTTCACCTAGAAGAGCATCTTTCCTCTCTAGATTTCTTACAGTAATGGCATACTGTAATGTAGATTAACTTACAATGTCATTTGCTGTCTTAATGAGGATTTCAATGAAACTCTGATGGTATATCAGAGCATGGTCTGCATTTTTGAAGCTGTTTCCTTCTTTCTTGAGAGAAGACATGAGAGATCTCCATGTTTTTTTAAAGAAACAAGGATAAAGAAAAAAAAATATAAACTAGAAGATTTCATAAATATGTCTATTTTATACCGCACATTAATTATTTGTAAGAGTGGGCAGAATTACTGATGATAAAGCCGTATCTTTTCACTGCTGTTCCCTTAATTTGAATCCACATTGACTGAAATCTATTACCATTTTTAGTTCAGTAGCTGGAATGGGAAGAGGTTTGCCAGGCTTCTCATATCAGTCACAAAATGGTGTGGCAATATCAGATCTACACTTCTGCCAAATATACCTTCCTGTAGTATGGAAAAATCAAGGTGTTCTGAAGTCTTGTGATGTCAGTTCAGCTTCTTCCATCCTTCTAAGCAGTATGTGAAGATACGGATTTTCATTTCATCATTCAGGAAAAAAAATTACCTTAACTTTGGGCAACATTTTATTGCTTTTGTCCTCAAAACAAATATTGAGAAGGAGATGTTGCCCTCTGTGTGAATGACCAGCTAGGATGCATGGAGCTCTGCCTGGGGATGGATGAGGTGTTGACCAAGAGTTTATGGCCTCTTCAGGGATCTGCTTGGCAGAATGCCATGGGATAAAGCCCTGGAAGGAAGAAGGGCCCAAGAAAACTGGCTAATATTCAAGGATCAACTACTCCAAGCTCAGGAGCAATGCATCCCAACAAAGAGGAAGTCAGGCAAAAATGCCAGGAGACCTTCATAGATGAACAAGAAGCTCCTGGACAATCTCAAACAGAAAAAGGAAGTCTGCTGAGGGTAGAAGCAAGGACAGGTAGCCTGGCAGCAGTACAAAGAAATTGTCTGAGCAGCCAGAGATCAGGTTAGGAAAGTAAAACCCCTGATAGAATTAAGGTAAAAATAGTTCCACAACTTACACAACACAAAGAATTATTTTTATCCTATAGTATAACTTTAATTGGCTATTTTCCATTGTGAAAGGTAGAGTTGATTTCATTTGTACTCCTTTATGTGTTTTCCACACTTCAACATCCCAGTCAGGACAATTTTGGATATACTTTTTGGTTCCTCTTATTAAGGGGAGAGTTAGAACAGTTCTTCTCATCACTGACAGATCCCAGGGAGGTATTTGGTTCAATCTGCAAAATAGCTCCCCTTCACACTCCACCCCCACCCAAAAAAAAGAAGAGGTTACATTTTAGATAGAGATGGTGTGTCTCCTGATCTTACAAGGAAAGTTTCTAGTTTGATGGGTTATCCTACAGTTGTCTGCAATGCTGTGGGGCTTTTCTCTGAAAACTCTTTTATTTTTTCCAAATGAGATATTGCCCAAGTCTAATTCAGTGTGGTGATCCTTACGCTCCTTTTATTGCTTACTTGATGTAGTAAAAACTTAAGTTTCCCATTGCTGACATTACTAAGTTTAACTTGTTGGACTGGTTGAAAATGTTAACATTGGATTTTATATATAGAAATGAAATGGCAGTGAGTTTTATGAGAGGGTAGCAAGCAAATTTTCTGGAATGCAAAGTACCTGTTGGAGCTGAGCTACAGACAGCATGGAGCAAGGGCTGCTCCCACTCCAGTGTTCCTCTGAAGGAGATGCCACGTAGGGGTAAAAGCACGTTAACTCCAAGAACTGCTGCTGCCAGTCAAGATAAGGAGCTGCTAGTGAGCAGCATCATAGGAAAAGTTCATGCTTTCCAAATGAATCTGGGGGTTGTGGCAGTCGGAAAGACTGCAAAGGTGACCAGCTGGTGAGAGAGGCAGGAGGTCAAAGTTTCACTATGGCTGCAGATGGAAGTATAATCCCAAATAGCTAATGTCTGAGAATATATAATAACCTGTACTATCTTTTCATTTTTCAGATCAATGAGACCTAGCATTTTTTCCTCAGCCTCATGATCATCTGTTTTCACTTCTGACTTTTATGAACTACGGCTCAGACATTTTAATGAAATTTAGTCATGGCTGTGCTCAGCCTATGACAACCGACTGACCTGAGAGCCAAGGCTCTTTTTTAAGAGAGTCATCTCAAGCTGAGGCCAACAGTAAAACTGGATCTCCTGCCTCCTAGGTAAATGCTCCAACTGCATAGATACTACATAAAAAACAGCACCACCACCAGCCTGCAAGCCCTGGGCAGAAGCAAATGCTGTCAGCGGTCGTTCAGACTGCAAAGTGAGTGCTCCTTTTCTAAACAGCATTATCCAGACATGTGCACCCAAATTCACTGTTTAGTGAAACATCAGGACGTCTCAATATGCATGCTTACAGGACTTCTGTCCTTTAAGCTAGCTTTCTGGCCAAACCTTGGTTGCTGCGGCCTATAGCTTTGCAAGTGCACGAGTAGATTAAGTGGTTTTCCTGGAGCATTTTCTCTGCCTTATGCACCCATTTTCAACACTCAGGAAAGCACACTTTTTACTGTCTTAGCCGAGGTGCTTTGGAAAGTCCCTAAATGAATGACTGAATACCATTTTAAAACACAATTTTAAACCTGAACCACAGTTCAGGTATGATTCTGTGATTTCGAAGAGATTTAATGCCTACTTATTTACCTTTAAGAATCTGGACCTTAAAAACTTCAAGTCTCATTAAAAATCATTGATATTAAAATTTCTAGTAGTTTTGAGGGGGTTTTTTAATTAAAAAAAAGGGTAACCAGCATATGACACCACTGATGTGCTATCAATGAAGACCTGGCCAAATCGGAAAAAAAAGAACTTTGTAGGAAAATAGTTAAATTATTCATGGATGGTAAAAGATGCTATACTGGCACAACAGTTTTTAATATTTTGATTGTTGGGTTTAAATTTTGAAGCTATATTGACACTGCATCCTCTTTCTTGCATATCTTCAGCTGTGCGGGACCACACATCTACCTATTCTAATATAAGATACTTCAGCTGGCCATGCTGAGTCCTTGACAAGAAGTCAACTAGGTGTTGCAACATCTACTGGAAAAACTTTTGAACATCCTTGACAATCTTAGCCTAGGCATCTGAGCATAACAGTGACTATGACCACTGCAAGCTGTGTGGCAGCCAGCACCGCAACCAGGGTGCCAAGGCATTTAGTTTCAGAGTCAGCAAAGCTATGCAGGAGAGTTTTGAAGAAGCAATGAAAGGCACCACAAGTCTGGTTCATTTAAAATCATCTGATCTTCTTTCTAGTTAAACATTATATGAAACCTTTTTCAGCTCAGAAAAAAAAAAAAGGCTCAAGAAAATAACTCCCCAGCTGGTTTTTGCTGATAACTAGAAGCTCTAGGAGAAAGCTGTAGCTGCATTCTCCAGGAATTCCTGACTACTAGCCAAAGCAGCACTTTGTATTATATGACTGTAACAAGACTCCTCTTAATAATATTGTAATTCATGCATGAAGATACTTTCACATATGTTTCATAGCTAAGCTTGCTTACAATGCATGACTATCTGTTTTGCAACTATTACAGATATTTGATATGAATCTAGAGAAGTACATAATCTTCAGTTTAAACCATCTGAAGGGCAGATATTCAAAACTGATGAAAGCAAGTAGAAGCAAGTAAAATTATATTATGTCCTCCTCAATCCTGCTTAATACAACAGATTGCAAAAATTAGAATGGGGCTAAAAGGACTGAAATTTTGTCTACAAGTGCCTCCACAAACTCCTGTATAGAAACTATCCTTGAAAGCAGAAGATTTACACATAAATTCAGTCATGCTGTATTCATCAAGTTGACCATGCTTTTGAACTGTGGTGTACTAGCGATTCCTTCATGGTTTGGGTTTGAAAGGACATTTTGAAGGTCATCTAGTCCAACCCTCCTGCAATAAGCAGGGGCATCCTCAACTAGATCAGATTGCTCAGAGCCCCATCCAATCTGACCTTGAATGTTTCCAAGAACGGGGTACCTACCACCTTTCTGGGTAACCTGTTCCAGTGTTTCACCACTCTCATTGCAGATTTCTTCCTTCTGTCTAGTATAAATCTTCCCTCTTTTACATTAAAGCCATTACCCTTTGTTCTATTGGAACAGATCCTGCTAAACAGATCCCCATCTTCCCTGTAGGTCCTCTTTACGTACTGAAAGGCCACAATAAGGTCTCTTCTCCAGGCTGATCAGCCCCAACTTTCTCAGTCTGTCTTCACAGGAGAGGTGCTCCAACCCTCTGATCATCTTCATGGCCCTCCTCTCGACCTGCTCCAACAGGCATCTGCATACTTTATGTGCTGAGGACTCAAAAGCTGGACAGTGTTCTGTGGGTGTGGGTCTCATGAGAGTAGAATAGAGGGGGGAAACCACCTACCATGATTCTAAAAATGCCATCCACATTGTCACAAAAGCCACAATCATTCTAAATATTGCAGTTAAGTTTTCTCTCTGCTGTGCAATGGCTCAGAATGTCTGCATTTTTGTAATCACTGTAATGAATACAACTGTGCTTTCAGGTCACATAACACCTGTTCATAATAAGGAGAAATATACCAAAGGATTGTGTCTTAACTACCCAGCCTTTCACTGATACTTTACAACTCACCTATTATGTTTTCCTTGTATCTTTTTGAACCAGCTTGTCTTTCAAAGCCATTTCTCCAACTGTTTAATTAGTACCCAGGTAAAGTTAATTAATTAGCTGGTAGATATGAGCCGTCGGGGAAGCTGAAATAAAAAAAAACTCTACTGTAACTTCACTTTCAAACGAAGAAAACCTGCTTCCCAAAAAATCTTTCAAATACCTTTTTCCTTCCTTTAGAACTGCCTATGTGCACTGTTGGTTAAGGATCTACCAACTTTTCCATTATAAAGCCATTTTGGAGTTCCTGTACCTTCTGAGCAGCTGAACCAATTCACCTCAAGTTGAAACAGCCTACAAGGTTTCAGCTCAAAGGATATTTTTTCCCCCAGAGAACATAGAGCTCAGCAAAAAATTACTTCTGTAGGTATGGGGTATTTTTCTTTGTTTTTCTTACTATTCTGTAATTCAAAACCACTCTTACATTGTTTCTTTTCAAAGATGACATTTTACCACCCCATAACATCAAGGACTTCCACATTTTATGCCCTATTTGCAAAGAGAAAATGCAATACCTGTGCAGCTGGTGACACACCTTGAAATTCAATAATTCTTTGTGAGCAGTAACTATTCCTTTGCACATTTGATCTCACTGAAGGGCCATAGGGATTCATGGCATGCACACTGCACGTAGCAGCGCAGGAATGGGTGACAATGAGGCAGTTTTCCTCAGATAGCATTTTTCAAGACGAGTGGATACTGCAGGTATGTCAATTGTTCATCACATAGTAGCTTCTACAATGGATGCTGGGTTTTTTTCTTTTCAAAACTACTAAATAAAAAGAAAATATTTCTGGGAAGAAGTACCTCTGTAATGAAAAAGTGATCCAGAGAGTGTAAGTTATTCTGCTCAAACAGTCTGAACTTCCCTCTACCAATTTATGGTTCCAGTTCAGACAAGCCTGGAATCCAGAGTGCATTTGTTGTTCTTTAAAACTATTCACTCTATAAATACTGTTTCATGTCTCAGTGATTTTTCTTCTGGTTCAACAAAATTCTGTTGAATTTCAGTCTACCCCACTTTTGATTCTCTTCTGAATATTCATAACCTTCCTCACATCTGGCTAGTCCTATTTAATTCACCAACAGAGGAAGAACAGGTCACATCATAGTCATTTTAGGAGTCAAACTCTAATAATGTTTTCTGAGATATTTTCCTTTTGTATCAATGCCAAATTTAGGCTTTCAAGAAAGGTAAGAACATATTTTTGCAATTATCTCATGTGAAGATACTTTCTATGCTTTATTTCCTCTTTTTCCCACAAAAGCAGCCACAAAGTTTGTTGACATCTCAGAACGAGAAGGGGGAGCAGGGCTGCATCAACATATCCCAGGAAAGAGTTTTTAATAGTATTTCTGTCTTGCTTGTTGACTTGCATGTGCTCCAGGGCAGATCATTTGCTCACTCAACAGTTTGCGTTGTTCTCTGTAGCAAAAGGACAATCTTCTCATTCCTGATAAACGACTGCAAGAGCTCCAAGGCAGTATTCTGTGTTAATATCAAATATTGCTATTTCTACTCAACTGGGTATATTTTTAAAAGTACTTTCTTGATGTGTCTGTGCATGATAAGGAAGTGTTAAGGACGCAAAACATTTGACTGCAGATGTGCTACTTCAATGTTGCTTTTTCTGGATGCAGTCCTGTTTCCTGTCCAGTGTTTTGTCCATGGGAATGAAATGCAGCCCTAGAAAGGATATAATGGGAAAGAAGAATCACCCGGCTCATGCAATCAATCGGAGTCCCTAAGTGTTATACAAAAAGAGGATTTAAGAACTCAGAGTTTCATCTCAGTGAGACTAGTACGTATCTGTTTATTTCAACACACTTACATAAAGCAGAATTTGGCTATAGACTACCTCATAGGCAAGAAGAGCACGACGCTTTGATAAAAGTATTATTTAGTTATATGAACTCTCATAAGAACAAGAGCTTATCTGCCTTCATGAGTACAACTCTTTGTAGATCTGTCCCTGTTCCCTGTCCCAACAGCCTGATGTAGAACAGGCTGCATGCATGGGGCTGCATTCTTCCACCTTGCTCTTATAACATCCTCTGTAAAAATCAAGCACATTTACAATTCCTCTGTAGAGGATTCATTGAATTCTTCTTCCAGCAGGCAAGTAGGTTAGATAGATAGGGAAATTACTAACCTGTGTCACTGCAACTGGCTATTCCAAGGTATAGCCTATTTGCTACAAGCTGATTCTGTTATGGCTAATTGGCAAACAGTAAAGAAGATACCACTATCTTAGCCACCATGATCTGAAATAGCTGAAACTTGAGCATACATGCTATTTTTTACTGTTTCTATGACATGGATGAAACCTCTGGCAGAACAAAAGAGTGGATAGATAGTCTGTTGTGGGATGACAATATTATATCCTTTGTAGGCAATCCAAAACCTTGTGTCATCCATGCGAAAACTCAGATACATTATGTCCTAAGAAAGGAAGAGAAGACAAAGGTGACACCATAGCCCCATACTTTCCCACTCATACTGGATGACTGGCATTGACTTGTAAAGCAGTAGTGGTGTAGAGTGGAGACTAGTGGAGAAGCTATTAATCATTATGTTAATCATGCTGAGAAGTTTTTTAAGAGAATTGCTCTAAACAAAGAATCCACACTAATTAACAACTAAGTTAGCCCCAAAAAGATGACTCTCAATTCCATCTTTTGCTCTAAATCAAAGTCCTTTACTATTATCTGTCAAGTGCAAGTGCTTTATGTTGCAGTGCAAATCCAGAGTTTAGCCTCACTTCAATCCTCACCGCCCCCAGAGCCTGTATTATTATGGGCATGCTGTGATATAGCCATGTGACTGTTCATCCCATGTTTGAATCAGAGTTCTGTCTTTGACAGGTAATATTAAAGGAAAATATCAAAACATAAACATAACTGCTATTCAATGTTATTTTTTCTCCTAGAAATTGGACTGTTTTCCTATTACTTTTTTAGATTACATACAGTTCTAAACTTTTAGCTGGACTTTAAGGGGGGAATAATCTTGGAAGTTCCTCTGTTAGTTTTCTACACTAGTTATTGAAGGCATTTGGGAGCACCTTCACAGGTAGATCCTTCTGGCCTTTGAGACTGAGAGATTTACATGTTACAGCTTCATAAATTCTGTTAAAGCAACTCAATACCAGTAATGCTGCAAATGCAAGGTACTTTGGCTTACCTCAGACCTCCACAAAAGAGAAAGCAATTTCATTGCAAGAAAGAGACCTAAGCTTTTGTCCAAGGTACAAAAAGATATAACTCACTAAAGCCCTCCACTTTCATGCTTGGATATTTTTTGTTCCCCAAGAATATCCTTTGAAACAACTCATTTTCTTTTCTCCTTCCTTCCCATTAAACTAAATGCAGAGCAACACACTTTCAGCTAAAACTGTATTTAATTTATAGTACTGTGTCTGAAGTGACACATCCAGGCAGGAAGAGGTTCTCAGCTCTTCACACAAGGTGCCCTTGGGACCCCTCCCAGACTACAGTTGTGTGATTGTAGCATTCCCACAAACATGAGCCCTATGGAAGCAAGAGCAGAACTTTTATTGAATTACAAAATAAATAAATAGAACTGATTGAAGTTTTACCATTGCAAATGAAGAGCTGATGTTGGGTGCAGAAGAGGGTTGGAATTGGAAACTCATCACAGATAAGAAAGTAGAATATGGTAATTTCCATGTTTCGTCTCTTGAGAGCTTGTCAAAATAAATATATTCAGAGACCACATGCAGATGCTCTCATCATTTTAGGCATTGTGCACAACTATATGAAAAAGGGATTAGCACAACAGAAACAAACAGGCCTTTTCTTAGTTCTTTCAAAACATAGTGGAAGGGAGGAGAAGAACCTCCCCCCTAATTAGAAGAAAAACAAATGAATAAAAAATTACTAGACTGGAAATAATAAAAGAGTAAAAAGCAAAAAGCACACTTGAACTTTCTACTGAACTTTTAAAAAGGAGTTAGAAAAAGGAATCACAATGAAGGGATATTATGTAGCAGATATTCTCAGAGATGAGAAAAGTCCAATTTTTCTTCACTCAAGGGAGAAAATTTTTTTCCCATGTCTATGCTAGCATCAATACTAAGATATAACTTATATGTTCAAGCAATCATTTTTATTTTAGTCTTAGATAAAGAACTTTATTACTTCTGTTCTTGGATGATATTTGTATGTTATTTTGATAAAGAGAATGATTTCTGAGGATAGGTAAGGTACCTTCTCCATATTACAACCTGTTGTAAACAAAATAGCGAAGTTTATAGTATATTGACAATTACTGATTAGATTTCACTATTAAAAAGTATGTTTACACTTTCAGAAATAATTCATTGTGTTCTTTGCTCCTTTGCTTAGCTGGGACAATTTGGGGTCAATTATAACAGAGTTAGCAAATGCTGGCTCCTGGTCTTCACATTATTTGTGAGCAGAGAAGGTAGCTGTCCTGTGCCAAGCAGTGGAAATATGGGTGCCAGCACGGTGCAACTTCAACATCTCTGGATCACTTTGGGGTGGCTGTACATCCAGATCCATCCCACCTCTCCTGTAATGGAGCAATGAGAGTCCCCTGGGAACCACCAGATCCCCTGCTTGAAAACTAGATCAGAGCTGCTGAATTCCTCGACTTTCCAATTTATGCAGCATATATATATTGTTTTCAGTGGTATGAAGGGCTTGGTTATTGGCTTATGGTGTCAGAAAAAGGGACTACACCACAAGACTTCTGATACACATCCCTTTAAAATAAGCTAAAGGAGAGAATAGTTGCATAATGTTACAACTGTGATTTTCCAAACTGTGTAGATGTCCCTATGCCCCTCGTCTACCTTCACAAACTTCTTAGAAGTTTGCAGTCTTTTGAGAGTAGCAGAAGGCTTCCTTAACACCTTTGTAAATTCAGACCCTACCTCAAATCAAATTTTAATTAACTCTAGGATCCTCTCTTTCCTAAGGATTTTTTAAAAGCCTTGCCATTTCTTTCAGAGCACCATAGATAATCCTAAAGCAAGGCCTTGTTATTACAGTATGAAGCTTATTTGAGAATGTTCATTCATGAAAGCCCATTGAAAACAACTAAATGTATCTGAAATCCATGCTTTGCCATTTACTGTAGATATGTATATATATAAAAACTAAAAAACAGCTAGATATCTTTTGATCAGAGGTCATTAAATTTCACCCAGCTACCCTTGCTTTTGTCCTTACCAAGTTGCGCTTTACTGAAAAACGCTTTCAGGAAAAACATTCATCCTTGAGATAAGGCCATGGAGTATCTAATATTTCCTTCAGCAGCATGTTGCAGTGCTTAATCAATATCAATGTTATGAATATTTTTAGGTATTTGTTTTCTTTATGTATTTGGCTTCAGCTTTCATATATTGATTTTCTCTTTTCCTATAGTATGCCTTTTTGATCTCAGGTTTTAGTGTTTTTCTTGGGATTTTTTCTTATGTCTCTAAAAGTCATCAGTAAACATTGAAAGCAAGTTGCCTTTCCAACACCTTTTTTAATAAGTCAAACTGATTGAAGTCTTCAGGCCTTTCCTTGCAGACCATTTCTACCCACTAACCATTTCTGTGTTTTTTCCCCTCCACAGAAGTCAGTTTCCAACTTCAGCTGGAGAAGATCTGGAGACCAGAACACTCTGAAATACAGACATTAGTCCATACACTGGAATGCAGCCAACTGTTTTAATTCTATTTATTGTTTAACCTGTTTTCACATTCAGGATGTCCTAAAGACCTTTATGTCATAATACAAAGAAGACCATGATAAAAGATTTTTCAGAAACAGGTTCCTCAAATTAGATACCTAAATCTGTACCCACTAGTTTAGTCTGGTCTCAACCGAGACCATTACAGCATGATCTCCATGTTCAGGAATTCTATACTTAATATGTACTTATGAACATCTTGACTTAGAAGACTGTTTATTTTTCAGTCTCCCCTTTGATCAAGTCCTGCATGGTGCGACAGTCTCCTTTACAGTAGTGATTTCAGAGGGGTTGCCACTGTATGTAAAATGAAACTTAAATACTCCCAAACGTTCCTGAACATATGTTAATGATGCTTGATTTATTATTAATGCAGACTCCAGTGGGAGAAGCAGTATCAATGCATTAACCCTATTCTATAGGTAAGAATGGACCAGAAGAAGACAATCTCACTTCAATGATGCTGCCCTTTAAGCTTCCCAGGGTCCTAGTTCACACAAAAACCCAAGTCTAAGCAGAGAGATATGTAAGGAGATAGGTAATGGCCCTGGGATCTAATTGTTGTTTTTAATAAGCTTATACCCAAGCTTTTTTCTGTCTCTACTGAACTTTACAAGTTTTGCAGTGTGAGAATGTCTCTGTTTCTCAAAGAAACCTAGATAAACTCTGAGTAAGTTCTCTTCCTTGGTTGCAGAGAAGCCCCAGCTGGCCCCAGCCCCAAAGAGCCAGCTCAGAGAACTGCCAGCCTCCTCAGGTTTGCAGGACAGAGAGCTTGGGATGCCTGAGCCGAGAAGCAGGCTGACCAAATCAGCTTACACTGTCAAAAGAGAAACTCCTGTGGAGGTTGTAGCTGAATGCCTTATCTTCCAAAAGAGGAGCAAGGAACCAAATCCACACGGGTCAAGGAGCTTGTGCAAGTACCATATTATCCAAGTCACTCACTGTAAAGTTCTAGCACAAAACCGGCAGTAGTGGTGTCCAGGGAGCACCCTCACATGCCCAGGGTTGAATTCATAAGGCATACCTCACCAGTGAGAAGAGAGAGACATTTTTAATAGCTTATTGGAGTGGAGTGGAAAAATCCCTAAAAATCCCTTACCATTTGCCTCTTACATGTCCAGAACATCCAGAGGCTGAAATTTATTAGAACTAAACCAAAATTGGTTTATGGAAATAGTCTGACTTTATCCTCTTTCATAAAACTGGGTGGCAAAGCCATGAAACACTGTTTGCACCCCTGCTTCCTCTGACGGTGTTTTTCCAGGTTCCAGCATCAGGGTGCCATGAAATTGTTTGCCATACCAGGGGCCACAAAGCCACAAAGAGGCAAAACTCTCCCTAACACATAGTCACACTTTAGCCTTAAGATTATTTGTTTTATAGTTTGACCAGACCTTGTTAGATCAATAGGACTAAGCTTTTCCTCATGGGGAGATATGTGTGCCTTTATCTATGGCTGGACATTTTTTTCAGTATTTCTAGGCTTATTTAGCTCTTCAGTGGACACAAAGTACAATGTCAAAAAAAGATGACAAACATTTGAAAGCAAACTCCCTACTTTCATCACAGACTTTCTGCTCTAAGCTTCAATTTTAGTGAGAGACTTGTGGCTCCATAACTGTATACACATAAGGAAAAACTTTTGACCTCTGTCCTTCCTCATAACTATATTAAAAGGCAAAAAGTTTTTACTTTTTTTCCCATGAGGAAGATTTCCTTCACTTTGAAGATACTCCATCAAGATAAAAATTTCTTACATCAATGGTTCAATATACTTTCACATAAACATACTTCATTTTGTTTCCATGTCAATCTAAAGGGAGCAAGGATGGAACACTCAGAAGCTGATTTTAATAAATTAATAATAATGATTCTATCCTGTTTAAGCTTCTACATGTGCTACTTGGTATAGAATAACCTCAGGCTAAGAGAGTCTTCAATGAAACCCTTCAAAAAGGAACATGGGTTTGCATTTAACAATGAGAAACTTTATATTTACACCATGGCAGATAAAAGAGATGTTATCTGTAACATGAAAGCTTAAAAAAACATTAAGCCTAAAGTCAACAAAGAGAAGTACAGGCAACTGTTCAGCAACTATGTTGGCATTTGCACCAAAATGTCAGGAATCAAAGAAGCATCCATTCAGAGTAGTTAAGGACTGTAACATTGACTATTCCATCCGTATCTGAAAATGGGTTTGGACCTCAGAACACAGGGTTCCTGTCCTGGTGAATTTCTCCCATGGGAAACCTAAAGGTAGAGGTTTCTCTTTTTTCAAGTCAGGAAATGAGGCAAGAATACACTTGATCAGTCAAATTCCACTTTCTCCCATCTGCTTCTGTGTGGAAAATTTAAGACGGTAACATGAGAAAAGAAAACCAACCAGATCTTGTAGGACCTAAGAGTTGGCACAATGATGAATATAGGAGAAATTTCCTTACCTTAAAAATGTGAAGTGACATCTCAAAATATATGATGCTTGGGTAGCATTAGCTAAGATTCCAGGGATAGAGAGGAAATCTGTCTGTAAAGATCAATGGTAGCAGAGTTAGTTACACCAAAATGTCATGAGTTTCAGCATCTAATCCACAGCCTGGGCAGGGCTTCTAGCACTCCTGAGATTGAATTCCAGCCCTCGCTTCCCTTGTGTTCTTCTTCAAAACTCTCCTTTTCCCAAAACAGACAGTTTCAGAGTTCTTAGAAGGTCAGATCTAAGGGTTTGTTTGGCTCAATAAGAATACCTCCATCCATATTTCTGTGTACAAGCTACACATTGACCCTTTTTAATATGGTGTTAATGTTGAAGTTAGAATAAAGCAAGACCTCGGATGTTTTTTACCCCTTGACCACTGTAACAAGGATAATTTGTTTATTGTGTTCTATGAGTGCTTTCAGCAGTAAGTGAAGTTGTTTCAGCCTTAATAGGCAATTGGGTTGGAGACCATTTTCTACAGCTGCAAGAAAAAAAGCTAAAATTAAAGCCTCACAAGGGCAGCTCACTCAGCAAAGGGGAAGCCTTTTACTGCTCAACAGTGACACCTCTTGATATTCAGCAGAATATTACTGATAACCTTCAAAGATAATTTAATGCAGTCTGCGGGACAGAGTACTGCAGGCAGTGCAGTATCTCCCAAAGGAAATGTTTTTTCTTTCTTGGTTTGTTCAGGAAAAAAACAGCTCAGCATCTAACCTATTGTTCCGATATGAGAGGCTCAGGAAATGAAAAAGTTTACAGGGGAGCAGCTCAGAACATTGAATCCGTATCCTCAGAAAAGGCCAGAATTTTGATATAGGGCTTTGTCATGAAATTGGAAAGTTTTAAATTGTCACAAAAGGAAAAGTACTGAATAAGACATTTTATCAGCTTTGAGCTTTTCTTCTGAAATGTTAATATTTTGAACATGAATGTTGAAATCGATATCTCCCCTGAAAATTTTTTATTCACTGAAAACCTACTTTTTGTCAGAATTTTTTATTATCAAACCTTTCATATGCATAGCTTCTGTGAAAAGCTACACCCAAATGTCAGCAAATAATGTGACTACTTGCATATGCAGCTAAATAGGAATTTTAACTGCCACAATTCCATTTATTAACTCTTCAAAGTGCTACTATACTGCAAATGAGAATTCAGGTTTAGAAAAATGCCAGAGAACTGAAAGAGAGAACTAAAAGGAAACCAAGCCTTTAACAAATATCCTTCCAGCAGGATGTGGAACATGGCCTACCTTTTTGGTAGCTGGGTTAGCTGGCTCTGAGACTGCATTTGGGACCCAGCCATGAAAAGTTTAAATAATCATCCTTTCTGGGCCAAATACTGAGTGTTAGAACAAGAAATTTTGGCTCACATTTATCTTTATAACAGATGTTGATTGGCCAGCTGAAATTTGTTCATGCATTTTATGAGTAAGTGTACCCTTTTGCCAATTTAACAGAAGCATTTGTAAGAAATCCAAATACATACATTTCTGCCGGAGCTCCAGCTTTATTCTGCTTATGGGACAAGTTCATTAGTGAAATAGCTGTAGATCAACTGAAAATAGCATGGCGTTTAGGTATCCTCCACTGGCACCAATTAGCATTATGGAATAGCAAGATCTATGAAGAAAATCTCTGTGGACTGCATCATAGATAGCAAATGTGTGAACAAAGGGTTAATTCCTAGGTAATAAATTCTCAAGACACCAGAATGACTTAATTGTGAAGGGATTTAATAACTGAGTGCCAATAATAGCCAGACTGTAGATTGGAAGGTTTATTTCAAAACCAGAAAAAACTACAATCACAGAGAGTAACAGTAAAAGAAAAAGTGCTAACCTACAGGGAAGAAAATTTGAAAGCTGTGGGGAAGATTTAGGAGCAGCAGTGGTTTTAAGGGCACACTTTTATGTCTGCCGCTGTGTTTTAAGTGGAGCCTTAAACAGTGCTGACCAGTAAAATGTTGATACTTCATTGTTTGTAAGAAATCAGCTGTTACTTTTGTCTAGTAGCAGAGTGATGCTCAGTGCTAAAAATCTGGGATGCACACTGTGCCTGCACACCATAACACAACCCCTCTGCCCAGGCTTTGCAGTATGTCTTGGAAGTAAGCAAATGGGAAAAAGCACATCAGACATGAAGAAAACACAACCCCAGAGGTGAGACACATGACTGAAAACGCTTCTTATTTCTGGGCAGTGAAACTTACCATTTTAATGATGACGGGGTTAGTCGTTGACATAGTTAGAGAAAAGGTTTTGGAAAATCTTTTGGCCTCAGCCTCTAGATATATACACACAGGGACAACTTAATAGAGCCAGGAATATTTTCATGCTGATTTTTTGAACCATGTTTTAGCACCCTATCTATTTTCAGGGGCCTTTAAAAGGAATTAAGAGGATAAAAGTATTTAATTTTGTGAGTTAAGTGCTTTATCTGGAAGTGGGTAAATTCTATTCCTCTGCTGAAATGGGAACACCTTCATATAACAGACACTTCCCAACTAAAGACCCAAAGACTGGTCTTTTGGCTGTATTTTGAGAAGATAAATGTGTAAGTTTACACTTATGTGTTTTCAACCCATATAGCTAGATTTCTTTTTTTTTGAGCAGACTTCATCCCATGAACATACACACATGCAAACTCACACACACAGAGGAGACACACATATATAGAAGAAAGAAAAATAAATCAGCCCAATAAATAGAGCACAACGTGATACCTGGAATCAGATTGACACACAAGCAGAGAGACTAAATAACCCAATACTACTGGAAACTCGGCATCTAAAAGCCAAGGACGTGTCTTCAGTAATAAGTATTCTCCTTCTTTCCTTCACATCTGTTGACCTGCTCATCTGATTACAAGTGATTACTCTTATTAGTCATGTGTTTAGATTCTTTTTAAAAATAGCTACAAAAAATCAAACTTATGGCTACAAGACAATTTATTGACACTCCATTAATCAAAATATCTCTTTAAATGTCTATGCAAACATGGTGGCATACTTAGTTTTCTGGTGAATTTTATCATCCCGAACTATAGACGACTAAATAAAAATTAAGCATCTAGCCTAAGCTAGCCATCTGGGCTACATTTATAACCAAAAGAAAGACCAGCAGCCAGGCAGAGAAAAGGGCACCTCTAGAGACTCTTTCCCTGACATCTCTTTTTGCTACGAGCCCTCAGATAGCCTCTTCTGACTATCACTGAAGCCTAAATAACTGAACCGCATCTCTTTCTTTTAGGTGGTTACAGCTAGATAAGAGGAATTTTCAGCTGAAAAGTTACACCTTCTTATTTAAATGGCATAATTGGAAGACCAAACATGCTCTGTACCACAACTTCTCTTTTACCCCAGCCAGCACATTTGTCTCTTGCTCCTTCTGACTGAAATCTGTGAGAGCAGGAAAGACAAAATGGGGCGTGAGATTTCCTGCTTTCTGTGGTTTCCATTGCCCTGGATTTTCCATAAGAATAGTGCCACTTAGAGTGTTTTGGCTAACAGGCAGGATATAATATCTGCTGTCCCTTCAAAACAAATAATATGCTTTTT
Organism: Thinocorus orbignyianus; assembly: GCA_013400375.1. Lineage (NCBI taxonomy): Eukaryota > Metazoa > Chordata > Aves > Ciconiiformes > Thinocoridae > Thinocorus > Thinocorus orbignyianus. Next base: position 1,516,153 of record VXBW01003926.1, on the reverse strand, counting down.
AATAAAATACAGTAAAGTCAACCTCTCATTTCAAAACTTGAAAAGTGCATTTTTACCCTAGAAATGTATAGTTGTCAAAAGGACAGTTTAAAAAAATCACCTTTTTCTTTATTTTAGAGGGGCCTTGAAGTTTTATATGAACAATCACCCTGTTTCTGATGAACAAGGGATAAAATAATAATATTAATACATTTTATTGAAATCTTTAAAGCTTTATAAATTGCCCACGGAGGTTTGTGAACCAAGGTCACTCTGTCTCTTTTCATTCTTTTAATTATGTAGTTCCAGCCTGATACACTAACTTTACTAATTGGACACAGAAAAATCCCTTATCAGTGAAGTTAGAAAAGGACCTATGAAAAGGGTGGGGGAGACTTTTGTAAATCAAAGTAGAGGAACTGAACAGAAGGGAAGCCAATCAACTGTACCCCTCCGAGCTGTGAGTTTACAGAAAAAGCAGAGCCTCGTTGGATGGAGGAATAAGTGGCCAGCAGGTTGTTACACATGTCATTGACCTTTCCCTGATAGATACTGCTGTGAGGGGAGCCAAATGCAGGCTCACACCTGTCCTTAATTTCTTGGGGAAGGGAAAATTTTAATCACTATCTTGGGTTTTGGGTTGCATACGTGTTGAATATAGTGCTATTCACTTCCATTCCCGTATCCCCAAAAAGCTTGTATATACTCAAACCCCAGTGAGGGAATTAATTGTCCTGACTGTAGTTTAGCATTTTCATGCACATTTGACAGGTGCAATGCACACAGTGAAGTCTGAAGTTCTGTCAATCTCCATTTAGTAGCATAAGAAATGTGCATATCTGTACTAACCTTGACTTTGATTTCTCACCCTTCTCCTTTCCCAGCACTCTTAAATGTTCTCCAAGGCTGACAGTGATCCTTCTCCTCTAAATTATGGCTTGTCATTCGAACAACAGCTTCCTTCCATCTCAGAGCTTCCATTTTGACATCAGGTAGTCATGTTAAGTAGTTCACCTTCTCCTCCTCTTACTCATTTTCTAGTATGAAACCTGTTTGTTCATCACCTCTTCCATTTCCTGTTTTAATGAGTCACTACAGTTTATGTAACACAATTTATTTTTTGTTCTTCTATCCCTAGATGTTTTTTCTCAGTGCTCAAATGCCAGTCATACAGAATTCCAGAGACATTCAGAATTATCTCTGATTTTCCCAAACTGTATTTAATCTACTGTCATAAGGTGTTTCCACCTAAAAAAACTCATATGACCAGCAATCCAATATTGTCTTTGGAGTAGAAGCAGCTTATACATGAACTATTTCAGAAATACCGGGATCTTTATTCAGCAGATGATTTTACCAAAGCAAAGAAATCCCATAATAACATCAACCAGTATTCAAAAATTATGCAGAGAAAGAACAATTCAAACTTCCAGAGAAAACATAAGGATGCTGTAGCAGGAAAAACAAGAAGACATTATATGGCAGTCCTCCTCCTATGTCAAGAGAAAAATACTACTCTCTCTTATCTATGAAAGTTATTTGGTTTTGTTTGTTTGTGAGACATGAAACTGAAAAATTCTGATCATTTTAACTGCTAAAATTTCCATGGCATTGTGCCCAAAGACATGACATTGTCTTAGTAATGTATTGTCAAAGTGCTGGAATGCAGACTATATTCCATTCACCTTCAATTGCTTTTACTCTTTTGTTTAGCTTTCTTCTTGTGTCACGCTATTGTGTGATTTCATAGCACACACTGATTTTCTCCCCCTCTACTCTGCACTTGTGAGACCCCACCTGGAGTACTGTGTCCGGTTCTGGAGTCCTCAACATAGAAAGGACATCGAACTGTTGCAACAGGTCCAGCGCAGGGCCACCAAGATGATTAGAGGGATNAAATTCTGAGCACTTGGAACTATGAGGAAGACAACACCTATATTGTCCACTTAATCACACAGTTGTCCATAGCTGTTAGAATGTTACTCTCTGTACAGGTATGAAAGATTTAATGTCATTGCTGTTCACAAGGTCTCCAAGTCCAGAAAGCACTTTATATGAAAGTCTTCTTGTAATAGTAATGTATATTTGAAATACGCAAGGTAAAAATTCCCACTCCGTGCCTGGTACTGGTACTGTACACACAACTGAAGGCACAAATCCTGTGTTGGAGACCACATCCACCAGACAGTTTTTGTGCAGCCATTTATTTTGGAAAGTAATAGAATTTAAATGTGTGGACATGGATTATGTGACTTCTCTCTGCAACTGGTGTCAGTGTTAGAGAACAGGTCCAGCACATTTAGCATCTTCTTTGATGGTTGGACTCCATGATTTTAAGGGTCTTTTCCAACATAAACAATTCTATGAATCTGTGATTCTTATGTTAACAGCAAACGCAAACTGAAAATATCAGAACTGATTCTATTCACTTTATTCGGGCCTTAGCGGATCTCTACATTTTAAAGATTTGAAATCCTGACAGCCCATAAATTAAATACTACTATAATTAAATTACAGCAACATTTGAAAACATGAGATTAGCTAAGAGAAAAAATCAGAAAGCTCTGATTTTGCTTCCCAGAAGCATAGGGCTATTTCACTATTTTTCTCATCTTAGATGCTTTCTTTTAAGAAGCAGTTAATAAATTGAATACTTTTCGCAGAACTTTTCCAGAAGGATAGTATTCCCTGTGCGTTTCATTCACGCTGCTTCCCAGACCTGTCAATATCTCCTGCTTCATTTTCCTTCAGCAAAGAGGAATCAAACATCAGACAGAATAGTTTAAGGTGGTCAAATCCAGGAGAAAACAATCCTGACAAACTAGGGTTTAGATAAAGCATTACCATATCCCTCTCTTTGCTCATCTCCATTATAAGGGGCTTCTCAATGAATTGGAAATTCCTCCCTTACCAGCAAAAGTGATATTTTGCCAACACTTTTTATGCTGACTACACGCGGTAAGGTTGAAGTTGTGAATATAACTGCTTAAATTGCTGGGTTTTTCAATATAAAAATGTCACTAAACATCATATCCTCTAACTGGCGCAGTCATAATGACAAAAATGCTAACACAGAAGTAGTTTGAGAGTCCACTACAGTGATAATAAAGCAGTTCCTCTTTCAGCTGCTGACAGAGTCCTGAGAGATTTGAAGTTTGTGTGCAACAGGTCCATGGCAAACAGGTATCACAAGAGGAATTATTGTCATCGGATGCAGGTGTTTACAGTGAGGTCTCTCCTATGTCTCAGCTACTCACTGCAAGCTCTTTTTATCATGTAAAGGGCACATTTATACTTTAAGACTAATAACAGACTTGCACTTAAGACTAGTAAAGCCTTACATTTTAAGATTATTAGAAATGACAAGTAAAGCAGATATCTAATATGCACCAGATGAAGAGTGCCAGCTTCAAATTGGTCACCCACATTGTTACATGCCTAAAGGTAACAGAATGGAGTCCTACCCTATGTGGTTTATATTTCCACTCAAGTTTTATGCAGTAGATAACAACATATTTTTCCCAGAAAATTCTGTCTCTGTTTAGTGGGTATTCTAGCAGTTATCGAGATAATTTACCAGTTCTCCCATTTCCTTTACCACTACCTTCAATAAAAAAAAAAAAAATTCTTAAAGCTGAAACGTAAGATTTTATGTCTCATCCATCCTCTGTTCATCGAGTTCTAGCTAGTGTCAAAGGTTTGGTGAAAACATAAAAATTAAAGGAAAAAAAATTACAGATATTAGCAGCCAAAGTTTGAGATGGCTGTTAGAACTGGTTTTGATGGGAATTACTGAAGATTGAACATTAAAAAACTTGTTATAATTACAATTAAAAGATAACACGGATGCTTATCTGAATGTTTCCACTTCTTTTTCTTTTAGGAACCAGGTTTAGACATCCCTTGATCTCCCTTAACACTGTCTGGCCTGAACTTCGGGGTGTTAAAAACTGCCTCTTTTATGGTATTTCAGTGCTTCTAATCCCTGCAAAGAGTGGGGAAAATAGTTAGTAGGTTTACTTTTAGTTTTGGGCAAAGGTTCAGAACACTTTTCCCATTCTCTCTTAAAAACAGAAATTCAAACTCAATAGCAGAACAGTGACAATATCTTCCAGGCTGAGCCTCTCAGTTCCCAGGAGGAGACAATATCCCCCCTCTATTACAGTAGCCAGGAAGAATGAACAGAGGTTCCAGTAATAAATATAGACACAGAGACGTCTGGTTTCTTTTCTGCTTCAGAAGCTATCAAGAAAATTTAATCAGGCTTTTCTTTTCCAGTCAATCCTCAGATTATTTTAGTACTTTCACATTCTGTATTGAAATTCTGTCATCCTCGTCAGTGTTTTTGCCTGATGGCTGCATGCAGTCATTGCTAAACAATTTGTTAAAGTGTTATATTTTTAGAGAGGTCCATTCACTTACCATCTAATGGTAATGCCATTTTGCAGGGATTATAAGGAAAGAACAATATTCATGATGAGAAAAAAAAATAGTCAAATAAATGGTAAGACAAAATCATGATCCTATCTTATCCCTCTGCCTCCCTGTCCTCTTCTAGGGAGAGAAAAAGTAGCACACACCACCAGATTTTTACGGTACATAGAGCTAGCCTGGTGTTTTCTTCCCTACACTAAATTATGTAGTGCTTCTGCAGAAAGTGTGTACAAGAGCTGAATGTAAATCAGAAAAAGGTACGACGATTGCTGAACTAAAAAGCGAGTCATTCCTCTCTAAATCCGCATCAGTATACAACCCAATGGCGTGCCCACCTTGTAAAATCACGGGGCTACTGGCGTACCTCAGGTATTTGTGCATGGTTAGCAATGAATTTAAAACGGATCCTGGCCTTCATATGAAATAACCGACATGGACCTGAGTGAATGTGGCAAAAAGGAGTAACTTTTTCCTGCTAGAGAGATAAAGATGCTTTCTACATTAAAATTACTGTTATGTCATAAATACCAACTCTTGGGTTTTCTGTGCAGCTGTTAAACACAGAACAACATAACAATCCACAACTGCTGCTCTAGCCTGGGACTGGGGGAGAGTGGAGAGGAAGAAATCTCCTCTATTTCTGAATTGGAATATGAATAGCATCATGAAAAGAGAAACATGCTACATAAAGTTTTGACAGACATGACTGATCCTTCATTTTAGCTCTTACCTTTTATCTCATGAACCTCTTTCACTGTGTGCTTGTTTATTGTGTGCTTGCTTAAAACAGAGCAAAAAATGACTTGTTGAGCTAATTGCTAGTTTTTAAATACTGCAATAACTTTTACTGCCAGTCTTTATTATCACTAAACGGTACACTATACTTGCATTCCAGTCTTTTACACAAAATAAAGCAAACTACAAACGAAGACTAAGAAGGTCCCTTGGAGTTCTCTGTACCCCTCATCACAAATCCATTACAATATTTTTTTAAAAATTATGCTAAAATAGCCAGTATATACGTAATTTACATCTTTACCCTTGCATGACCTTTTCGTATCTATAGGTATTGATGGAGCCTAGAAGAAACTGTTACAACTAAATTGCGTTTAGCTGATTGATCTTTTTACACTATGCAGTCACTGGACTTGTGTTTCCGTTGGGACAAAGACAAGAAGGGAGTGTAACAAAAGTGTAAATCACAGTCTCAGCTAATATTTGTAAAGCTGTTCTATACCTCCGGTACATAAAGTCTAACACAAACTCACACAAGAGCCGTACAACTTACTAATGAGTCGGTCACTGGTCTTTCAAAAAACTCATGAGTACTAATGATTTGACTACCTTCTGCTGCTTTGACTAAACAGTTATTGTGAAAAAAGCACTTGGCCTCCTTTCTCACATTACTTAGAGACAAAAACTGTTTCTTCCAGTTCATGGGAGAGTTGTGAAATGGACTGAGCACCTTGCTATGACTTTTTGTGAAAGCTAACCCCTTCTGCTTGTTCTGAGCTATTTCTTTTTCTATTTGCAGGCACGTGGAACCGTCTTTTCAACTCCAGTTTCCAACAGACCTGTGATTTGTAAGAGCAAATTACAGTTAAGCATTCCCAATGCAAATCTTGTAACTTTAGAAGACCGAAGAGGCCTCTGTCAGCCCAGTGGTTTCAAGCGTGCCTTGTAACGTAGAAAGCAGTGGTTCTGGAGAAGGAAGGAATATTTGCCTATATAGTGTCCTGATCATGAGTAACACTTGAAGTGTCATTCTCAGCTCCAGTTTTCTTGAGGATTTAAAGAAGTATATTCCCACATGCAAACCCAGACGCATTCCAGTGGGTTTGGGATGTCATTTCGTATCTGCAGCCTTTGGATTTATCATCAAAGTTAAGAGGGCCAAGTCTGGATTTATCCTTCCAATGTCAGTATGTGGCCTGGTGCCTAAATGAGGAGATTACTGGCATCAATGGAATTAAAAGGCAAGACAACGATCTCCAAGGTCACTCCCACACACATGTAATGTTTCTCAGCCTCCTTTTATATTTAGAATGCTTTCATTTATTAGTATCCACCATATGTATGGCCTGCATTGCTGAAGTTCACAATTGCAAAGATTTGATACGGTAACAGGGACAGCTGAATGTAGTCTAAAACAAAATATTTTAATCCATGTGTTTTGAAGACATAACAATATTTATGAAACTGCCAGTGGATGGGGACAAATATTCTCCTGGGTTTTTTGCAGGAAAGCAATTTCTCTCCTGGTCACGCACACTCCAGGGATGTGTGTGTATGAGATTGATCCAGTGATTTCTGATACTTCACAGCAGAATCAGTGATCCATATAACCAATTATTCCTGTACCTTTACTGACACAATGAATCATGTAAGTTTTTTCTTCAGATGATAATTTCACTGCTGCTTTAGTTTGTGCATTTTTTTTTCTTTACTGTTTCCCTTAGCTGAACCTTGTGTGGTATGAATTCATTAATGTTAGGTAATGAGGTGGAGATTCAGGCTTATAAAGAGGAATTAACACAGACAAAATTGCAACTATATTATAGTACCTCCATCTGTTTTACTCCTACAGAAAATTTACACATTCTCATTTCAATTAAGTGTGATGGTCAAAATAATTGTAAAATCTTTCATTCTCTCCCAGACATTACAATAAATAAAGATATCATTACTTCTCTGAGACTCAATAACAGTGTAAAACGTAGTTCCATTCAAGTTTTATAACCTTGTCTTTATCACCTTCTTTGATAAATGCCACAGCCTAAATAAACTAAAAGGAACAGTTTCATTTTGTCAGCTAGGATAAAGATAATATATATTTAGCACACAAATAGTCCACAGTGTTGTTTTAAGCGGGACTCAAAATATTTTTTTTTTTCACTTCTCCGAATCTTCCAGGCGTTGCAAACTTTTTAGTTAAACTTAGTCTGAAAATTCAAAACTCTGTGTATATATATGACTCAAGAATAGGGTTTGGTACCCAACAAAAATTTTCCTTTCAACTTCAAAATTGCTCCACTTGTATTTCATTGTTTATATTTGTTGCAGTTTGCTCATACTTTGAATGACAAAAAAATTGGGAAGCCAGACACCTTGCAAAACTGCCTAAAGGAAATATGGTATTTTGATCTTTTAAATGTTTTTCTACGGATATAACAATTGGATTTGACTGTTTTCTTCTTGAAAAATACACTTTCAGCAAATCACCACCTTCTTTTAAAAAACTTCAGAAAACAGTTCACTGACAGGCCAAATTTAAAGCTCAGAATTGCACTATCCATCCTCAGTCATTACTTATTTTTCACCTTACTTTTACAAATAAAAACAATGATTTTGCACCGCTTCTAGCTTCACTTTTAATATGCTACATTTTACAATTATTCCTTGCAATTCTCAGAAGCATTCCCAAACTCTCAGCTTATTTGGGTTTATAGTTTCCTTAGGCAGAACTTGCTCTCTGATGAAAAGTGTGTTGCCAGCGTGCCCACTGATTTCTGCAGCCACTGGATTAGGCCCATGTATTGGCTATGTATTTCATTTTCTCCGGCAATCCTAGAAGATTTGCAGGGCTGCTTAAAAGCACGTAAACCACTCCATTATGGCAATCTCTTCCTATACAATACAGTCCTTTTATTATAGTGGAGATGAAGTGGAAGAAAACACAAAGTTAAAATTATTTGGTTTAATCTTTTAAACAAGACTGTATTTTTAATGATGTGTACTTTGACATCTACAAAAAAGAAAGAAGGTAATAAATGTCACACGAGCCTTGGTGTTTTAACTGAGATACAACCAGGAGAGAGATCAACATCTTATTTCTGACTCTGCTGATCGTGTGCAGGTGCCTAAATGCAGATGCTGAGATATCAGTGACCCAAACTGAATCCTGCCCAGTCATGCCCTAAAATATAAATGATATCCCTGAGGCACTGCCCCCGAGGAATATATTTTCCCTGCCCGAGAGAGACACCAGGGCATCACTTACTCACCTTGACAGATAATTTTAAGATTCTAAATGGAAAACTAAACACCTGATAACTACAAACCCTCATTCTCTATATTTTGGAGATCTGAATTAAAAATAAGACTTAATTCTACCTCAGACTAACACTACTTCAAGCCTCAGTCCTTTTCTGTTGCTATCAGTAAAGGTTTTTATTAACTATAATGAGATTGAGATCAAACAGTTGAAGGTTTTCACAAGATATATTTGGTGAGTTTGACTGCAGATGAATGGTAGACAGCAATGCTTAATCGGGAAGTATTTCTTACACTTGCTCTAGAGTACTTTTCCACAGTACCCATGGTGACAGGTAATCCGCTGAACACCCTTGCTTTTCCAGATTATTCTGCATTTCTTCATAAAACATAAAAATAATAATCAATTGATAAGACCAGCCATGAAAAACATTAACTGACTGCAGCTTTGCTGATTCTTGCACCCTCTAGAAATAATGGGAAAATGTGGCTTCTATTGAATAAAAGATGCAATGAGCCTGCATCTTTAGAAGACTTGAACTAGAATTTCAGGGTCCATGTAATAAAAGACCCATCTCCCCCTCTTGAAAACACTGTTTATAAATAAATAAACGAACAAACAACTCTTAATCTTACTTTGAAGACTTTACATCAGGCTCTAGAGAGAAACCAGGCAGCTTTCCAAAAGAATTTTTACAGTCAGCATACTGAAAGCAGTCTATCAGTAACAAAAGGGAAAAAAGCAAATTCAGCTGAATTAAAACTGCCCTAGGAAAAAAAAAAAAAAAAAAGGAAAAGAAGACAACCACGATGATTAAGAAAAAAACTGGGCATATGGTCACCTTGTTCTACTGCTAAAAAGTGCTAATCAATCACAAGGAATTAACCCAGTTAAAACAAAAAAGAAATTCCACTGTAAATAAACATTATAAACTATGCACACCTGGGCTGCTGGGAGAGCAGTCAACATGAATAGTTAATTTTTTTCTTCTTAGAGATCTATGCATTGTCACATCAGCACCTTTTCAAATGAAGGCATTGTTGGGGACTACACAAGAGAGACAAAAAGCAAGGAATAGTTAATATAAAAATACTGTCATTTTTAAAAGCGTCTAAGGTTACCATGAGGCAGGGAGGGGAGGAAACTGACTTACTTGAGATCAGTGAAAACTTTTAGAGGCACAAGGGAAGTATGGATGTGTCCTGTTAGATGACACTACTCTGAAGTCCCTGAGGAGCTTTCTTTAGAGAGCAATCCCCTCTGAAATATATACTTTTTCGATAAATCACACTTCACTTAGATGAAGTTTCTCAAAAATTGTCCTCCCGATGAGAAAAGGTTACAGGCTTCACATCATAAATGGAAGAAACTGTAGAATTTCCACAAGTTCAGAATATTTTTTTATAAAGGAAGACTTAGTCAGTCTTCATTCTCCTGGTTATATACTCTCATTCTTTTCTCCTCAGCCTCAGTGCTGTCACATGAAAAGACACACAAATTAAGGCTAGCAGATGAAACAATATAGGAAATCAAATGCAGAATCTGGTTTCCAGTAGGACAGCTTCTATTATTATTGAAAACAGGTAGAATTTCAGCTAATTTAACTAAAAATAACTCAGAAATGTCCTAAAAAGCTCTATACATTTAAATGCACTGTAGCTCTGCTTATCTCCATAGCCTGGATCGGGAAATATTTTGACAATCAATCATCACTGGTTTTCTTTAGCCTGTCAGCTGGGTTTCTTTCTCATAAACAACAAGGAATGGTGTACACAGAGGTCTCCTCCCACTCTTAGATGCTACAGGGCAGACCCAGCCAAAAAGAAGGGCCTTGCATTTGGAGAGACATCAGTCAAGTAACCTAACCAGATGTTCCACGTCCAGCTTTTATTTGTTCGCTTATTTTAAATAAGTTATACTGAAAACACGATCATCTCTATCTTTCACAGAGGAGAGATGTTAGTCTTTATCACCTTCTTATATATTACATAGAAATATTTTTAAAAAGTCAGAGCACTGCCTCTGCAAGAAATCCTATAGGAGAGAGAAACTTTTCATATTTACATTTATATATTGCAAAAAGTGAAATCAAATCCAGGCACTCAGCTACTTACAACCACATGGTCTTAACCATCAGTGGTCTTCTGTAGCACTGCAAACTCAGTGTCCCAAAACTGTCTAATAGAAAAACAGTCCTATTATGCATAGTTGCTCATCTGCTTCTGTATTGTTTCTGTTATCATGACAATGTAAAAAGGAAAACTATGTTCTGCTCTTTATATAAAAAAACAATAGAAATCCCCCGGTTATTTAATATTGTCCTGCTTTATTTCACATGAAGTCTTATTTTCTGCTGCTGTTCTTTGCTGTCATCTCTAACTTAAAGAAAAAAAAAAAAAAAATGTAAGAAAGAGTGCCATATTTTTTCTGAATCCAAAGTTTTCATAACTTCATGTTAAGTCTAATCTTACATAACAGCTCTGGCGATAGCCATTAACATGGCAACAACTGAATAGAATTCACAGCTGATATTATCTTGGGAGGGCTGGCAAATATCAACTAAGACATAATATCCACATTTATTTGAGGTACTTTTCCAAGAAAAATAAAGCTCCCACTACTACAAAAAATACAGGTCAATAAAGAAAAAATAAAAGGAGTGACCTATACCTGATGGAGAAAAAAATATTTGCTGATGCCTGCTATAATAGATATCCATGTTCCACTGAATGCCTACAAAAGCTCAGAGTGAAAAAATCAGAGAATAGATTCTTATTTGGTGGGTCCCTAAATGGGGGAAGAGGGAGGACCAAACTACCTGTGCATCACACAGTCCATTCTTCGTTTTACATAAAAGGTACGTACACTGGAAGCAGCAGCCTTTTCAGAAATGTTTAAAGCAATAACGTTAATAATATAAAATTTCCTTGAGGAGATCACATTCTTATGGATAAATTAGTTTGTTACAGGGAATAGAGGAGGATCCTATGAGGTAATTTTTCACGTATTTGCCTCCAAGTGCACAAGGCAAACTTGCTGCAATGTGTGAGGATTTAACAGCTAGAACCATAGATTGTACCAAAACGCACCTTCTTTTTCCTCATGTCAACCTTCAGTACACAATTACAACATCTTTCTCAAAAACAGAGAACCTGTGATTTATAATCTGCCAGGCTAAAAAAGCAAAAAAAAAAAAGGAAAAAAAATCACACACCAAAAAAACCCACCCCAAAACCAAAGATTAAAACCTCCAAACCCAAGTGTTTCTGCCTCATCCTTTATGATCAAGCTAAAATGACATCCTGGATCAACCAGAAACCTGGTTGATTCCTTACCTGAACGTCTACATGCAATTCCCTCCCTAGCACCCACCACAAAGTAGCAGCCACTACCCTTAGTGCCTTCCACAAGCAGAAGCACAAACAAGCCCTTACGCATCTCTGTCCTTTCCAGGTATCTCTCCTGCCAGCCTTTTATTGTGAATCTTACTGCAGTGACAACATGTTGCTTAAAACCATGGCAGCTGACAAAGGAGTTAAAAAAAGTACCTGCATAGTCCATGGCCACATAAGGATGTGTGTCAAACTTTAATCCTGCTTTCTGGGCCACTGGTACAGAGAACTGGGCAATCAGTTCTTTTCTCTCTTTCAGAGAGGTCCAGCTGCCACACATAGCAGCGTGCACAATTTATCCAAACTCTGTGACAAGGCAGTGCTTCATACAAGAAGCAGATCCCAGGTCTTGCTTTTTTAGATGAGTGCCTTAGCCCATATGCTTCCTCTAAATTGACCCTTTAAACCATTTTCTGTATCATCGCAAGAGAGGAGATGGTGGGTGCCAATGCAATTATGTTCTTCAAGCTTATTCTACTGACATATATTTTGATGTGTGGGTTTGTGCGTTTAATGAATGGAATGGAATTAAACTTGAACTCCCATCTCTAGCAGTGGCTTGGCTATCTGTTAATTATAAAAAGAGACATTATACTTCCTTTATGCTTTTAAAAGAAAGCAGTGGCATTAGCTGGCTTTTTGAAGCATGCACCCTGTAAGCATCAACTCAAGATGCTAAAGAATGTCTTGTGTAAAGAATCTCCCTGGATGTAAGCACTAAGGTGGGCATGGAACAATTTAGCTCTGTCAAGACAAGGAAGGATCCAAATACTTTCAGGGGCATATGGCTAGCCCTACATCAGGACAAACCTAGAAAAAGCCTAAACAGAGAGTAAGACACACATGTACATTCTATCTAAGGTTTTTTGAGATCTTATCCTCATCAGCTACTGTGTTTGTCTCCCAAAGCCTTTATGTCACAGTGAGTATTTTCCCAGGATGTGATATCCATGTCAGAGTTGAGGCAGAGTGCTCAAACCTCTACACTGTAGACTGGAGAATTTTGCAGGACTGGTGAAGGTGATTGGATTATGTGAGATTAGACAAAATGTAAAACAACCCAAGTAAATATGCTGTGCTGTTGTTGTGACATCTCCAGTGTTAATGCACAAGAAATGCCTTACTCATGTAGCACAGACCCCATTTCACTCCTTGAGCACCTGGGTGCATCCCACAGATCAGAATTTTAAAAGGTAAATATCCAACTTCTTTCTTTAGTAATAAGAAAGTGTCCCAATCAATATATGCTCATGAATCATGCATATATGCCCAGGTCCTGGAGGCCATCAAGAGACTTAGAATTCTGATGTGGGCAACTTTCAACAGAAACTGTCCAAAAAAAAAAATACTCTTTTCCTTGCCAACATAACAGGAGAATTTTAATGCCCATCCCTGTTACCTTAGTCAGAGGATCCAATGACTGAATATAACTTTTGTGGGAAGCTGTGACTAATTGACTAAACAATGCAGTGTGGCCTTGGGCACCTTTAGATCATTCTGTGATTTTAGCTACTCTGCATCACTTCATAAGTAATGCCAATAAAAAGGGGGGGGGTGGGGGGAAAGGAATTCTCAGATAGCAAAATGTATTTGCATATTCAGCCAGAGAACAAGTGACAGAATCTGGACTGCATTCCGACAGAACAAGCACAGCTTCTTTGTTCTCTTTCCGCCATCTACGTTACAGACCTTTCACAGTTCTGTTTGTATACATGCCGTGTAGTCTTTCTCACTTGATACTGCATAATCAAAGTTAAGGAAAGTAAGTAATACTGAGCTGTGAGTCCACAAGGTGCTACATCAAATTTTCTTCCACTTGTACTGACCTAACAGCAACAAAAGGGAGAAAGAGGCAGGAATAAGGGACTCTATTACTTACCTTGGGTTTTTTTTAAATAAAGTTCGTTAATCAATACCATCTCAGAAGGAGGAATAAATTAACCATCTAAAAACAAAGCTTTATCTCTAAAGAAATTTTGTAGCAAAGCAGTGGAGAATAACTTAGAGTAATGTATACTGAATTGCAAGTCAGGATTGCAACAGCAAGTATACATTAGAGCTTAGAAAAATTTCAAGTCCATTAATTTTCTACCAGAAACCCCCAAAGGAAATTTCTTTGCAAAAATATCCAAAATCAGTATTTCCATTTTTCAATCAACACTGCCCAGCAAACATATAAAAATTGGAACAACATGCAAAACCACTATTCTATAGTATTTTTTCAAAAAAACAAAATTTACTTATAAAATAGTCATGCTTCTCAGTACTTATATTTAAGAAGCCTTCCAAGGCCAGTTGTATTAATTTTAAAGACATAAATAGGCTTACAGACAGAATAGGGTTCATGTGATTGTGTCATAGGATTAAGCAATTGAAGGAGGTTGGGGATTTCTAGTACAGAGATCTGAAGTCCTTAGTCATGTGTCAATCATCACCAAGAAAAACCTTTTTATTATATATTAAACATACAAAAGAGGAAGAAAAAGACAAGCTATTTAAAACTATGGAAGGAGAAAGTGCTATTAGCAAGCCATATCACTCATCGCAAAGGCTGTAACCCTTCTCCTGCCACAGAGCCAGCAGCAATGGACACCAACAGAGACATTGACCCACACATATGGGATAGCTCTGGTGCTTCCCAGGTGTGGTGAGCTCATTTAATCCCTATCAGCCCGTACGTCTTCATTGCCTCCTTCTCCCCAGGAAAGAGGAACTGCACCTGTGATTAAAACTGGCCATCTCCCCTTCTGAAGTCATGAGAACGACTGGTTCAGCATATCTCACATTTGTAACACCCAGAAACACATCATTCTTGTCCTCATCGCACACTGGGAATGCCAGTACATGCCTGGTGTGAAGCTTATGCTGACCTTGAACTGTAATGAGGCATTTTCTGGGAAGATACTAGTTGGCCAAGGACAAAACTGCCAAGAATAGTAAGAAATTTAACAGTTTGGAAAACTCTGTGGTAGTGTTTGGATTTGAAGCGTAGTCCTGTTTAATTGGCTACTACAGCCACAGTCAAAGGTCTGAAAGAAAACTTGATGCTGAAGGAAGGGATCCTGCAGACCCTTCTTGATAGCCATCTTTCCCAGACATCATTCAACAGTCAGCAAGGTTTGGGGTCTCATAAGAGTTAGTTGAACTAGCACTGAGCACCATCATTGTCACATTTCCTTGATGTGAGAAGGAATTACCTGAGTTTGATGTCTAAACAGCACATGGACCTCAAAAGGAATATCCTGGTTTCAGGTATAGCAGAACCAACTTCCTGCTCAGTGGCAGAGCTTCCCACTCTGACTTGTCAGTGTAGCAACCACAGTCAACTGACCTAATCATTACACCATCGAGGGGTTGAACCTTTGGGGAGGAAGAGACAGGTCAGGTGACTCAAACTGACCAATAGGGTATTCCATCCCATCTGCCACACTCAGTATAAAAGCTGAGGGATCAAAGGGGTCAGGTTGGGTCCTCATTAATGGCTGCTTCTTTAATGGCTTGGCCTTGTCAATGACTGATGTCTGTAGAGGACCCTGTTAGTCTACCTGCCTTGGATCCCTATCAGTGTGTTCCAGAATCCAGTTACCAGTTATCACTGAGGCAAGTCTGGAATTTCCCTAGTGTCTGCTGGTGGCATCTCCCTGGGAGCTTGATAAAATTTTGTGTGTATTTATTGCATGTATTTTTATTTTATTATTAATATTTTGTTAAAGTAGCTTAGTTTTTTCTAAACTCATAAATCTCTTTTATCTCTCTCTTCTTCCTCTCCTTAAAGAGGAAGGGGAAGAGCATCTGTCGTCTTATCATTGGCCAATTTGACCTAAACCATGACAGGGTGACAAAGGAATCATGGAGTCTCCTGGGAAACCTTGTAGCTGGAGGTCTGGTTGTCCCACTTCTGGCTGGTAGTGTAGTGCCGAGCAGATTACAGGAAAGAGGTCATCAAGAGCAGACCACAAGCCAAGCAAACTGTACCAAGAAGCTGTAGATAAACTAGAATAAACTTCTGTTTTTCCTCTTCTTCTGTCACATGTTCCTGCACTGCCCCTCCTGTCTGCTGTGGCTTTCATTTAGCCACCTCATGGTCACTAAAGCAGTGCCAGCCTATCTGCCAAGACTGCAAGCAGTTTTCTAGGCATTTAGTTCTCAGAAACAAGCTGTTGCATCGTCAGCAAAAGTGGAAGGGAGGAAAAACAGGAACAGACTGAGAAAAGAAGAGGTGAGATGTGGAGAGCCACAATAGCCCCTACTAAGATTTGCTTGATGAGCTTTCAAAGACTGTAGCACTTTCCTCTGAGAGTTACTCTGTGCCCTTTTCCAAGTGCATTAAAGACCCAATGTAATGTAAATGTTCCTACAATAAAAGGAACTGTATAATCATAAACTGTTATGAGCACTGATAAGTGTCCCTTGTAAACTTTTGATTAAATAAAAACACAGGAAAAACAAGTTCTAATGCTTCTTTTTGTACAGGTATGTTAGAAATGAGCAGGAAAACAGTCAGAAAGGGTTAACTTTGTCACTGAAAGTACATCTACTACAATACAAAACCTGGATAAATTAGTGAGGACAATAGATTCCTCTGAGCCTGATAAGCTGATAACAGGAGACATCTGAGCTCACCTGTTTCAGGGGATGCTTGGTCCCTAGTTGAATTACTGTTGTTTTCTCCAGAGCAGCCAGGGCCCTGTAAGTTTGACTTTATGTGACAGCTCAAGCACATATTCTTAACAAAGGACAGACGTTTTTCAGGTGGAAACACACACACACACACACACACAAAAGACACACGCAGTCTTGAAAACTCTGGAACAAAAGCAGCTTGTAAGAAAGAGCAAATTAATTACTGTGCAAGTCCAAGTTTAAAAGCAGTTGCTTAATACAGTCCAATAGGTGCACATCATGGCATAGCCTTAGGGGTTAAGCCATGTATACATGACAATTCAGTAATTTCAGCTGTGAACAGCAACCAGAATATTCAGGTCTAGGATATTTAGGGTCTTAGAAGAGTGAATAAAATAACTCAGGTTCTCACTCAGAAACCTGTGAAAACCAAATGTCCTTAATGGAGAGAGTTCCCACATTCTTAGGCATCCCAATATTGGGATCAAACAAAGAAATCTTCATATGGAGAAAGGCAGGAGTGTAACAAACCCGGACAAACGTAGAAACAAGGTGTTCAGAAATCACTCAGAGCTAGGCAGTTGGACAAAAGCCTTCATCGATATCATACCATTAGGTGCAGATAGGGAAATACTAGAAATTAATTTAGTGTTACATTTGGTTAATGCTCTACAGATGTCGTTTTTCACTAGTGTGTTTTATCTGTCACTGAAAACTGTTAATGCTAATGCATATTAAACAGTTATCAATTGTCAGATGTTAAAATGTCAGACGCTAAAATGTTAGGCTAAAAAAGTGTGCTTGTTTCTGTGTATGTCCCCTTCAGGCTGATTCTGTCTTCCGACAAGAGTATCTCAAAGCAATAAGAATGAGCATTTGAGATAACAGTTTTCTTTATGGATCTTCTCCTCTTAGCAGTGCAGCAGATGAAGTAACAAGGAATCTGCCCAGCAGGTGAATTTCTATTAAAGGCTTTTTCTGTCTTGGCAGTGGCTCGCAGCACCGATATTCTTCCACAAAACACTTTGAATCAAAGAATCAGCTTTTTTCTAGTGACAAGTCATTTAATAAGAAAATTCCTGATGTGGTCCAAGTGCAATGCTTAAACAACCATGATGCAGTTTGGATAGTTTAAGAAGCATACCAGAATGTAAGCTGATTGCCATCTGTAAAAAAAATCTGCAGCACACACAAACAATGGTGGCTCACTGGAGAGAACAGGAGGTTCCTGTCTTTGCAGCCTCATGATTTAGTTCTTCCCCGCACCCTCACGGGGCAAAACATTTTCTGCATACTCCAGAATCACTCTTCTGAAATGGGAGCCTCAGGTTTTTCAAGCTAAACAGCTACAGGCCTGGCTGACACCATCGCCTGCTTGACCTGGTCGTCAGTCAGCACATTATCAGAACTACCCTGTAAAAGCATGGTCACATCAAACCACAGTTTCCTACCAGTGGATGTGTCCAATACATGCACATGAATGCATTGGTTTCACATCCACCCCAGCCTGCTCTTATGTTCTGCAGTACTTAGCAAATAAAGTCCCGTATAACCCAAAGTACACTCTAGGCTGATGTTCAACACATTGTCCTCTGTGGTGAAAAGACTTCTTAGACTTTCAAATAAATTCTTCCTAGGACACCTTCCTAAGTTTCCATTAAGCTATAGGAAATAAAATATTTTATAATGTATTTCCAAACGTATAGTCGTTTGTCCTCTGAGTGCCCCAGGAATGTTTACAAACTGGATTCGATGAGAATGCTGTTCAGGCTGGATAGTAAAGCAGCTCTGGTTTAAAGGACAGTTTAAGGGTTTCGGGCAATAATGGTCCAGTTTATAGAAAGGAGGCAGAGGCCATAGGAAGGCAAGGGCTGAAAGTGAAGTGTAATAAAAACTACAATTTCACTCAGTTGTTCTACAGAAATGAACAACTTCATCCTCTCCTTCCTTCCCCCATTCCCTAGAAGGTCCTTTTTAAAGCTACAGTTTATAACGTTGAAAACTTAAAGGTAGAAAGTTTTCCTGGGAAATGGGCAAGTATTCAAACTACTCATGTAAATCAGGATCATAAATAAACTGTCCCAAATACTTAAGAAAAAAAAAATTGTTGGAAGAGAAGGAGCTTTGATTCATAAAGGGGAGAAAGATGGATATTTTTTATTAAGGTAATAACAGAAAACTGAGAGTTTCTGCTCCGGCTCTGTTATGGGCTTTTTTGTGGCCCTGACCTATGGTCTAAACTTGTTTTTCTTGAGGTCAATGGGAGTTTTGTCATTCTCTTTCCAGGAGTCAGTGCAATTTAAGATATTTCACCAGCACTGGTTGACCTCATATCCACCATGCAACAGCATGATACAGAGGCCCCTGACCCTGTGCTTGTGACATACACCCAGAGCAGCAAAGTCCCTTCCCATGTAGACGTCGAGCTGGGGGTGAAAGCAGGCATCACCCAGTGCAATGCTGTGCCCACGTTAGTAATTTCTCTCTCTCCTACGCAAGAGACATTTTGACTTTGTAACAAAAAACCTGAATGGAAGACAAGATATTGAGAGCCGGACCAGGCCACTAACCATTCCACAGGACTCACCAAGCTCATTGAGCTACGGTGGAAACTCAAGGACATCATTGCAGGAGTTTGTTTCAGTTTTCTTTCCTTCTGTACGAATTGCCAACTCTTTATTGCTGTGGTGGTGGGACACTGAAATCATCGATGTTTTACTCCACCTACTGAATCTAAATCATTACACACTTGACCTGATTCAGTTTAGATCTGAACAGCTTTCCCACATCACCACTGCCTCCCTTTGCTTAATTTTAGAAGGGATGTCTTCCAAACAAAAAAAATTCTTTTCATTGAATGAAAATATTTCTTGTTTAGGTCTAGTACAGCCTAGCACACAGGTCCATCATTTTCACAATTCACCTTCCCTTTGGAGCTCACCAAGTAGGAGGGGAGAAGCAGAGTGTCCAGAATATAGGTGGCATGCAAATTAACATAATAAATAGAGAGGTGTAAAATCTAAATTCTCATGTAAAGAGTCTTCCAGCTGAGTTAATGTATAATCCTTAATTTCAATCAATCATTTTTTTTTATTGTAAGAAAATCATGCAGCAGAAAAACATCCCAATTTTAGTAGCCAAGTGCTAAGCCATATCACTTTTCCAATCGAGCAGTTTTTACCTGAGTCTATTTTAGTACAAGTAGAAGAATAAAACTAAGGGATCTTCAGTGTTGTTTAGGTTGCTGTCCCTGACTTTCCAGAGTATCTGGGAAAAGTTCCTTCACCAGCTTGTGTCCCAGTTCCCCCATCAATAAAATGGGTACCATGATACCATTCTACTCTCTCAAGTGCTTCAGATTTTGCAGAGGAAAAACTGACAGTTGCAGTTTGGAAATTGAACTGGAAATTTGCAGAAAATTTGTGCCAGAAAACATACTATGAAACATAGAAACCTCTGGTTTGAGTGAGCTGTGCAGCAAATCTGAAGTATATATTAGAAACGTAGAGTCATAGAATGGTTAGAATTGCAAGGGACCTTAAAAATCACTGAGTTCCAAACCCCCTGCCATAGGCAGGGACACCTCCTACCAGACCAGATTGCTCAAAGCCCCATCCAGCCTGGTCTTAAAACACCTCCAGGGATGGGGCATCTACAACTTCTCTAGGCAACCTGTTCCAGTGCCTCACCAGTCTCACAGCAAAGAATTTCTTCCTAATATCTAATCTACATCTCCCCTCTTCCAATTTAAAACCGTTCCCCCTTGTCCTATCACTACAATTCCTGACAAAGAGTCCCTCTCCAGCTCTCCTGTAGCTCCCTTCAGATACTGGAATGCTGCTAGAAGGTCTCCCTGGAGCCTTCTCTCCTCCAGGCTGAACAGCCCCAGTTCTCTCAGCCTGTCTTCATAGAATAGTATTGCACATTACATCAAAGGAAGTTGAAGATTCATTAGGCAACGCCAGCGGATGTTTATCTACTTGATTCATTCTGTTCAAATGACACTCCTGACTTAACAGCATTTACACTGTCATATGGTAATGGAGACCTGGGTCACAGAAGCTTTTACCGTCAACTAAAACTTTTAATAAAAATATGTTGTGTTTATGAGTGTTTTCCAGGATTTCATTCTTGCTCCTGCTCCAGCAATAATGCTATTTTCTGTTCTGCAGGCCAAATGCTACGAAGCCTTTTCCCCAGCTCTTTTTTAATAATGCTTTTTCTGTCAGTGTCATGTTGGGTTTGTGACTCTGTTGGCTTGTGGGAAGGGACTGAACTCTCAGCAGTCTTTCAACCACCCCACTGCAAGACTGATGTGTGTGAGAGTGTGGTTCAGTTCCCTCCTGCCTGGGAACTGGAGCTCAGGGCTCCAGTAGCCTCTCCAACTTGGCAGGGAGCTATCGCTGCTCCTCCTGCCCCTCTCCCTCCCTCTCATGAGGGCCAGAGACACTGTCTTCTTGCATTTTGGCTAGGATGGAGGAGAGGGTGGAGCTTCAGCAGCAGATAAAGACCCAGGGGACTTAAAAACATGGGAAGTGCTGGTTCCCAAGGTCCTTTGACTAACAGGGCTGCCTGGTCCTTCCATGGGAAGGTGAAATGTCATGTTAGACCAAGGCCATGACAGTTACATAAGAGAGGGTGGACCCTTCTTGCCTGCACTCTCATAGTGGAAACCCTCCTCTTTCTTCATCCCCTCTTCAGACCTGCTGATGAACACCACAAGCACAGTGACATCTGTATCCTGGGAATTACCCAGTTGCTCCCCATGAAAGATGTACCCTTGATGAAAATATGACAAGAAATGTCTGGGAGTTTGGAGTCCTTCCCAACCTTCTCCATACAGCAGCTAGTACAACAGTCATTTGTAGCTGTCACACTGCATTCTGGCATTAATTTTGAATTATGGAGCTTTGAAAGGATGGTGGGCTTTAGAAAGCAGAAAGATAATCTTACACTACCATACATTTACACGCTTCCTCAGATTCCAGGTAAACAGTGAAATGTAACTTTAAGGGTACCGCATCACCCTAAAAATATGTTTACATAGGGAACTGGGAATTTATTTAATTTTTAAACTAGAAACCAGAGTTTCCTAATCCTGCTGCACAATACTTTTGTTTGTTTGCTTCATAACTGAAGTCCTGAAGTGCTTTATGCCGTACAGTAAAGCTACCTGGAAGCCTTTTTTGAGAAATTTTCAAAAGCTTTCTAGAAGAACACAGCACTTCCTAGTTGTGGAGAAGGCATCTGTAAAAGCAGCAAGAGTGTCTGCAAAATGAGGACTTGAAATAGATCTGTACTTCTTCAAGAAGCTTAATAGAAAAAAAATCTTTTTCTTTCCCAGAGAGATTTTTTTCCTAGTTTTCATATTATTTTTTTAAGGAATCTGGAAATCATATTTTCAAAATAAAAATAATTTTAGCTTATAGATTTAATACCACAATTTGGATCACCTTGTATTTCATGAGCATATTTTACTTTCATCAGAAGCAGGTATTTTTCATTAAATAGCACTTAGCATTCTATTTTAAAAATATAATTTCAAGGGAAAATTTGGATCTGACTGTTTCTAGGCTTAAATTCTTCTCTGGAATTTTGACTACCATTTGAAAAGAGTTTCCATACTTTTACTTATATGCAGTAAGAAGTAATTATTCAGATATAAAATCTATCACAACTTACATTAAAGTTTTATAGCCCAACTTTGCAATTTATGCAAGAGATTTTTTCAAGAGAAACTCACAGCTAAATAATCTATGGTTCAGAGGGTGGAAGTCATCTGGTTAGGCAATGGATCAGTGATAACAGATAATTGCTCTGACTAAACAATGGATTGTAGATAATGGCAGTATACAAAAGTAATCCACAACAAAATAAACCACTGAAGTTTTCATAGTGGGTACTTGGCACACAGATCACAGCTAATCAATTAATTTTTACAAATTAATTATCTGAAAAGTTTAACAGCAAGATATCTGTAGATATGCTGTGATATTTTTGTACTGTTTAATGAGTGTATGACTACAATTAGCCTGAGGTTTATTCACAAACTGGTGGATGAGTACTCATTACTTGTAACTCCCCCTGTGAATCACACAAGATGCTTTCTGTTCCAGAACTAGGTGACCTGCACTGTAAAAAAAGAAGAGTCCCATTTTCCTGCTCTGAAGTGATCTGCAAAACCTCAGCCTATGTTCAGTGAACATTACACCAACAAAACAGAAAGAGCTTTTAGAAGATTATCCCGAGAGAACATTTTTGTACAAACATTTCCGTAACAAGTTACTTGGTTTTTCTGATAATCCTGCTTTCAAATATACTCATGTATAAAATCTCACTCCCCAAAGTAGTGCAATCACAAAAATAAGATGCCAGAGGGCAGTGAGCTATACTGACAGGAATATTAACAAATGTTATTTGGCTAAAGTTACCCCCAGCTGAGCCATACACACATTGCAGCTGCCACACACACAACAATGAAGTGCACCAAAACCTTTTTAGAGGCAATTGCAGTAGAAAGGAGAAGTGAGGAAAAAGGTCCTTATTGTATTATACCTACCCTTAAAAAAAAAATATACAAAAACAACAACAAACCCACAACTTACTTCAAGATGACTTTCATATTCTCTGGGAAGAATTTTTTCTTTACAGACTGCAAGTTCAGCATTTTGATGTTCCAAGGCGGTGAAAACTTAGGCCTGCAGGGAAATTCCTGGCTCAAGCTTCCAGTGTTGGGGAATTGTTTTTCTGACAAGAAGCTAGAAGTGACGAAGGATCTTCTTAGGCCATTAAATGGTTCCAGTTTCCTCACTGCTATCAGATACTTAAAATAAAATACTCCCAACCTTTAGGAAAAAGGAAGAAGCAAAGATTTCCTGTAATAAAAGTGGATATAGGAATTATTTAACACTTGCCTATCGTATGATTTCATACACCTAAACTAGCATGTGCTTGTGCAAGCACATAGCCTAATGCCAACATGGTACTAACCTGTTCAAAATACAGTTTCTCCCCTCAGCTAAAGAGAAGTGCTGTTCTGTGTCTCAAGGCCTTCTTGTAGAAATTGCAGCTCTGTTTCCAAAAACTCTCAGCAGAATCCTTTCTACTAAACTTTTCAAACTTCATCTGAACCTACCAGAAGAGATGGTGAGACATGAACTAGGTTTCCAGCAGCATATTGACAACTCCAATGTATATCTTCTTTACGTCAGTACCAAACAACATGATCTCCCAGCAATACCCATGCCTACAAAAAACTCGTACTTGCTTGGGCCCTGGAGAGGAAGCAAAAGGACAGAAATTCTCAAAGAATTTTCTTCTTTTATGAGACCAAGGATCACCAGATCATCACAGGGTCATGGGAAAAGTCAGGCTAGAAGGGACTTCCAGAGGTCTCTAGTCCAGTTCAAAGATGGGCATGCCAATTTCCACAGACCATAAACCAGCTCACAGCTGAGCCTACTTTTGGGCTTTTCTACACTGCTGTCCTTAAAAAAATTGCCAGTCAATCCCAATCAGACACACCCGAGGATTTCATTCAGCATCAAGGGCAATCCTCCGCCTCCTTCAAAGCCCATCACAGTTGTGTCATCCTGCTCATTCTCTTTGTTTAACTTGGAAGACAGGTAATAGAGAGCCTTCCTTCTCCTCTACGTCTATGATTTTGCATTCAGGTACTTCTGTGTTGAGACTATTTACAAATGAAGGGAGATAGCACAATTAGTTGTCAATAGATCTGCACCTAGATTATAAGAATTACTCTCTCCTGAGATGAAAACGAGACTCTACCCCTCAGTAAATTCTTTATGCAAATAGATCATATCTAGTCATGTATACTCAAGCAGAAGATAGGACAGAGAAAGCAAAAGCAAACCAGAAGACTGAACTGATTATTCTGGGTCCCCTGCAGATAGCAAAATAAATAAGAAAGTGGAACATGTCATTAATTCAACTTACAAAATTACAGAGGGGTTCATACAAAAAAAAATAAGGTACATGGGAACATACAGAACACCACACCATCATTTTTACATTTTATTTCAAAAATGAAATCATACCTGAGGATTCACATGGCCTGCTCTGACTCTTTTCCTGCATCCTCAATGTCTTCTGAATTATGGACTGTGTTTCTCACCAGAAAATTGTATTTATCTTTCTCCCTTTGAAATCCTGTCAGTTTTTAAACTGAGGACTAGTGGAAAATATCGGCACCCTCCCTCACTTATAAAAAACGGCTGGTTTGCTGTCTCAGGCAAGGGTGCCAAATTAGGCATTCATGGATTTCAAACAACATAAGCAAATATGATCTTCTTTTCTAGTTATGTATAGTTCCTGCTGCTTCCTCTGCTTTTTGAAAGAAACTGTGATATTTTTCTCCAGTGAAGCAAATATTGTCTGGCTGTCTCTTTCATTTTTATCCTTTTCTGAGACTTTCCCACCTGCTAAAAGCTTCACAGAAAATTGAAGCAGGAGTTTACAGATAGCATCTGCAGTATACAAGCCCCCAAAACACATGGTGGAAGTAAGGACCAGGAAGAAAAAACCACAAAGATAAAAGGGATGGTTTTTTTCTGTTTTCTGTAAATAAATATAAACTCTTTTTGGGCAGCCCAACAACCAATGTGGCATCCCGTACAGCTCACCTACAAATGGTCTCTCTCTTACATTTTCTTATGTATGGGACAAATAATCTGTCAGATTATGCATAGTCTCAGATTTTGGACAGAGAAGATAAGAGGCATATAAGAGAAAAATAGCAGTAGGTACCCCAACTCACTTATGATTTTGAACAAGGGGAATGATTTTTATTTTCTCCGTTGCAAACTTGGCTGCACGATCTTCAGTAAGTTGCCTCACCTTCCTGTGCTTCCATTTCTCATCTATACAGTCAGGACAATAGCATTTTCCAGGTACACTGTGAGGAAAAAATACATTAAAGACTGGGAGATTGGCCAGGTAGTACAGTGGTAGGAACATAAAGGAGCCAAAATAGAGTTTTGTTATTGAAGGTTGTCATTAAAATACTGAGTAGTGCTCCTTATTAGAGCTGGCTGGAACACTTCCCATCAAATACACACCGATTTCATCATTTGGCTTTCATCAGAGCCAAAAGCTTTTAGAAAAATCGCAGTTTTGACAATGTTTTTGAAGGAAAGGTTTCTTTGATCCGGGCTGGACACTTCAGTTATTTCTAGAGACAGGGGTCAGGTTTTTTCAAAGCATCTAAGAGATTTATCTTTGACCTTATGAAGAAGAAAAGGTTGAAACCTAAAAGACTACTATGCTACACAATCATCATTGTCCAGCTGGTCCTGCTACTTCTGACTCAGAACACACTGGGGAGAAGAACTCTTGTGCTAAGCAAAGAAAGTGTCTCTTCCAGAAAGGCCATGGAAATGAAACTGCTGGGCAGGGTTTTCAGCAACTGCCAACTAATCCATTCAGAGTCAGCCAAAGGGCTTGGTCTGACCTATCAACATTGGTATGAGCCAGAGCCTCATTATTTAAACGTATATTTGCAGGCCCATGCAGTCGCCTTCCCTCTTCATTTTTCTTTCCACACCCCCCCAATCCCACATCAAGGATATACAGTTCCACTTCTACAACACAGGGGCAGTTTAACCCCAGGGGAGGATTTGCAAAATTTTTCTTCAGTTCCTATACACACACTTTGAAACAGTGTCCCTCCTGCCCAATAGTTCAACTAATGCCATTGCCACTGCAATTTTTAATATTTTTTTTAGGATCTAGCAGTAATTTAAGTGTAATGTGGTTTAAAAAACAATATTCTGGTATCAGCTACATTGAGGAGCATACTGATGGATGTGATGGTCTCATTGTCTAGATTAATCCAAAATAAACAGGGATCATTTTAAAATAAATGAAAATCAAAATAAACACTTTGTGACCTTCCTACACCATGTACTTCAGATGCCTTCAGACATCTGTGTAGCTATCTTCTGCTGGGACTGTGTCCCAGTTTGAGTGACACAGGATTAATTTCTCTTTCAGTAATTTTACTTTTCAGTAAGGTCTCTTCTAATACTTGGGGAAACTGCATTTTTAGAAGACTCCAGTGCCTGAATTTGTGGAAATATTTACTTTATAGCCAGTTATTTTCTGTGAGTCTCAAGGTCTCAGTGTTTTTGAGCTCAACAGGTACAGGGGCAAGGAGGAGTGAGACCCAGGCACTTGACCCAAGCTGGCCAATAGGTTTATATCATACATTTAACAGAAATTACAAGGTTTGCTGAGGAGCGCTCTCTTCCATGATGGATGCAATTCTGAGAACTTCCTGACCCAGTGCTGGACCCCTGAGCCCTTCCCTTCCTCTTGAAGCCATAGTGCCCACAGTGTCCCACATTTGCTGTCCCCTGCTGGGAGCACAGAGCCTCCTAGTCATATAATCAGCTGAGTACAATCCTTGTATATTTTCTATTGGCATTAGGATCGATACTAGTTCTTTAGTATCCCTGGAAGTGTTCAAGGCCGGGTTGGATGGGGCTTTGAGCAACCTCCTCCAGTGGGAAGTCTCCCTGCCAAGGCAGGGGGATTGGAACTCGATGATCTTGAAGGTCCCTTCCAACTCTAACCATTCTATGATTAATGTTCATTATTTAGCAATATTCTGTTAAATCTCTTTCAGCCCTCGAGTTTCCTTGTTTTTCCCTATTCCCCTTCCCGGGGTGGAGAGGGGTCATCGGGTGAGAGAATAATTGCCTGAAAGACAATCAATCCTTGTGGGTTCTTCAAGCACAGGGGGTAGGGACAGAGGGAAGCCCCTCTCCGGCAGAGGCGAAGGATGGAGCGCAGAGCAGGACCGCGGGACTCAGGCTCCATCTAGCGGGAAAAGGCTCCTCTTCCCTCGGGAAAAGCACTCCCGGCGCTGGGGAGAGGTGGAACCGACAGGCCGGGAGCTCACACACACGCACACCAGGGGAAAGGACAGCTGGAAGCAGAGAGATGCCTTTGGAGATGCTGTATTTATTCCTCACTGGCAGGCAGGGTCGCACAGCCCCAGAAACTCCTGCTTTTCCTGCATCCCGCCTTTCTGTAACATCCGTCCCCTGCAATCCCCCCCCGGCCCGGGGGGTTGAAAGAAAAGGGTGCAATTTGATGCAAACCGTTTACTGGGATCTGTACACCCCCGGGAAGACCAAGATGACTCTCTGCTTCCAGAGCATTTCAGGGCAGAGTGATGCCTCGCAAGCAAATGTGGACTTTCCCTCCAGTGTTTAATCTCTGCCTCCTATCTCCCCGAGGCAGCAACTCAAAGAAAATGACCCTCAAAGGGTATGATTTTCTGCTTCACACAAAGCTTGTTATCCTGGGGCTGCTTTTTCTGTTTCCTCTCTTCTATTCTCTTTCTCCCCTCCCCTCTCCAGAACAAAAAAGATCATACATCTCATCAGGATCTGGCTTCACGGGAGATTCTTTTTTTTTTCTCTCCTTTTGACAACTTTCTTTTCATAAGGAGGAAAAGTATATTTCTTTTTTTTTTTTTTTCAGTATAATTGTATTCTGCTTTGAGTACCTTGATGTAGTAATGACTACCATGAAGTAGATATGCAGCTTGCTGTTTTATGATAAAGACATTTAATGTGAAGTAGCAATCATTTAGTTTTGTGGCTTTTTCCGTCTGTTACAACCTTCCTATTTTTGGTGGGAGGGGGGTTAATTCTAGACATGTATTTTGTGGGAAAAGTTACAGATTAATTATCTCTAGTGGAAAAAACTCTGTGCCTAACTTGTTAAAAATAGCCCTTCCTGAACTCATTTTACTTTTTTAAGGCATTTTAAAGTCCTTCATTTTCGGCTCTGTAGAAAGTAATTTTTTGGGTAATTATGATAGAAGAGAGTCAAAGATTCGAGGAGATCTAACATCTTTTATTAGACTGAAATAGAAAAAAGAGCCAGGCTTTCAGGCATACCTAACACCTGAAGGATCTCTTGCAGGCCCCAAAGCAAGTCTTTTTGCCATGAAACAAAGACAGATAGTCTTTAACTCCCACTGCGTCTCTGCAAACAGCTGCCATCATTGCAAGGAGTGTCATCATACATTTTGTGTATCTCCAGCTAACAGCAAACAGGGATAAGAAATCCAGACCCAAACGTTGCAGATCTCTTTTCCATAGACTGATAAGTTAGACTCCATTTTACAAATGCATGTTTTTAGGAAAAAAATTAAAATATAGCTGGCTTTATATCTACATCCTGCCAAAATTAAAGGACATATCTGATGTTGCAGATGTTTAACAGTCCAGCCGAGTCTGTCAAAGGCATCTCTGCTGTCTCCCTGCGCTGGCTGCAGTGCTTATCTCTGCAAGTGCATTTGGGCCCCATTCTGACTCTCTTGCAGCCAGGAATAAATGCCCTCAACCTCCAGCTGAATCGGGGTTTATGTACAAATCCAGTAAAATGAATCTGAAAAGGCAGGCAGCTCCAGGAGATGTTTGGGACTGGACATGTGGTTGAGCTATAGCTGCTGGTTGCAGGCTCGGGCACAAGCACCTTTTTGGCTGCCTGGACTCAGCATCGGAGAGATGCTCTGACTCTAAGAAAAGAGGAACACAGCATCAGGCATCCCTGCTGCTGGCACACAGGGATGGATGAACCACCAGCAATGACACTGCATGTGGCACTGCTTACTGGTAACAGAGCCTCACAGAAGCACTCCGAGAGGTTCAAGACCTTCTCATTTTGTCTTTGCAAGAAGATTTGAGTTATGCTTTCCGCGTTATGTTGTTAGAGGCATTCCTTTATGTTCATACTACTGTGTTTGCTGCTGCTTGACTGGTTGCATGCTGTGCCTGGTTTTGCTAAATAATTGGGAGCTACTTGCTTCTGTGAAATATCCTTCCCACTGCCTTAGGTAGCCTCTTTTTTCATCTCCATGCTTAAATGAAAAAATTTGGGTTGCCAGTCTGAGGATTTTTCAGGCTTTTAGAACTTCTTGCTATCATGGCCCATCACAATTTGATCCTGTTAAAGAGCAGCGTGGCCGGGGTCCATTGTAAGTGATGGGAAAATAACATTTCCAAAATCAGTTGACTCTCTGTATGGTGAAGTGGAATAGAAAGATGAATTTTACAGAGAAGAGAAAGCAATTGGCACTAAAAAAGCACTGTGTCTATCAAAGGAAACTTTGTTCAGGGAGCTAGTAGGTCTTCTTAGGCACAGCTCACCCAGAATTTGGAAAATCAACCTTTCCTTCTGTGATAACTCACAGATTTTGAAGAAGGCAGTGAAAGAGAGGAGACAACCACAAGAGATGGGATTTCTCTAACCTGAAGGTATAAAATAAGCTTCTTGGAAAGAGTGTGCTTGCTGCAGTCAGGGAAGGTGAAAGTGTTCATGGCCGTGAGGCAGAGGCATTAGCACAGGGAGTGTGTGTTCATCTGTCCCTCCAAACAGTCTTCCAATCCCAGAAGTCAGAACCTTCCAGTTCTTACAAATAGAGCAAAAAATGACTTGGAGATTAAGTCTGGTCACTTCAACTTAGTTACAAGAAAGCGTTTTTGGGGGTTTTTTTTGAGTTTTGCAAAATCTAGGGAGGGCAGAGTGGTTTTGTGTGCCCTGCTTGCTTTGGAGGGTTTAACATCTCTAGTCAAATGTGCCCTCGATCACCGCACATTGAGTTTTAGCACCTGATGAAAAGTATCTCAATGACCTCAGCAGGAATGCA
The DNA here is from genome assembly GCA_013400375.1 of Thinocorus orbignyianus. Lineage (NCBI taxonomy): Eukaryota > Metazoa > Chordata > Aves > Ciconiiformes > Thinocoridae > Thinocorus > Thinocorus orbignyianus. The sequence goes on along the minus strand of VXBW01003926.1, from coordinate 1,486,047 downwards.
TCCCTCAGGCATCAACTAGGAGTCTTGGAAGGCCACTATCATTTTGGTCCCCAGATCCAGCTATATCCTTGTTAAGTGTTGGCACCCACCAGCATTTTTAGTCTCTAACAGACTGCACTGTCAGATCTTCTCACCACTCACATACTCCTAGGACTTTTGAAATGGGTGTTACATGGATCTTACTCAGATTTCTTATTTGTCTAGGAAAGTCATATCATACAAGCTCTCTGAGAACATCAGGGAAATCAATGATGCCTGGCAAAACCTTACACTCTGTTATCGCAGTTACTCTAGTGAGATTGTCTCACCTTGGGGATGGGACTGGAGACTCTGATAGAGCAGTGCTGTTGCTGCACAGGGATCAACAGCCACTGGTGCAGAGCCTGATGTCCCTTCTCATCCTGAAGTCATCCAGCTTGATTACCCCAGGCTGAAGGCTGCCTTTGTCCCACCCTGGGATTTCAGTATCTCTCCTCTAAAACTTCTGTCAATGAAGAATAAAATGGACCCAACCACAGCTGTGGCCCAGTCTGGAATAGTAAAATGAGAAGTGAGAAGAAAGCAGGAAGAAAAAGATAAAAGTAAATATATAAATATATATATACATTTATTTTTTTTCAGATATTGTATTTGTTTAGGTTTTGATAACATTGCAGATTTTCTGTGCTCATTTTATTTATTTTTTAAGGCCTTTTCTCATTCAAAGAATAGGTGGAAAAAATATCAGCAGCTATTTCAAATATATAAAGTTCAACACCTGCATAAATGTCTGGAAGACCTAAGGAACAGCCTGTGGGTGGCTTTATTCTATGTGTTAGGTTTGAGTCTCCTAATAAAATACACTTGCAACAAATATAAAGGTAGATGCAGAACATTATTACTGAACCTGTGCATACAGATGTTAAAGCTGAGGTATATTAATAGGCTACACCACCTGATGAATGGCTTGTGTGTGTACAGGCAGGAATCAGATGAGTTAATGAAAAACTGCTATAATTAGGTGACCTTTTTCATGGTGCATTACATACTGAAATTTTGTTTGAATAGGTGAAGTCAAAAATCCGTATTTCCATCAATGCCTAAAATATACATTTGCTGAATATATGACACTCCGTATTGAAAGAAGCAGAACAATTTCATAAAGACACAGTTCACGAAATGTTGTCAGTGGCTACTTCTGACTTTTAAGGAAACTGCCACCTATCAAAAAAAACCAAAAAACCTTCCAGTATTTTGTGCACTCTTTCTTTATGAATTGGTGAGAATCTTAAAATGTTAGGGTTTGCCATATTTTTATCCAATAGTCAGTAGTCTTCATGTAGATAAAAAACAAGTCAGCAGCACGTGGGGAGGGGAAGAGGACTGCTCTTACGCAGGCTCCCTGCCTCCAGTCCCCTAAGACTGCTTTCCTCCTTCACCTCATAGAGATTCTTCTTCTGATTTTCTAGCATCCCAAGCCAAATTATCTGACAACCGAGTCCCAAGATACTGGTCTTCTAAAGAGTATGGGCTCATGAACTGTCTGTGTGAAAATATAGGTAGTTTCTCCTGATTTGCCAGTAACATATGCTGGAGGCTTTCCTATGTAGCGTTCTGCAACATAATAGATGTTTCCATTACATCATGCAAGGAATGACTTTAATATTGATCTAACGTTTTACACAGGAAAATAGTGTAATACTGCCTTATAAAAATGACTTTCAAATACTAAATGTCAGCATTTTTAAGGAACGTGAGAACAGCTGTACCTGGTCAGAGACAAAGTCAGGCTAATTTAGCATTCTGTCTCCAAGAGTACCCAATTCCCTAAGTGCTTCATAAAAAGTGTAAGGTGAGGGCAAGCACATAGAGATGCTTGCCTTGGTAACTGTCCTAGCCTCCAGTAACTTGCAACACAGGAGCTTTCTGACATCGAGCTTAATGAAAAATACCAGGAAAGCAATAACATGTCAAAGTAAGGAGTGTACAAGGCCAGTTGTATAGATTCACAAATATATATTGAAAACATATAAAAGTCTCTCAAAGTCTGATCCTAAGGCCCTTCAAGTAGAATGCTCTTTCAAATCTTTTTAATTGTTAGCTTAAAAATTAAATGGGTTAACAGGTAAATGTCTTTCTAGCCAACCTAAAGAAAATTCCCCTCTTCATCTTCACCCTCCTCATCAGTCCTCATCACCAATAAAATTAAACACTGAGTGGCCCAGGATAAGTGGTTAAACAGCAAGGAGAAATAATATAAAATGAAATAATATAAAATGAAGCTTTGATGGTAATACTCTGGGAATTCAGACTTAAAGCACCTGTGTGTCAGAAAAGCCCAGTGTATCCTTCAGATCTTGAGCCAAAATCGTCAAAAATTACTGCTTAAGGTTAGTCATCTAGGGCTAGATGCACAAAAGAATCGGTGCATTACAACAGCCATTGGTACTTTGCCATCAGAAGCCTCAGCCATGAGGCTGGGCAATTCTATATGATTCAGAGCAGGGGAGACAACCAGTCGGGAGTAAGATTTATATGACAAAGAAGGAATTCAGACCTTTATGCTCCAAACTGTCATCCCTAAAACCCTCACTCAGCTGCCACCTGATTCTGGATATACCTAAAATCTATTACTGACTTAATTTTTCACCTTAATGTACTCCAGTTCCCTGGAGTAGTTCTGTTTTTTTGTGTTGTGTATTACCAAGTGTGCCTGGTTTTGATACTGGTGGTTGTCTGGGGACCTATGACGAAGTCCTCATAAAATGTAGAATAAAGGCATCCTCCTGTGAGAGCTCTTATAAACAGCAAGCTGGGAGGTGGTTTTGCAGCACCTCTGGAAACCTTAGCTTCCTACAGCTCAGGTTCCATGAGGAAAATGCTCATTTCGGGCAAGACCTCTGCCCCAGCCGCTGTCCCAAACATGTTTCTCAGCTGACAGTGTCTGCAGGCAAGAGCCTTTCCTAAAATGTCAGAAATGCTTCTGTCAGAAAGCAGCTCTGCCTCTTTTCTTGGGCCTGTGCCCCACGGACCCTCTCTCAGAAATAGTCACTAAACAAAGCATTTCATACAAATCTCAGTCAGAGGTGGCCGTTTCTTTTCACCCAAAAGCCCGGCAGGATGCCCTTGAGGAGAGATGGAAGATTTCAGTTCTTTGTCCATTCTCAGTTTGAGGGCATTTGAATTTATGTATAACATTCCCACTGCACTGACTCAGGTAACAGGCAAAAAGATATTTTGGAAAAGAATTTCCCTCTTTTCAAGTGTTCAGCTTTCTATAAAGCACTTCAATGTCCATTGAAATCCCGTTTGCTACCACCTCTGGCACTAGTTATTTCATGATTTCAAGGATATCCTTTGGTAGCAGTGGTGTTCTGTGCTAAAGTCTGTTTATGACTGCTGACCATTCAACAGTAAAGTCAGTCCTCCCCGTGTGGGTCTTTTCCATTCATTTCCTATCCTTTTGTTCCTCTGCCTAGTTCTGAAATAGAAAAAGCATGCAGGGAAAAGTATGATTGAGGTAGGCCTTAAGTGTTTGGATTGTTTCTTCCATTCTGCAAGCACGGCTTCAACAAAGAAAATATTTCCACCACAAGATTTGTGTTGAACAATACCAACAGCAGCCAAGAAGAGATAACTCTGAGTACAAGCCTATCTTATTCTTTTACTAATTTGTTTCTTGATACAGGCAAATCCCTGGAAGGGATTATTTTATTTTATTTATTTTTTTATTCCATGGCTTATGATTTATAAGAGATTGAGAAATGCATCTGCTTCACAGTTTGCAAGGTCTTTTGAAATCCATAGATAGGTATTACTATGGGAGCATGACATTATTATTAATATGCCACAGTTCAGGGTAAAGTGTATTAACATACTTTTAATGTAAAAAGTGGAGCTGGAGGAAAATTAGACAATAAGCTTGAACTGAGATGGCAATATTAGTGTTAAGTACTATTATAAATAACACCATTTGCATATAAATATAAACAAAAGTACTAGCTGTATTGTCATGAGCCACAGGTACTTATTGCCAGTAGGGAAAATACAAATAGTTCTTGAGGTTGCGAAATAATTATCTGTTACCTTTGAAAACACATTTTCCCCAAAGAGTGAATTTTACAAATGTTAACCTCAAAGCCAAACTATGTTGGTATTATTATTCTAGTGTGCCTTTTTGCTCTGTTTTGTTTCTTTTTTTTTTTTTTCATAATTCCCTACCTGAGCACTCTTCTCCCCATTTGTGCCTTCTTGTCACAGACTTTACTTTTTTCCTCCATTACTCTTTGTGAAAGTCTCTTCTCTCCTTGCGTTTTCTTTGGTTTCATCTACATGATCTTTCATGGCTTTCAGATGACTTTTCAATATCTCCTCACACAGTAGAGGAAACTCAAAAACATCTAAGCTACCACCAATATTTTACTGCCATATCATAGAAAGTAGGGGTGATTTGGAGGTGAAGATGCTAGAGATATGCTTTGGATCTACCAATTCAGGCATCACCCAAGGAGTGGGACAGCTGAGGTCCACCTACCCTCCATTCACTCACCACCGATGCATCTTTCTCCTCATTTCTTTTCAGGACTATTCAGACAGTCAAGCACAGTGCCTAATTTTCAGGTACCACATTCCCAGAACAGCAGGTAGGCTGTTATTTAGATGAACTTTGAAGGTCTCTTCCAACCCAAACCATTCTATGATTCTAAGTGAGGCACTTTCAGCAGGACTCAACTAGCCTATGTACTGGTTGAGCTCCATGTGCAATGATGTGTCATGGCTCTCAGGGACTGCTGAGATTATAAAGCAATAGTTAATACTGGCTACCTTCAGATATTTAACTCCAAACTGCAGCAAGGTACCTTTGTCCATCTAACAATTAGCATCCAGCTAACAGTGGTATTTTATACATATGTTGTCTTAGCTTCAGGTAGTACATACCTAAGGATGCTTATTTTCACTATATTTCTTTCAACATATTTGTTTTTGAAATCAGCTTGGCATGGTGATGCCAAGACTGATGCTAAGTTCCCAAAACGTATTACAAAGAGTTTGACATTTTTAAGGTACCTAAAGTCTACCAGGTCAACCACAGATGCAGCATGTGCATTCTGGCACCCTAGGTCTTCACCAAAGGACACAGCAGAAAGCCTCCCCTGACTTCACTGTGCACACACACACAGATGTACACATGCACAGGTTTTATCAGCGTTATCTGGATTCATTCCCTAAATTGGCCTCATAACTGCTCATATTGCAGTGCTACACACCACAGTACATTTTAAGTCCATTTATGGGTCCACTCTTAATGTTTACACCACTTACATGTAAATCAAAGACTCCAGATCAAGTCTTTCCTATACTTGAATTCATCTCTGCCTAATTTAAGACTCCTTAAGTTTGCTTTGCTTTCTCCTAGTTACTAATTAAGGGGAAAATACTACTACTTGTCTTGAAACCTAGTGTTAATTAGTCACATTTGTTGTGAAAATACAGGGGATGGGTTTATCCTGTTAGATGAGAAACTCACATAAAGGTGGAGTTGATATTCATGTGGTAAATTGCAGATCCATGTGATAAATTACATTTATCATGAACCTTTGACTGCCTCACCTGGGTTCTGCCTACTAATCTATCTCTGTCAAGATTCATTCTAGCATTCTTAACCTCTGAGCAGTTCTCAAGCATCTGCTATTTTTTAACATTCTTCCTCAAAAGAAAACAAATTTAAAAAAAAAAAAAAACAACAACAAAAAACCCAACCAATAAACCAAAACTAAACAAGTTTTCATGTTCACCATGAAGCACGAAAATTCTTCTCCAAAGTCCGTTGTGCTAAGGAAGAAGCTGGTCAATACTCAGTTGTGAAACAAGGAGATGTTTGTGGTTCTCTTTATCCTAGAGAATGTAGACATATCTTTCTTTCAGGGCGAAAAGAGCTGGTAAGCAGAAACTAGAAGCATTTTCTAGTCTAGATCAAAAGGAAAAGAGCTCGTAAACAGCTCTTTCTTTTCAAACTAGCCAATGCTTCTAGCTTGGCTATGCTGCCATATACTAGACCTTAAGAGCAGGACAGAGTGATTTACAGACAAGTTGCTTAAGATCATTTAGAGGTTCAGAACTGTATCAGTAATCATCCTGAGGCCTATGCAGTTGTCTCACAACAGCAAGTTAATTTGGCTTTAATATAGAAGGAAGTGTAATAACAATATCAATTAAAAAAAATCATAAACCCCCCAAACCATTTCTGAAATACTTTTTATGTTAAATTTGTGACATAGCTTAACTGCATATGTGATGTAAAAGTTTTATTGGTACTCATTTGGGATGATCTGTGTAATAAACTCTGGGATTCACCACAACTAATACATACCATACTCAAGTCTAGACTTATGCCACTTGGCTCAAATACCTTGCTTTCATTCAGAGATGAGAGAACTGCAAGTATTTTCATCAGCTAAGAATCTATCTCCAAAAAATTTATCCATACCCACTGTTTTTACTTTACTTTTTTTTTTTCACTCTCTTTTTATAAAAATATTTTTACGTGTAGATGATTGAGAAAGAGATGAATGGGAATCGTATTAATGAAACTATTCAGACTTTGTACTCTCTATCTAAGGGCATACTTCCGAAAGGGACTTTGACAAATGCACTGCCAACTGTTTTTATTCTTACACCTTTTAGTAAAATTCCAGTTTAACAAAGTTTGCATACCTTGTTAAATTAATTTGATAATGAATCTTTAATTTCACGATCATATGCAAATGTGCACGTATTTGCTTACTTATTCACAGACATAGACGGACGCACACACTTCTTCGTATCACCCAAATGCAGACATCCGGTGTAGAAAATTTTGAACTTAACGACTTAATTTTGGCTCTGTTACAAGCAATTATACACAGAGTTTTCCAATTGGGAAAATTTCAATTATAAGTCACTGACACTTGAGTTGCCTGTATTACAGCATATATATTTTTGGAGAGTTAAATTATCTAGTTCTTTAGAGGAGGGTTTAAATTACAATGAAAATTAATTAATGTTAAAATAATTAAAAATCAAATGAAAACTATCCAATGGACAGTTCTAAGCAAGAGTAATCATACGAGAAAACTATTCCTGAGAATATTTTACTTCATGGAATGCTCAGTTCAGTATGAGTGTTCAGATATTTGTGTAGGCTGGTTAAGTGTATCAAGTAGTGTTATGTTGTTTTGGGATTGTATGATTCATTTTTTCTTAACTAATCAGCAGAGTACACAAAGGAGCTCCAAAATGTAGAATCCAGTACAAAATCCAACTCTGGCTTCAAAAAGATATTTGGTTATTAGACAGTAAATTTGCTTATCTCAAGTTTTTCGCACTAGTCCTATTCATTTGGTGAATATTTGCAGGAAGCAAACTGAAGCTTTATATCAACACACTTGAAGTAAATTTATTTAAAAATCTGAATGAAGATATGTAGTGTTTGCCTAGAGCTAGAAGTAACAGGGTTATGAACACATCATAAATACTACGCAAAGCTTTGAATTCCATTGCTAAGACACATTATCAAAGGTCAGGCTATCAAGCAAGACATAAACCACAACTGTAGGATCACCTCTTATCTAAAAGTTCATAACAGTGCTAGAAATTACAAATTTGAAGTGATTCCAACACAAGCATAACTGTGCTTTGGAGATTATTTGAGTGTCATCAAATACAATACTGAAGTAAAATAGTATTGCTGTGTTTCTTACATATTTGCAAAGTTTTCATATTTCTAATGAAAGTCATGTTGCAAAATATGTAATATGATCTTCCATGTGTACTTCTAAAAATGGATATGTTACACAGATATAGACACACACAGGGTGGGGTTTTTCAAGCCATTCTTAGTTAACAGGTATTTTGCCACATACATATACTGCACACGCATAAAATGATTCACTTATGTTCTCAGGAAAGAGGAAAATATTTATTTGTTTTCTTTTTAAGGAGTTTTCACATTCAGTTTTTTTATGGGCATTTTCTAGTCTTTTCTTTTGAAGTAAAGCAAACAGGAAAATATTGTGGAATATTATAATTGTCAATTTAAGCTTTTTTTAAGGACCAACCAGAACTTAACTGTTGAGAGCAAAGTGAAAAATTGCAAATCCTTCTCATTTTTGTCTGAATACATAGTCACCGGTTCTCCTTAACAGTGGAACATCAGATTCTCCCAAATATGTTGGAAACACCAGCAAAATATATCTTGGTTAAAATTCTCAAAACTAGAGTGACCGGACCCACATCCATCGGGGTGTTTTGTTTCAGAGAAGACATAAAACATGCTCTTTTTTTTTTCTTTCTTTCAGAGCAAGGCCCTTTGTGAGTGGCAGACCTGCAAGAAGGGAAACTGCTAGATTGTTCTCTAACTGAAGTGAAGGTTCAATTTAACTGTTTTCTTCTTGCCATGAGAGGGACCAAAGCTTATCAGCTTTCATGTTTTGTAGGAAATGAAAAAGAATAGTACTGGATTACTTGTTTTTTTTTCTTTTTTTGCTGCTCTGAGGTCAACCCTGAACAGCTTTAGGGTCAATCTCCCTGCCTTGCACCTCTCAGTGTATCCAGAGTACTCTCGCCCGCTGTGTAAGGCTGGGGGCCGATGGCACCGCTTTGCACTGCCTTCTTAAAGGCTGACAAGGTGAGGCATCAAATTGGCTGACTTTGGTAGTGCTGGCAAACTGCAGCCTTAAAACAGACAAAAATCTCAGTCCTGGCTACGTGGCATGTGCGGTGTTAACACTAAGAGTAACTTGTTTTCAGTATTTTTTGCATTGATAGGAGCCAAGAGAGAAAGACCGGTATGTTTAGTTGAGTGGAAGATAACAAACATGCAGTGCCACATTCCCTCTGTGCGCTCTTTGTTATCAGCAGGACTAGTGGCATTATGTACTGTACAATGAAAGATAACCATAGAGTGAGAGATAGCTGGCTCTGTAGCTCTATTGATTAAACAGGACAGCAGGCTAATCAGAAAAAATGTTACAGGGATAGGAGTCGAGCCACTTGGAAAACATGAAAGATGATGGCTACACTTGAAATGTTAATTTTTGAAGAAGGTTGCAGAGCAGAAAACTGTTTCCTTAATTAATTTTTTTTTAAATTAAAAAAAAAATCTTACACACAGAAAGGTATCATTCCCTTACCAATTTACAAAGATAATAGCGCTACATTTAGTGCTTTGAGAAACCTGGTCTAGCAGGAGATGTCAGAGGGGTTGGAACGCAAAGATTTTTAAGGTCTCTTCCAACTCTAACCATTCTATGATTTATCTGAGACAGTCACAAGACAAAACTCAATAAAGGCTCGAAGCTTTCCCGAAATAAAATTAACAGATCTAGAGTTTTGGTATGTACCGTGATTAACTTGGGAGTGTTTTTGCTTATAGGAATTGTTAAATTAGGACTTCAGAACCCATTCTTGTAAATAGAAACAAAACAACAACAACAACACAAAACAAAACCTAAAATATCATTAAGGCTTTGTGACTCTTATTTTTAGACTTCTCATTTGTTTGTTGCTTTGCTCAGCTCTAAACACTTAGATAAAGATTTTTCACACTATGTGTCTGTGTCAAGATGAATTTGCTTGTAGATAACACATTTGTATAACCTGTCATCAATGCTCTTGCTCATTCTGGGGCAAGGAAGGGACAGAGCCAGAGTAGAATAGGATGGATGTGCTGGGTGTATGGCTGCAGCACATAGCTGCAGAAATTCAGGCCAGCTCTGCAGGAGCAGCCCAGAATTATGAGGATACAGAGGTAATGTAAAGTCATTATTCTCCCTCTTGACTCCTGGCTTTGAGGTCTGTGCCGCATCTCCTAAAGGCACAACACAGACTCTCACCTGACGTGCTTAGCATTCGAGGGGAGGATTTCACTGAAAAAGCCTCTTTCTGTGCTACTAATATCTCTGTCCTAATTTTATCAAATTGTTCATGTTCCTTTGGGGCTTCATTCATAATCCCCTCTGGTGGGGTGTAAGCTTCTGTATCTCTGATCCATCTCTCCCTGCTAGGAGCTTCCTCTGCTACCTGCTGTCTTGCGACATAGCAATTTACTATTGACAGCGTTACTCCCGGTAGTTTGATATGATGACTTGGTATAGCAATTTCAGCTCTTTCTTGCCAATGTGTGTTGCCAAGGATTCATGGACACGTCTGGCCAGGCTTCGTTTTGGCCCCAGAAAGATGGGGAGGGGGAAGACGAGGAGGAAGGTCACAGAAGGCACGGCACTTGCGTTCCTGTATTGGTGAATGTGTCAGTCCCAGCTCACTGGGATGACATATTTTAGACGCTTATTGGAAGTTAAATACATTGCTTTACCCTTTCTTTACCCTTTCCCTTACAAAATGATGCCATTTACAAGCAACTGATAGAGCAATTTATACTACACCTTTGACAAATTGAATTTAATAAACAGTAACAGCTTAGTACAGCTTTAACAAATCTGCTCATTCCTCCACAAGTTCACTCCTCTGCTCCTGCCTTTGCCAGGCTCCTGGAGCCTCCAGGAGCCCTTTGGCAATATTCAGCACTTAGGCTGCAAGTTGTCCTTTGTCTTAGAGGAACAAAAATACTTTCGGGCGGATTCTGGTTTACCTTGGACTAAGAAGCAACTCATGATAAAGTGAAGATTGCACAGATGATTTGCAGCTTGATCCTGCACCCACTGAAGTCAGCTGCAGGTCTGATGTAAAGCCTTGTTCCTTTAGGCTGGAGCAGGATCGAGCTCACAGTTTCATCATGCAGCTGCAAGTGTAGTGCTCTGCTCCTTTCCTGTTTCTTTTCATAGAAGCATCCCCAAGACCTTTGCCCAAATATCCTCTAATTTGGTAGAGCCAGTAGTATTGGGAAGCTTTGAGATGAGTCCTGGATCCTTCAGTAATTTATTTTATTACAAATCAGTAGTACTGTATCACCTGAAGTTTGATTTGCATGCATTTTAAAGTGAAAATATCACATTTTTTGTTGTTTTTTTTTCCTCCAGTTACACCTTCTGTCAATTCAATATTTTATTAATAATTTAGCCACTTCATCTGATTTTTCAGAATGCACTGATTCAAAAGTAATTTTAAAATAATATATTTATTTATTAAAGAAGACAGTTATACGGGTTGATTCATTAAAATACTAGCAACGCCTGTATTTAAATTACTAGATGTTCAAATAGATCTTTTGCCATGAGAAGCACCCCCCTGACATATGATTGGGATCAATATTGCTACCCCACAGTTTGCTAGGAACATGTGTGTTCATAGCTATTCAGTTATTATACTTCCAGAGTATAAGATTAACAAAAACAACCTTTCAAAAATATCTTCTGTGCAGTTAATTTGAAAATAGTGGGTTTTCATCCCTATTCCAAAGTCCTGAAGGGTTGTTTCAGCCACGGGTACTTTCACTCATGGATTTACATGATTTTGTACCTGTCTTCATGACCTAAGGTCCCACTGTCAGCCAGAAAGCAAGTGACCAACCTGACATCAATTGGCCCATACCAATGATTAATTAAACTTCTCTCTGCCACACTAGAGGAAACTGATTTCCCTCATTATTGCTTATGTGGATAATATGTGAAATTAATTCTCCTTCACTAAGTTATCACTGCATCGAGCAGACAAACACAGATATAATGTTATTAAAAGTAATGAAATAGGTTCATCAGCAGTTAACGTTAATGTTTTGTGTCATTGCAATCTTGTGTGCAATTTAGGACAAAATTATTCAGCTTTGCAGCTGCAAGATGCAGAAGGTTAACAGCTCAAGGGTTTGCAAGGGTTTTGGCAAAAGGCAGTATTTATACATAGTTTTCTATAGTTGAAAAAGGGAGGGAAAGATGAATTCACTTTGCTTTCACTCTCATCTTCCACAAGCCGGCAGAGAGAGGGATAGAAGGAATAAAGGAAGTAGGGCTTCCTCTCTGCAGGAGGTGAGTCCTCCTGTGGTGGCAGCCCTGTAGGCCAGTAATGTCATGCTGACATTGCCTTTGCCAAGGTTTTTCACTGAGTTTGCAAGGCCTCAAGACCAAAGTTTGTTAGAAGTGGTTTGTCTAACTTTTCTTCAACCACCGGGGACCCTGTTTTAACAAAGCATGTGTTAGTTGTGAGGGTAGTTTGACCCACAGCTACATGACCAACAAGGCTATTCACAGCTTATGCTGACCATCTACCCTAAAAAGTAATAAATATTTGAGATGGTAGTGCCTTGGAAGGAACATGTCCACAGATACCCAGCGCTGTGCAGAAAAGCTGAGCCTAAGGTGCCACCACTAATTGTGAGACCTGGAAGAAGCCTTCCCATTCCTTAACCTGCAGGCCATCTTCAGAAATCCAGAACAGATGTTTCCAATCACAACAAAAACAATCCACACCAGATTTCCTCCTCCTGTGAAAGGATTATCTGCTTTTCCTCTTTCTATCTTTCCTTACTGTTGTTGTAAGCTATTTATGGAAGTATTCCTATCATTTCTGCTTTATGTGACTAACTGAGGTTAATAGAAAGGGTAAAATCTTCGAGTATAATCCAGAGCATAATTCATAGCATGTAAACGGTCATGGTGTGTCCTGGTGATTTGCAAAGCTATATGCCAGTCCTGAAATGAAAAATTCATCTCTATATATCAGAAGCAGGCTGCAAGGATGTATTTTAGTCCTGGAATCTATAGCCTGGCAGCTACCTAATATACCCTAAATGATTAAACTGAGAAAATTGAAGGCAAATGCTGAACCCACGGCAGGGTAGATATGTTCATGGCTGGACAGTCAGATTGAGTTCTAGAATGACTTGGGGAAGTCAGTCTTGGCCAAACCCAGCAGGTAATTACATGCTACCTGCCTGAATTCCCCCTGTTGTTTCAATTACATTTTATCTTTTCTTCCTCCAATTAAAACACTATTGTGCAATATTGCTGGCCCATAAAGAGTTGCTATTATCCCAAGGGAATCTGCATTTCAGCAGCAAGCCCAGCAATCTTTGCGGAGTCTCTAAGAAGTACTTTAGTATCCTTCTGGGTACCTGTTTCTATAAAAATGGAAAGTGTAACAGTAGGTAATGCTGCCACTCTGCTATTTACAAAAAGGAAAGGGAAAGTAGGTCAGTATGTGAAGGGCACGCAACATTGGGAATGTTCTCAAACGCAGTTTCCACCTAGCCCTAATGAGGTCGTGCTGAGTATCCCAACTGCTCCTTCTTGCCCCTAAGGATGGCAGGCAGCATCAACTAGCAGGTACAGGGCACCAAAACTTTGATTTTGATTCATGTACTGAGTGGAAATGGAAGTAGATTTCCCAGTAATCTTACTGTCTCTAAGGCATTGCAGAGAAAATCTATGTTAATATGAATATGGATGTCTTGCCCTAAAATACATAGAGACACTACATATATCCATACACCATAATGCATATAAGGCTGCTGAGGGATTGTTGGGTTGGTTTGGCTGCTTTTTTTTGTGGGGGTTCTTTTTTTCTTAAACTGTATACAATAGTAATAATGACCTCGGTGCTGGGCATTTCCTGGGGACTAATGACCAGCTGGGGTTAATGACCTGAAATGTAACCACAGGCCATCAACTCATCCCAGCCAGCCATTAATCCTACAGAACTACCAGTGCCTCTACTGTTATGGCTTAATTTAGTCTCCCTAATTTTAGTGTAGCTTTAAAAACCTTGCTGCAGCCACTGAGCAGCTCTGAATTTTATTAGCCCTACATTTCTACTGCTGAGCACGGATTGTTTTCCTAGCTGCTGATCAACTCTAAACACTGAATAGACTTTATTAAAAGTTGGTTATCAAGCCGCTGAGCATCTCCAGACATCTAAATATTTTATGTGTGTTTGCTCTGAGTGGCCCTGAGCAATTAATACATTGTTTCATTAGGAGAGTTTTTTCTAACCACTAAGTGACTCTAAACACCTAATATATTTCACAAGAAGTTTGTATTCCAGCCATTGAACAGCTTTAAACACTAAATTGGCGTCATACATTTAAAAAAGAAATCACTCAGTGTTACACATTTCTCACAAGTAATTTCCTGTCTCTACTCTTCTAAACATTATTCTTTTATTTTATGGGTTAGGGGTTTTTTGGGTTTGTTTTTTTTGGGGGGGGTTTTTTTGGTTTTTTTTTCAGTTGATACATTCCTATTTAGCTCGCTGGACCTCCAGTACTTTTCATTCAAAACCTCAGAGCTTCACAGGAATTGGTTTTGCTTCATTTCCTTCATCTAACACAGAGAAAAGAAAAGCCACAGGGGACAACACGAACCCCAGGTTCCTCCCGGCAGCAAATTAAGGGATTAGAAAATATTCATGTTGTTCTGACCAAGATAATAATTCAGGCTTTAGACTTAAAAATAACCCGTGGTGTATCCCTGCATATGCAACCACCAACAGCATGACAATCAAAATGACAGTGATTCAGAAGGTATTCTTAATCATCGTCATGGGCCTCCAGCCCAGTGCTGTCAAGGGGAAATTCACACCGCTGCAGTAAATGCTGAGATTTACTAACATCTACCCCCTCGGGCTGGGGTCTTGATCAGCTCTCGCTTTGCCAGACAGGCCTCCACCCTCCAAAGTGCTTGCTTTTCCAAGATCTCCCGTGTAGTGCTTCAGCCGGCAAGGGTTGTCACCACTCCTCTGAAGTCAGGAGAGCAATGAGCCCCATTGGTGCTGCTCCTGGGTCTCACCTTTCAACCTCTGTAGCTCCATGGCAGTGAGCAAGGGCAGAGTGATTGACTTCACTCGTAAGAGAGAAGTAGTGAAATTTATTAAGGTGAAACAGAGATTTAACAAAATTAGTAGTAAATGCAACAGTATTTTAGAAGATTCAATGCCAAGGTACACTTGGTCATTTACTGCATGGAAGACAGGGTCAGACGAGTTGTCAGGGAGACCCTCCTGTTGAGTCACGAGGTTCAGAAAGGACCCCCTTGCTTTCTGAACTCCTCAGAGAGGAGTCTAGGTGTGGCTGGATCCAATCCTAGTCCCAGACTTGGTCAACAGTTTACGTCTAAAGGATTATCATAGAATCATAGAATGGTTAGAGTTGGAAGGGATTATACATGTGCAATCAATCCTTAGCTAAGATTTCAAGGTATAGGATGCTATTAGTCACTTACCAAGAATCTCTAAATCTCAAGGAGTAATCTTGAAAGGCATCCTTGCTCAAGGGGAGATCCTGATGTGCAGCCCGCTGCCATACAGGAGAGCTCAAAGGGTTCTTGGGCTGTCCACTATTATAGAGTAAGATAATTGACCTATAGTCGTAATAAGATATCTAGGTCTCCACTCCAGACAGTGTTAGGGCTGTGTTGTCAGCCATCCCCCAAAGTCCAGGTACAATTTATCACAACCCCCACTGATGGCCATGGCCCAGGCAGGAGCCAGGGAGGGTGGGGGTGGGAAGGAGACAAACAGGGAGAGCACATCACCACAGATTCCCACACCAGGCAAAGTTCCCACCACATTGGACTTTTGCTCCTTTCAGCAAGCAGTAAAGTCTCAGTGACGGGGCATAGCAAGGGTCAACAAGCATGGGTACACTAGGTAGCTCACAGCTCACAGCCTTTCTGGGAACTCAGCTCTATAAATCACCTCAAGCCCAGCTCTCTGAACCCCATATTCACCTGCTCCATCATCAGCTGGTTTGCTTGTCCCCTTCTTCCATGCAGATAGGGCCGGTTTTGCCTCTGGGTTCCTCTTCTGGGTAGGACCAAGTAAAGGGGGAAGAGAATCTGTCACAGTTTCTGTCAAGTTGAGGCTTTTACCAGACAGCTAGGACTAAGCATCTCTGTGTTTAAAATTCCCTGACAAGCGTCATTCCTTTTAAACAATACTGTTGAAGACAGTATTGCTGACTGTTGTTGAAAGTAAATTACATCAGTGTCAACAAATTAAAGATGGGGGGTGGGGGGTTGTTTAGAAAAACAAATACCAAGGAAAATTTAAGTAAATGTTAAGGGCCAGATTATCCAATGAAAACACATTGCATTTTTCCTCAAATGATCTGAAAAACTTGTCCTGAAACAATATAGGCACAGATCCAGAAGGCTGGAACATTGATATATTAAAACATGAACACCTCCTTTGTAATTATTCTCTCATAGGTAATCTTTTTACAACTCAACCTGATTATATACACACCATCCATCCTCTAAAATGGTATGGAAATATTCTCTCTAACCATATCAGCTGGACTAACTAAGGTTATATTATTGCCTTAGAATAGATTGGTCCTAGTTGATGGTCATGGTATAGAAGTGTGTCCAATACTAGTTTAGACATCCTTTACCAGGATGGACCAGGAGAATTTTGATTTGTTTAAGTCTCCTCAGGCACTCCTGATATTCAGCTATTCCATATTGGCTCTGCAGCAAGAGTGGCAAGGCAATTCTTGCATTCAAATGACATCCAGTGCACTATACTTCAAATCCTAGCAATAAGATATTGCCTTATAATATTTGGTGTGCTAGTTATGGAACCAGCTTCAACTGCAATATGTGCCTTTGTGCTGATACGCCTGGGCATGAGTGAAAGAATGAGCTGGTATGTGGGGAATGAGTGGAGATTATTACTTAGATAACTCCAGTGCTTTCAGTGCTGTGCATAAAAAATTCAGGCTTTGGATGCTCTGGCTTTGGTATATTTGTAGCTCAGACTGATATCACCTGTGTGTCTGAGTTTGTGTATTTGTGGGGGGCTACGCATACGAAAACAGACACGCATATTTTACTATTAAATCTCCAAACACTATTACTTTCCTTGAGTTCTGTCAAAATTACCTAGTTCCCAGGAATCAGCTCTGGGACCGCAGATTGTTATCTTTGGACCAAGTCTGTTTTGGGTTATTCCTCATAGCAGGTTTGTAATTTTTTTTTTTATTATTTTCCAGGCACCAAAAAAGCATATATTGTAAAGTTGGATCATGATTTTTTTTTGGCATGCATATTTTATTTCGCATACGCATGTGGTTTTCATACAGTTAATATTTTAAGTATAGAAAGCCTAAAATAAACACAGCAAAAAGTTAAATCCAAGTTAAGACCTTTAAAAATAAAGGGTATAATGGAAATATCAACTGACCCTCAGCTCAGTAAATACAGAAGCATAACTGTGTTGACTTTGGGTTAGGTTCAGTTCAGAGAGGATGAATGCAATATTTATTTCAGCATGAACTGCAAGCGTTGGAGCTACTGTCAGTTGTGACTGAAATCAGTCCTATGATAATGCAAACCATAATGAAAGCATATCCTGTCATGTAAGCAACACATTATTCTTGTATTGAAAAGTAATTCTGCCTCTTTTCTATTACTGTGATTAATGCTCCTGATTCTTATGTATTTAGCTCTTCTAATTTTATAACTCTTGGACCTTTATAACAAAGACATTTGCTATATCCAAAAAACCTCAAAACCAGCATTTAGTTTTACATTTAAAAAGAGTGTTGAACTGTTTAAGTTATTTCTGCAGCAATATCTGATGAAATATCTTTTACTGATGCAGTCTTATGTGTTGGCTTTTAGTGGAGGTTTATACATATATTTCTGAAATAGGTCATGAGTCTCTTTGGATGTGTGCATCCTAACAAATCAACAATAAAAACTCCTACTGTGTTGCAATTTCTGGGGAAAGCTATACATTTCACAAGTTCCTTGTGACTGATGGGTTTACAAGAATTAAACAGTACAACAGTTGCACAGGTAAAATATATAATTAGCTCAAATTTGTCTCCTCTGAAAACTCATTTTTACAGCACTTTGCTGGACCAACAGTTACACAGGTGAAATATACAATTAGCTCAAATTTGCCTATCTTCTCTGATAACTCATTTTTACAGTACTGTACTGGACAAAGAACAGATACCTCATTTGGCAGAATCCAGACAAAACCAAGCTTCTCATTAAAAAAATTTGTTGTTTTAAATGCAGTCTTGCCATTAGTGCACTGGCACATCTCCCTGTGATGTCTTTCTTTGTAATATTTATTATTTAATAAAGATATTAATTATTTAATAAAGACCAGTTCTTCATTTGCTAACTCTTAAGAAGAAGTTCATCATCAGAAAGCTCAGGTTTGAGTTCTACTTTCCATTTGGATAGTAAGTAATGTAAAAGTGTTCCGACTGATCTTCAACAAGTTGCTCAACTGCAAGTAGTTTTGTTGCATCTGATTTACACAACCCTAGAGGATGTGAAACATACTGTTTGTGAATATCACCTGAAGTTCAAATGAAGATTTCAAACTTTTTTTTTTCCTTATGGTATCACTCCTTCTACCTAAAGACATTTAACAGACAAGATCTCACTCTTTTCACGTTCTCCATCCATTAGTATATTTCTTAAAGCTTTTGTCAGTCTGGCATTTCCCTCTTTTCCATTATGTTTTCAAATTCTCATTTCCTTTAGTTCTTTGCTCTTACTATCTTAAAAATTTTCCTTCTAAAAATTGAATTACACAGCTCCTACTTCTTAAGAGTTTATAAGATAACAGTGGTCTTGGTCAGCCATTCAGTTCTTAAAATCCTAGATGAACCCTTTGCAAAGCTATTGCCTACAGAACACATTTTCCAGTTGGGTTCTGTGTAGGTTGCTCTTTGTTGGAATGACACACGTAAATCTTGTCTTAGGTCACAGACAGGAATTACTCCTGTTGTCTCTTCATGATTTCCCAGTATCAAATATAAAAGTATTACTCCATGGTTTAATGTGACTGTTAACACCTCTGTTGGAAATGCCCCAGAGTAGAAGATAGCTGGAAAGAAGACAACCTTGCAACAAGGAACAGCACAAAGCCAGGCAGAAGACACAAGTGAACTCATGTTTCAGAGGGTCATACCAGTTCTCAGTTTTCCCTGTGTGGTCTACAGTAGTCAAGGGCATGAATCAGCACAAAATCAATTTAATTGAACCATTCTCTTAGGATTACCCCTCCAAGGAAAAGAAAACGTTGGACGGCTTCGTAACACCTCTCTGTCAGATTCATACCAGGGTACTGAAGGCAATTCTAAGACACTGAGGTGCTCTGGTTAACCATGTGGCTTGACGTACCAGAGATGTTATGTCTGTTTTTATGACCCCCGGTTTCACACTTGTTGCCACAGTTAGGTACAAACTTGATCTTTCTTAACTCCTTCAGTGGTTCGAGCAAATATTGGGAAATACTGGGGTGAAAATTCAATTGTCAGTGCAAAATGTCTCCCAGGAGACTGTGATTTCTTTTCACTGCCTTCTCTGGAAAACTGTCTGAATGCCCCTTTTGAGTACCAGATTGGCACATACTGACAAGTGAGTATCCTAAAATGCCCAGTCTTGCTAAGGAGAGTGTTACAGGTGGGAATGCATGCCTTGGACATGAAGCAGTAAAAAAGCAAACTGTGCTGAGCCAGTGTTGCTTCAAAAACTCTTAAAGCACCATTATTAATTCCTGAGCCCAGGAAACTCTCATAAATGTGCAAGCAATCAAGAGTACACCCTGGTAAGCCCTTAGGTGTTAGCAACTGCACTGTTATTTGTAATTTGATTATCATTGTCTAAAATCCGCTCTGCTGTAGTAAAAATTACTGATCCAAGTGCAAAAGTGAAGAAAGCCACTGAGTTTGCTTCCTGCATGGAAACAGCAGGTGCACATTGCACTTCTTTTAATTCAA
Source organism: Thinocorus orbignyianus (assembly GCA_013400375.1). Taxonomy (NCBI): domain Eukaryota; kingdom Metazoa; phylum Chordata; class Aves; order Ciconiiformes; family Thinocoridae; genus Thinocorus; species Thinocorus orbignyianus. Next base: position 1,466,396 of record VXBW01003926.1, on the reverse strand, counting down.
TGAACCTGAGGTCACCAGTTCATGTGCAAACTAGAAAGACTGTCTGATGGCTTAATTTGAGCTTGCCTGCCAGACTACTGATCTCTTAAACTAAGAATCATATATAGGTCACCTTTCTCCTACTGCTCCCAAGGTTTTCACCTAAGTTGCAAGCTGAACTCGGTACATTTGTAAACACTTCCCTCCTCATTTTTGTTATGTAATTTTTAATTGGCACACTAAATGTCAGAGCACTGCTTCCCATAATAAAAATGATCAGAATTAGAATCTGTGGGTTTTTCTCCAGAAGCATCGTAGATTGTGATGAGTCCTGTGTTTTCCAATACTCTCTAGTTTCCCCACAACCTGTTCTTCTTTTCCACACCCCGATTTAACAAATCGTCTCTCTGTGTGGAGATTTAGAAGTTTTTTGGTTGTTTTTTGTAACAGCTTCCATAAAACTTTCCTCAAGGAACACAGGCTAGAGAGGGAATTAAGAGAAAGTGTCAGGAATACAGTCAACACACAGAGGACTAGAATTTTTATACCTGTTCTTTAAAACAGTTTTTCAAATTTAAAGCCAGTTTATTTTTATGGGCATGAGTCCTGACTGGTAATTAGCCAGCATTCAGTCCATGGCAAACATAAAAAAAAACAAGGTCTGGAATAATGTAATGCCATATCAAAATGTGTAAGATATTCAGAATATTAATGCAACTCCCTCTCATAATTAATGTTCCAAGCCACAGGAGCTGCCACACTAGAGTAGCATTTTGACATCAAGGGTTAACAGTGGGTAATACCTGAGAGATGCTTATAGACTGGTTTTTCTATGAAGGAGTTTTCTTTCTCCTCTGTCCCTTTTCTTTGTGAGATAGAGGAGAAAGCTGTTTTAAATAAGCAAGAAGACAGACTCAATTTTTATACATTTATTTTTTTTTTAAGGAAGCAAAGGTTTGATCAATGAGCAGAGCAGTTTCTTCACTTCATTCCTGGCCCCTATTGAAGCAGTGACCCTTATACAGCTCCTGCCTCCTGACCAAAGCCAGAAACTGGTGCGCAGAGGGCACTGTGTCTAACCAAGACCCCAAATTCCTGCACTCAGCTCTTGTCTGATACTAGTTTTTAGCAGAGAACTGCCATAATTTGGGTCTGGGCTCTAAGTAGCACATCTGGTTTGGTTTGCATCTGGAAGGAACAACAGTTCAGCCAAAAAAATTAAAACTCTTGTGATATAATTGAATCCAAGACATCTGTGAGAGGAGATGTATCGAGTAATATGAAAGTGTCAATAATATTTGGCTTGGAGGGTTTTTAGGAAATGAGGCAGCTAGTCAAGGCAGCCTTGAAGTCTGAAGAAGAAAAATCTGTATGTACAGCAGGAAGGTTTCCCATATGCATTTCAACAGAATCACAGAAGTGAATATATGTGCCAAACAAAGTGAAAAACCTAACCCTTGAAGAGCAAATATAAAAATGCATAAGCACTAGCTGTCAAAACAGATGCCCAAAAAATTGCACAACTGGAATTAAAAAGGTATGAAGACGAAGTAATTATGTAAGAAAATATTGTTGTCTGATATATGAATTTTTGCATGGGATCCTTTGAAACATAAATGAGTCACAGTTAATACTAAATTGTCTACCTCATCTTTCCTATTTTTACCTTAAACTTCCTTTTCCTCTGTAATAAATTGAGGTTTTGCTATAAAGAAAGATTGTCAAAAATAGAGGTGGCGAAATTCTCTTAAGATGCCACCGTGTTACCACGATAAGACGAAGATACAGGGTATGATATTAGAATGCATTTACAGAAATCACTCCTCTTAAAATTGAAAATGAAGTTTCAGAAATTGAAGATGGAAATAATTAAAGGCAAACGGACTCTGAAGAGGTACTGAAAAGGTTATGGCCTTTACATCATCACAAACATGTTCTGGCACAGCTCCTTTCAAAATATGTGTTTAATGCGTAACAGTGAGAGAGCAGCCGAACAAGATGAAACAAACTAGAGTGAATAAATGTGCAGAGGTCTTTTATTGTCATAATCCCGTGATATTAAGTATGTTAAAGACCCTTCAACACAGTTTTCTGGAGAACAATGTGTTTATTCTTTCTGTCCCTCTGTAATGAATGGAAATTTTTTAATTCTTTCTGAAGCTTTTAGCATTTAGATTTATGCAACCAATTCAATATAATTGACTGAATCACACTTTGTACTATGTTCTGTCATTATGTTTTACCAACACCTCTTTAATAGAATGCCATGTAACTTTTTTTTTTTTTTTCCCTCCTTTTTTCATTTTAATAGCAGGATCCTGGGTTAAGTACATCCACATGGTGACAGAACAGCCCAAAACAGGGTACCCAGGAAAGCCTGAAAAGGCACAGTTGTAGAGCGGTAACCAGATTTTGTTTATATTTGTAGCTTGTATTTGGTCTCTTATTGGAATCACATTTGGCTCTCGCTACACTTTCTCGTGAGAATTTAGACATCACAGTTTGATTTGTTCACTATCTGAGCGAAAGAAGGCAAAGTATGGCTGGGAATGATGCTGCACCATCACTGAATAGGATCTCTGAATGCTTTAATGTGATGCCCAGAAGAACTTGCTTCTGGGAACATCAGGCAGAGAAATAAAAAACATGAATGATTAAAGCACATTTCCTCTTTGGAAAGTTATTGTATAAACATGGAAGTGCTTTATCCAACAGATGTGTAAACTTTGTGTCTTTTGAGTCTTTATATCTGCTTATCTGAAGAATATGATTTATTATATTTTATTCTCATGAAACTGTGCAATCTGGGATGTATATACAAAGTTAGAAATACTTTGTATTTCTTGACTTGCATATGATTAAAATAATTGTTAACTGAGGGAGAATTCTGAAATATGCAATACACATACATATTATATCCTAAGCATGTAAGCAGTCCCAGGGAAATCATTGCATAAGTATATGTTAAGTCATGAATAGGGAAACATCCGAATATCATAAAAAAGGCTACTGGTCTCAGTTGCAGTAGATAATCATAACTTCTGAATACAGAAATTTTATTCTTAATAATGTTAGTATTTAAAATAACACTTTAATATGAAAAGCATTTATACTGCAATTAGAATAAAAAAGACAACTTCTTAACAAAGTAAACCTAATAAATCTAGTTGGAAAGAAATAGAAAGACAATAAGTACTTTACCCTGGCACTTTTCAGAGTACAAACGCACTTGGAGGTGACCAGGTTTCAAACAAGGCTATTTGCCTGTTCACTAACATCAGCAGTTTTGACCGTCTCATTATTACATGTATTGATGGACTGACTATTTTACATCCTCCTCACAAAGTACCAAAATTAGAAATGGAGGAGATTGGAAATGGCTAACACACCAAATTGAAAACATTGAATAGGTCAAAGTCATAGACTTTGCTACAATCATCTCTGGAATATATGCAGAGGTAGTACAGTCCGTGTTTCAATTTTGTGCTAATCATTGTAAAAATTCTGTTAAATGTCTGTCTATGAACACATTCCCACAGCAAAATCATTTTGTGAAAAAAGGAGTGAAGTAAAAACACAATCCATACTTATAGAATTTACGGTGCACTTAAAATTGAGTAAGTCTTTAGTCTATATACAAAATGACAGAAGAAAGCTATAAAAACCAAAGCAGACTGAAATCAACAATTTTCTTGTGCCATATCTTCCAAAGAGCTGTCAACTCCTTCGGACAGAAGCCTTTTCTTATTGGGAATACTGAACCCTTGGCTACTCATCCTAATTAAAATGTAATTAGGTAAGTGTAATTAGGTAATAATACCACTCAAAATACTTAGCCTGTTTTCCACAATTGAATCCACAGTTGAGCTCACTATGGCATAAAATACTGAACTCAGACCTCATGGCACTAATTGCCTTTTCGCCCCAATTTAATCTGACATGTAGGCAGAATCTTAGAGCTGTGAGCAATATTTATGGTATGAACTATGAAATAGGTCTGGGGAATACATCCACGACCCATATGGTAGATATGTGAAAGAGACAATTAAAATGGTGGCTGCTGCAAGTAGCATTGACTTCAGAGAAATAAATCTGCTAATATCAAGGAAAAGTGTAATAATCAACTTAATCCTTCGAGTAGGCTTTATCTCACATACTTTTTCACTGCCTCTGTAACTCATGGAAAGAGGGAGGGTACAAAATGGTGATTTATCTCACACCAGAGTAGAGTGTAAAACAGTTGGGATAAACTTTTTTCTGTGGTAGACTCTTCCTCAACCTGGACTACCAAGCAGACGATGAAATAATTGTTGACTAGATGCTGAGCTTCTGAAGTCGGTAAAGTGAGATGAAATCTGCCTCTGATGCAAAAAAAATGTCTCACACTACTACCTCACCTTCAGTTTTCCATGTCTAGGGCAATAATTAGAAAATACTGAACCTAAATCAAGCATCATATGACTTCTATTTTGTCAGAGTTTTGTGTTTTCTGAAAAGAAGTTAGAAAGTCCATCCCTCAACTGCTGATCTCCTCCACCCTTCACAAGACAGTCACATCGCTGTCTTACTGTAGGTGCACTGTAATGTCCCTGGAGCAAACCACAGGGTTAAATGCACATGAAGACATGCATGGACACATACAAAAACACACACATCAACGCCTGCTTGCAAACCTGTGCCAAAAAACTGTTCAAGCTCCTCGGGCTGACCCCAGCCCACGTTGTGCCAGCTGAGCAGCTATAGCTGACACTGGCATCGGCTACAAACCTGTAAATAAGGAGTGTCTGTGAGCTCCATGGCCAAAAATTCCTTCAGGAAACCCTCTGCCTTTCTTATTTTCTTAGTCTGTACAGCTATCAATGTTTTGAATGCCTAAAGAAGAGCAGCACCTTAATGAAAAACAGCATTTTCAGTTTAATATGCACAAAACTAAGGTGCTAGTGCCTTTCAGACAGGCTACAAAGAGCTACTTGGACAAATGAACTCATCTCCTAGCCAGAACAAATGCAATCTCTTTTATCTTGTGTCATCAAGCTTCTGCGAAATCTTCAGAGCCTGCTGCATTTACCAGTAGTTGCCAGTTACTAATCTGTGGCTGGCAATGCTGGATCATGGCTTCCTTTTCCTGATTGCAAGCACTTTTTGCTCCCTCCTTATCATCTCATGCTCCAGCCAGCTTCCGTCAACTTGTCAGAGGTTTGGCTCTTATTCCCAACATTTAAAAGGGATCAGCACCCCCCTGCCATGATTACATCATGATCTACGAAGATGAATTGGCTTCTAAGGGAAAATGTGTGTCAAAAAATCCACCTCCCAATAGGACAATGCATGCTTGTCTCTGAAAAAACATCTTGCCCAGGATGTCTTAAAATCTCTGTCAATTATATAATGAGCTATTAGAGGAGAACAGACAAATGCAAACATGTTTTTTCTTATGTTTCTGTTTTAGTTTTCAAGTGAAAAATGTACAAAGAGCTAGAACTGAAAATGGTTATGTACAAAGACAAGACATGGGTTCATGATAATTTCTGAAGAATCAAATAAGATATAAATATACCTTTGTACTTTATACCTTTTCCAAGAAGTCAAACAATATGTGCACCTGAGCTGGCCATAGTTTTTATCATTCTTTGAGAATGCAATCATATGCAAAAATGCATTGAGCCTGTTGCTCACTAATTAAATTTAGAAATTAGTGGAAATACTTGACATTCAAAGATTTAAATTCATTTTTTGAATCCTAATGAGTGCATTTCTTTAATCCGGTATTGTGTGCACTTCTCTTGATGATCTACTGAGGACAGAGTGCATTAAAAAATATAATTGGCTTTAAACCCTGGCAGATTAATGTTTTGTCATGATTTATGCTGTCTGTTTTGTATTCAGCTCTAAAGTTGTTTTCCCCTCTCTGAATCATATATTGATGATTCAAATGGAAGATTCTAACTGTTATAATAATGAGAGTAATATAAGCAAATCACCACTTGTTGATGTATTTAAAAACAAAACAAAACAAAACTTTATCTTATGCCTGAATATTTTTTAGATGAAGTGACAACATTTTCAAGGGAGACAATATCCTAAAGTATATCCTGGAAGAACAGACAGATATGTTCTTCTATGGCTAATGGAAAAGTGGATAGAAATGATGAATATTTATTACACTTAGTAGGATGTTATTTTACTATTTCCTCTGAATCTAAATCTCTATGTTTTTAAATATCTCAGAAAATCATCACCAAGCAAATTTTAGACTGTTATCAGTTTACCTTTCTTAAGTTAGAAATAAATCATAAAAGATA
>VXBW01003926.1:1422988-1460074 GCA_013400375.1 Thinocorus orbignyianus | reverse complement strand
AAAAAAAAAAAAAGATGACAGTTTTCCATCAGTCATTCCTAAGAGTCTCTTAGGTCTCTCTCTTTGAAGAAGCACATTAAAGGGGGGCAGAGGTTTCACAAATAGATTGGTTGGCAGGCAATATCAATGGTGCCCTAGACTGACCCAGTATATAATTGTTTGCATATCATTGTAGTAAAAGCAAAAACGTGTTTAATCTCTGCGTGTTTATTTTGATCTATATATGGACCTTAAGGGTCAATGCGATTTACTCACATTTAGTGTTGGTTATTAAAAATGCTGAATAAAGTGATGGAAAGGTGTTAGAAGGCATTTGCAATTAGGAAAGAAGATGACAGTCTGCATGGAACTGCTTACTCAGAATTTTATCGCAAGGGTGCTGGGGTTTTTTCTACTCTATTTTCACAAAGCTTTATAACTCACAGCTTGAGAGAAACATATCAAAGCATTTTTTGCCTTCAGTAAATGGGTGGCAGGATTAATCTTTCCTCCCTAGATCTTACATGATCATGGCTATTGCAAAATCGTGTGTGTGAAAAATACAAGGAATACAATATTTTGCACTACCCTTTTTATTTTTGTTTGTTTGTTTGTTTGATTAGTTTGGGTTGTTTTTTTCCTAGGCAGTTAAATAGCATTGTTAAAACTGCTGGACTCTTCCCAAAACTGAGAAGGAATATCACAGTACTCCTTACATGGAAGACTACTAAAGTTGGGAGAAAGATTTCTGTTCACTTCAAGGGGTTTTGGTTTCCTCTGTACAGTGAAAAACTTCCTGACTCTCATGAAGCTTAATATTCAATCAAGACCTGAGAGAAATTGCTCAGCCTTCAAATTCAAAGTTGATTTTACTTTACTATTCTGTTTTACTTTGTTATTTTACTCCATTAGGAATATCTAAATGAAATTAAAATAAAAGAGAAGACATGAGGAAAAGAAGAGACAAGTCGGAGCAGAAAGCATGAACAAAACAAGAACATGAAGACAAAAATAGGGAAAAAATCACCAGACAAACACACAGAAAAGAAACCAAGATAAAGATCAAAAAAAGCAAGAAGGTAGGAAGAAAACAAGTCTTCAACTTAATATACTGTATAATTGAGTCTGTAGCTTTAAACACAAGTAGAGGAACAGAATTCAAAGGCAAAACAAAGTAGAGGAACAAAATTCAAATTCAAACATTTAAACCAGTGGCACCCCAGCTGATGTACCTCACTGAATCAGTTCCTCTGAGAACAAAGGTTAACAGGATAGACCGATGTGGGACGTTTTTACAGCTCAGAAGTCTTTAAGAGGTCCAATTGCAGTACCCTTTTGGAGACAAAAGTACTGAGTGAAAAAGTGGAAGCTTTTAAAACAGACTAATGCCTGCTTACAGAAAAGCCGTGATTAGAGAACTTGGCAAGCATTTCTTGTTCTAAATCCAGAACTTTCTCAAGAGTAGTGGCAATAGTCACTATTTTTAGAGATGAGACCGGATTATTCATATCCAAGTAAGTACGACAAGAAGTGGTCATAAATTTTCAGCCAAATGGTGACAGGACTGAGAACTCTATAAAAACATCATTTTTGCTGGGTTCTTTTCAAATTTTCTGTCAAGACTGCCTAAACAAGGTCTTTCACCTGGGGCTTTGCCATTTAGCATCAAAACAAGCTGCTTTACTGAACCCAGTCAAATTGCTCCCTACAGAAAAATTGGACATGAAATCCCTGTTTTGCAGCTGCTCCACAAAAACCACATTTTGTACCCAGAGGCTCAGTGTTGTTCCTCGTGGCACTGACAGGAAGACCTGGAGCAGTACCACGTCCCCAGGGTTACATTTTATTTACAGCTGAATATAGCCAAGGTAGGAGTTAGTCTTTATCACTTCCTTGCAATTCTGCTCCATACAAATGCTCCCAAAAGCTCCTTGGTCCCTCTCCAGCTCTCCTGTAGCTCCCTTCAGATACTGGAAGGCTGCTAGAAGGTCTCCCTGAAGCCTTCTCTTCTTCAGGCTGAACAGCCCCAGCTCTCTCAGCCTGTCTTCATAGGAGAGGTGCTCCATCCCTCTAATCATCTTTGTGGCCCTCTGCTGGACCCACTCCAACATGTCCATGTCCTTTTTATGTTGAGGACTCCAAAGCTGGCCTCCAAAGTACTGCGAGTGGGATCTCACGAGAGAAGAACCAGGAGGGCTAAGATACATGCTGAGGTGCTCTGCAGTATCAGGACTTGAATTGGGAGTTTCTCCTGCAGTAACAAGAATTGCTGGTCTCCACCCCCTTTGTTGAGTGCTCAGTATCGGCAGTCAGCTGAACAGTTTCAGCACCCAGTTAAATTGTAATTTTTCTGTTTGTTAACTTACGGGGACTTATCTAGCAAGTGTACTCGATCATCTCTTGATTTTGTGAAATACCATGAAGTATAACGCAACAACCACTTTGAAGTAGTTGTATCTCCGCAGGGTGCAACAGCACTGAAAAATGCTAGTTGCCATTTTTTATTTGCTTCTTTAAGGGACAAGTCCCTTTTGGCCATGGGTAAAGCTTTTGAAGTTCCTGGCTTCGCAACAGCCCATTTAAACCATGTATCCAGGCCGTGGAGTGACTGCAGTTAGACACAGCCCTCCCAGCTGGAACACAAGCCTCACAGGGAGCCAGCTGAAAAACTCCTTGCTACCATCAAAGAAAGCAATTCCTGCTTTTCATTGTCATTGCCCCATGGGGAGAAACAGCCCCGGCCATTTGATGGATGGTTAGGTACCACAGGTCTGATGCCCAGGAGTGTGAGCGGGAGTTGTTTAACTGCAGTCACAGCCCTGGAGCAGAGACCAAGTGAGGAATAGAGCAAAAGTACTGCCCTTTGCAGGTCACATTTCTGTACTCTGATGCTTCTTTCAGGCCACGTTATCAAATAAGCTTAGATATTTGCAAATACAACCCTGATACAAGAAGGAAAACCACTAATTTGCTAATGAACCTCTTGAACAGATTAACTTAATAGCAGGACAATGACATATCTGAGAACCAATTGTTCATTACAATTAATATTTGATTTTGACTGAAAAATGTGTTAGTTACATACGGGTTATTTCCTTACTTGCCGCATCAACTGGAAATAAATGGACTCAGTTAATAATATAGAACTGCAAGTTATACCAAGTCAACTTCAACAAGTAATATTCCTCTTTTTACTCCATGCACCTTCCAGCAGTTTGTACTCAAACTTTTCTCAGAAAACAAAAAGGACAAATACTTAAAAGCAGGCAATTATCTTTTACTAAGACATTCCTCATTCCTCATCCTAAGAAAATATACTTGATATGCTTTTAAAAATATACTTCATCCATTTTAAGGAAAAAAAAAATCATCCAATTTATGTTCTCCTAACAGAGTTTAATTAGATTGTTCAGATGGGTGAGTGTAACTGAATGTTTTCTTTGCTTTTACTTCAGAGTTTTCCCTTTCTGAAATATTAAGTGTACTTTCCTGTTTACGGAAAAATGCCACTAAACTTCTACTATCCATCTATAAGCTTTTGGCAAGAGTTGATACAACTGTGGTATAAGGTGATTAATGGAAGGCAAATAAAGGAGTAATTAATCAAACCACATAAGAAAGTAAAAATAAAAAATGATGCAGAGACTGACAAGGAAAGTCTAAACTCCTTGTGCTTTGGCACCAATGAAAACAGATCACAGAAAAAGGCTAAAAAGTTCATGAATGTGCTCCAATTAATCTGTATGCGTACTGCAATGCTCTTTAGTTTGGTTCATTTAAATCCAAAATTCCCTTCCCCGTTGATGTCAGCTAGTTAGCCAAGATGGTGCATTACTGTTATGATCACTGCAGCGCATATAATTTAGATTTATCTCTTTAGGGACTCAGCTCCACCCCCTGCTAGCTAATATGCTCACCATGTTTAATGATGCAAAAAATTTCCCTGAGTACAGGTTATTTATCTTTATCAGGCGCTGCTTTTGGCTGGCTGTCAGTTATCAGCCAGAATATTTGTTCCTAAATGGTTTGTACTCATCCATATTCCAGGGCAATTCTGAGGCCCGTATTATCACTGATGTTTGCAATAAAAGTGTTTCAGTTCTTCAGATACACCTTAGTAATACTGATTTATGAGTCTGGACTGGCTATATTTCTGATGCAGTGATATGAACCCTGAAATATCTGTCATGGAAGTGAAATATCTATCCAAAACCCCAGAAACAAAACCCGCTTGTAGGGGTCTTGAAGAAATATGAGGAATGAAGATATTTCTTTGAATACATTTTGAGGGGAATGAGTCAGAGGTGAGTTTTTTAAACTGAAGATCTGTAGAAAATAAAATACAATTAGGAACAGGCCAATGAAAAGAAGAGAGATGAAAACCGGAGTAAAAAGAACAGTAAGAAGGAGAAATGTCTGGACAGAGAGGGATGGAGACCGAAAGAAAAAAGAAAGGAGAAAGGAAAGAACTTTTGCTGCACCAGATGGGTAAACCAGATGAGCATATAAGATTGAAAACAATAGTTAGAAAGGCAGAAGACTAAAGCTTATGACTTAAACCTTTTGCCCGCACAGCAAGGTGAACGCTCAGCCAGCTGAAAAGTGAAAGGCAGGTATCCCAAGTGGAGAAAAAGTTCAAAACATTGAATGCGGTTCTGCAGCACAGACATGAGAGTTATGATACAGGTCAAAGAGGACACCAGCAAGTCTGGCAAGCAAGAAAGACTGAAGATATGAAATAAGCAAGTAAATTTCAAATTTTTATAGTTTTGACTAGGATGGCAATAAGGGCAGCAACTGCGTGTCAGATTTGATGTATGCAGTATAATAGGCTGGATTTGCTTTTCAGGGCATGCGAACATCTGTGGCGCAGAGATTCTCAAGCTCACAGCAACCAGGCCTGTTCCAAAAGTGGAAGCAGCAAAGCCAGACATGCTCTCCCCAGGGTGGCACACTGAGATAACACAGCCTCGCTGCTTCCCAGACCTGAGCTAATGCCTGAGCTATGCTGGGGAGCTCCAGCAGTTAGGTCCCTGCCAGGATGGCCGGCACTCACCTTAAAGTTAAAACCAGTGTTTCTACAGAGAAAGCCCCTTAGGTGTCTGATGCTTCCACCCAGGTGGAACTGCTAAGGCAGGTGATTTGATCTTCCCTAGGGCCAGCACATCCATACTACAACATGCACTCAACAGATTTTGTACCCAGCCAACCACATAGTCATTATCCTTTATTGTAGTTTTAGGCACATCCTGGAAACTCTTCTGGCTGCAGTTTCACCAACAAAGAAAGCTCAGGAACCCATGAAATATAACCCTACTAGAAGTTCTGACCACTTCAGATTTGCTGATTGAGTTGCTTATACGCTTGTCTCTCTTCCCTCTTGTTTTTCACATTTCTCTGTGGTCTAGTGGCTCAGGCCTTCCATGTGAGGGTAGAGATCTGTGTTCAAAATCTTTTCTTTGCCATGTTGAGGTAGGAGATGTCTGCTTTTTGAGAACATTATTAACAATAATCCATCTTTTTTTCATGGAGTTAAACAGGTAGGACGACTGGAAATAAAGTGGATAACCAGAGAGGAACAACAGAAGAATAAGACCCTTTACTAATTTCTGAAGAGGTAAAACATCTGGCCTATTTTTAAAAATATATCAAATTTGGATAAATTTCCTGAATCTTTATAGTGACATGGAGGATGTACTTTGTACACATCCAAAAACATTGCAACAGACATTCTCATTTTTAATCTACTTCCAATGTTGAAGCGGCTATGGGTTAAATTATTTATATGAACTTTTTAACCGCAAGAGGAAAAAATACCCCAAAGATGTGTAAAATATGACTAATTTCCTTCAAAAGCCTGCTAGATGTTTTCATCCTGCATCACGTACAAATGTTAGTATCGCAACCAGCAGTCAGCGTGTAGGATGGAAATACAGCACGCATACATGAATTCCACTTTTGTTGGGTTTAGATGATATATTTGTTTGATTTCTACCATGACATGCTCTTCCTGTTCTGAAGCTTTCCAGAAGCCTAGATTAATGACAAAATGATCTCCAGTATAAACTTCCACAATGATAATAACATATGCTGGCATAGGCAGAACACTGTAACAGTGCCACTGAGATCCTCTGAGAGCATAAACTAAATGCACAACACTCAAAAAAGAACTTAATCTGTGTGTTATTTCCAGTATTATTGCTGTAAATATGCAGGGACTTAACTAGTTGACCATTTAATATTAATAGGAAGATATTCAATATCACAATATTCATGTGCTACTATAAGTATTGGAAATATTCACTCTGTGATGTTAGATAAATTCCTTATTAGACCCATCCTTGATAATGTGCATATTGTTTCTGAAAGCAATTTCTGAATTATTTAGAAAAGACTAGTTTTCCTCCTGAGACATAAAATGAAAATGAACTGCAGGTTTTCTGCAAGTTCTTATTACCATTTGGTCTAGACCACATTATAACCAAATTATGGTGACAACCCCTGAATAAAGTAATTTCACAGGAAGCTGTTAACCTGCTAAAGCACCAAGAAATACAGATCAGACTGAAATGAGCTTTAGTTGTATGCTTCTTGATTCAACTATTTAGATAATGTACTTTCATTTAGATCAGCAGCTAAACGTGTGAAGGATAATAGCCTTTCTCGTACACATATAATGAGACATCACTGCAGTGGTACAGAATAACAGCGAAGAAGAAGGGAAAAAAGCACTTCTGATGCCTTAAGTTCTCTTGTGACAGACAGTTTTTTAAAAGAATATAACTATGGAATCAACAAGCATTTATGCCAGACACTTTCATACAACTGGAGAACATGAATCTGTCACCTGATGAAAACTGATTAAGGGCCATCAAGCCCAGAAGTGGAAATTCTACTGCTATTGAGAGGAAAAAATGCACAACACAAGGAGAGGGAGATATTTATGCACATGCCATCTCTTTTCTTAAGTAGAAAATAAGCAAATTTCAAAGTCAAGTTTCTTCACTTCTCCATCATGTTCTATGTAAAATCAGTTCAGAAACTTTAGAGGAAGGATGAGACAATGTAAGCTTACTCTTCACTCTGAAATTCTTCTAACATGTTTCTAATATAGTCACCAGCAACAGATTTCAGAAAAATTTTATTGAAATTAGTAACTTTTTTTCAGGTGGCAAAATATCTTAAGTATATTAATGTATATAATGATACTGAAAACCTGATTTTTCTTTGTGTATTTGCTTTGCAGCTCAAGTATGTATTTTTCTACTGCCTTAACTCACTTTGGTTATATTGCAGCTAATGTCTTAACAATGCCTAAATATTTCTAGATCACTTGAGTTTTACCTTTTGTATCTATATTTGTGCATACGGTATACTACTTCAAAAATATAGTTATTCTAGGCCATGGACCAAAGGAAAAAACATGGGAAATTTAAGCTTTTACTTGAAATAACTCCATACAGAAGGACTTTGTTGAATGGAGGTCCATATCCTGTAGTGATATTATCAACCCTGTTGCTATATGATTATTTTTTGTAGAGCCAGCAAAAATGCAGCATTTCTGCTTTTGAAGATGCTTTATTATTCCAAAGTTTATCTTCACTGAAAGTGAAATGGAAATTACTGGTTTTGCAATTAAATGCCAAGTGAACCCCGGACATTTCCTTCCATTTATTTACCTTCAAATGAATTATTATTTTGTTTGGCTACCCGGGTTTTTTCATCCTATACCAATGGCAGTAAATCATTATATATCATTCAAGGCATGGCACAAGATGATACACAATATGTTACACTGTGCATCCCTCCTAATTTGCTATGTTACACGAGATACATGTGTAAATTTAGCATACCACAGGTGCACGGTTCACTTAGATATTCTCCATTCTGTGAAGAGAAATAGCAGTTACAATGCACAATTCATTTGGCCTAATTTAGATGTTTTCTTACTTAGCAATGCCATAAATCAAACCCTAGGAATTTCTGTTTCTTTCCACTAATCAGCATGAGCAATTTTGCACTGCTCTTGTTTGTGTGTCATTGGACACTTCAGATAATTTCTACCTTGGCTTCCCTTTTTCATTCTGTGTTAATAGAGTATTTGTAAAACCATTATAAGAACAGCAGCTATGCTGATATTTTAGGTAGTACACCTTTTTATTTAGTTATTTGTTTCCTGTCTCCTATTTGTGTTTTATAGAAAAGTCTAACATTCAGCACCCTGAGCAAAAAAGGAAGATTAGCTTCTGTCTACTAACTAGAGGTCCAGCTACTTTCAGTAGATGGGAAAAATTATTCCCAGGATGTTGAATAACACTGATCTTTTGTATTATTTTCTGGTGTTGCCATCATTATTACAGGAAGCCAGGACAAGATCTGAACCCTGCTTGGCTTCAGCCCTGCAGAATAAAGGAGAGACCAAAAGACTGAGCTGGTAGCACTGCTGAATAGAGCAGATAGGAATCCCAAATGTTTCAGTCTTTAAAACCAGGGGTCCACCTTTCCCACTTGCATAAAGGATTTGAATTAACTTTTATCTAATATATGTCATATATAGATCAGCTGTTGGGCAGGGCTATTCTTCTCTTTCTTTCAGTGTAGGCGTGCTCAGAAAAGAAAAAAGGGAAGACACAGCAAATCTCTCTAGTGAATTGGCAGGATATATTGCAAGCCTCTATTAGTCGTATGCCTTTACTTTTTAGGAGGAAAACACAGAGAGAAAAAGCTTAGGACTTATTTTTGCAAAATACTCTTACAAGCTATGAGAGATACAAAATGCTGTAACAATGTATTTAGAGAGTACAAGATGATACAAGAGACTGGCTTGATAGCTCTCATTAAATTGAAAGCCAGTGCTCTTAGATTAGATAACTGAGTAAAGAATTGTTTCTGTGTGGTGATAAATAGAAATGTAAGTAAGCCTACCTGGTTGACTTTCCAAGACTGGGAACAGGAAATTAAGGTGGATTTTCACTTTACTGTATCTGCAATTCTGAAATCACAAAAAAGCTACCTAAATATATATAAAATGCATTTCAGGATATGTAAGGTGACAAAATGGAGCATGTGAAAGTGGATTTTTTTCTTTTGTTTTGCCTTGACTCTTGGCAGTTAGGTAATAGACTTACATTTGTAGAACTATTGTAAATAACATATACAGAATATTAACTATGACACGGACAGAAAGTGTACTTTATAAATTGCCCAAAAGTATGCTATACTTGCTAGGATTCCTCATGTGCATTTTTGAGTTTTTAATATCCATTGTACTTTGCATACATTATTGACCTGATTATTTCATATGAGGCTTTTGTGTGACTTTTTTCATTGCTTTTTTACCCATTCTTACAAAATATTGATTACTCTTAGTTTCCACTTACTTGAGAAATACCAAGAAATTCCTTGTCTTACAAAGGGGGTGGCGCTCTTTGTGTCTTATGTTTTGCAGGATCCAGAATCAAAGCCCGAAGTGTTTCCGATTCCATACCCAATCTATAGAAGGACTCATCCATCAAAAAATGGGATTCATATCCCATGGAAAATCTCAGTCATTTATTTTGTCATCCTGAAATAAAATCAAGAGCGAAATCTTATGCAAACCCCAAGGACATACTAGGACACAATGAGTGGTCTAAGCAAGTCTCAGCTTATATAAAACCCCAGTCTCTGATATACCTGTAATTCAAATTCCTATGAGACGCTACAGCAGCTCAGCTGGGTAAAGGCTATTACTGCCAACCCAAAAAAACTGGTCTTCTTTGAGAAAGATTACACTGCAAAAAATTTTTAAAACATATTTATCCTGGATTTTTTCTTTTTTTTAAAATATAAACTGTACTTTCAAATGCCACTGATGTTTTAAGAATGGAGTATTCAAGAATTTATCCATAAAATCTATAATCCCTACTGGATAGGGAACACAATAATGAGAAAGGAAGTAGAAAGCACACAAAGGAAATAATCACTTCCAGAGTTTTCAAAATAAAACATGATCCTATTCAAAGTCTGTCAAGGTAACTAAGAATCTATCCCATACCTGCTGTGATGTTTGGTTCAGATTATATTGTTGCTCACTGTATGACAGTAATCTCTTTTGTTTCCTATTCATTTAGAAGATTTTTTTATTACATTAATCCTTCACATACTGCAGATTTTGAGGTCTTCTCTAGCTCTAAAATCTGACTTGAAGTATGAGATTAGATAGTAATAAGGCAAAGAAGGAGCAGTTCTTGTGAATATAAGCAGGAATCTAAGTTCTGCTGGAGTTTTCATCAAGCATAACACTAGCCCTGATAACCCTCACAGTATTAAAATTCTATATACACATAAATAAAAGTGCTAAAAAATGCAAGTGCCAGAGGTTTATTCATGGTGTGTATCACAAATGTAATACAGAATACACAAACACTTAACTAAGTGAATTATGGGTCTTCGCTATAAGCAAAATAGAAATCTGCCACCAGAGAGGGACGGCAATGACTGATTTCAGGTAAGTGTTTCTCTGAAATGAAACAAGAGCTATTTGGTACAAATCACTCTGCTTCCCCATTGTGCCTCCCTCTGTAGACAAACTACACAGCCATTTGAAGAGAAAAACAAATAAAGAGAAAGTTTTGCCTTTTCTTTTTTTTTTTCCTGGGGCCCTGGTGGTAACAGCATCACTCTTGAACGTGCACACACAGCACCTACTTACAACCCATGAGCTGCATTCTGCCCATAACCCATGGCCTACCTACCTAGGAGTAATCAAAGCTTCATCCCTGCATTTGTACCAACACTAGCCTCACACGGGGAGCACTGCAGTCATTTTTGTATCCAGGACTCTTGACTAGAATCAGTTTGCAAGTGGCAGCAAAACGATCCCGCTGCCTATTTTGATCACACTGGAGCTCCAGGAAGGGAAGGGCTATGGGTTGTTAGGAACAGCAGGCTTCCCTGCCCTTTGAGCATTGCTTTTGGGAAACCGCTGTGGAAAACTCGATCTGCTGCTGCTTTCTGAAAGGCAAAAAGCTGAGGTCTAGCGTCCCGTTCTCCAGGCTAACAAGGCCCTTCTTCTCTTCTTTTGCTTCCAACAGTGGGAAAAGTGTTACTCCAACAAGGACCTAGTCTGCTTTCCTTTAGCAACAACGTTTGGATTTTATTTGCATCACTAGGAAGCTTTGAAGCAGCTCTGCTGAAACATGTGGTTTGATTTTTCCTCTTTTTTTTTTTCTTTTTTTTTTTTCTTTTTTCTTTTTTTCTTTTTTTTTTCTGAGCATTAACCATTGCCTGGAAATAGCCCTCTAGAAGCCTTGTTAAACGTCTGGCTCCAGGGATCTCTTGGGACTATGAGGCTGCCAGTCACATAACACTGCCTGAAGGATTTCATAGATATTAAAGATATCTTCATCACTAAATTTAATTCTGTCCACTCAAGTGTTTTGAGCAACAGGAGGTAGCAGCATCTTTTTTAACCTTACATGCCGTTTTTCTATATCACAGAAAGCTGATATTAATTGTAGCATGAAGTTTATTCCTTCTTAGTCATAACCCTCAGTGAAACCGGTTGGGAATTTTGACTAAGAAGAAAGGAAGGAAGTGTGTTCAGAGGGAAATATATATGTAATATGTGTAATTGGGCCCATTTTCTGAAGTAATACTCCCTTGTGTCTATTACTTTCACTCAAGGGTGTCTTGCTAAGTGGCACTGTAACTTATTTTGGTGTTTCTTTCAGTAGGATTTTAAAACATTTATCATGCTGAAATACTTAGAGCAGCACACTCTGTTTGGCATCATTAGATGTCATTAGCAATCAACATTCAAAAAACATTTTCACTGGGTTTTTTCCTTAATAACCATACGTATAGTTTTCCCATAATTAAAGAGATCTATTAGTTTCACATCGTGGGTGGGATGGAATTTTAAATAACATTCATCTCTTTCAGAAACAAATAGGAGTCTGAAATGGAAAAGTTCTGTTAGTTTGCTGTTGCCACAAGAGTAGGGAAAAGGATGGAGTGACAACAATCCAGCCTAAATATGCCTGGCTGAGAAAAGAAATAGAAGGTTTTCAACCAACTCTTGCCTCAGCAACGACCGGTTCTGTGACAGGCTGGGAAGCCCTGGCTCTACTTAACACAGATCTAACCTTTCAGTCACACACTGAACTCAAAGCCGGAGGTAGCCTGCTGAAACTGGAAGATAATGATGCTTGAGATGTTTGGGGATGTCAGGCTGTGCCCAGGGAGAGAGGGACTAGGAGGCCAGGTGTTTTGTTCAGCCCTGTTGCTGTCACTTCTCAGCACACAGTATTTTCAGCACCAAGGGATACATGCAGGTTTAAGAATTAAAACACCATTGTCAGATCAGTTCACATGGTTGAGTTGGTGGAGGTGGACAGGGTTGTGGTTTCCAGTTTTGTTTCCATTTGGATGAAAAATCAGTAGCACGGATCAGCCCCACACCTGGATTGTTTTGTTTATCTAGAAAGAGGGAACAGAAAACCAAGCAAGCTTAACTCAATAAAACCTATTAACAGCAGGCATTTTATTTCTTCAGGAATTTCCAGTTGCATGAGCCCAGCAAACTCTGTGTCCAGGAAGTCCTGCTCTTGCTCTGTCTCAATGTCGCATCTCACCTCTTCCTATAACTTTTCAGCACTCAGAGCACCAGGCTTGAAAACAATAAGCCAGACCCATCTTGTGTAACCAGGGAAATCCGTCAACTGACAGCATGAACTCCTGAGACACAATAAATAGACACAAAGCAATAATAATAGCAATAACCACAACCATAACGGTAACAAGAAAAGTTCCTGTATGATTATCTAATGGTATAATAAAGCTTGGGAGACTACAGATATTAGAATTTTTAACACACAAGAAAATTAAAGCATAAACACATACTTGGGCTTAGTGCAGAAAACACTCAGAGTCTGTAAGTAATTTAAGCTCTTTGATTGAACACAGTCTGATTTATACCAGATTCAAGCTTTAGTCAATGCTGGGGAACATCCTACGAAGAAAGAGGGAGGAGTTACCCTTTTGTCGCTTTGGCACTCTCCTTTTGATAACCTTTCTTATCTGCCTTCAACATCAGAGCTACATTCATCACCCTCTCTATGCTGAAATGTGGAAAGGGACATCTGACTGGAGATCAATCAAAGTATTTACTTTTTTCTACAGTGTAAATAAAAACAGTGAAAAAATATTTCTAGAAGTACAGAGCTGGGGTGTGCCTGGCTGGAAGGAAGATGGAGATTTGCCGATTGCACTAGAAAAAAAAAAAGTGTTTAAAGTAGTCTAAAGTGTTTATTGTTTTTCAAGTTGACTGGCAGGACCATGGTATTCCCTCCCTAATTTTTAAATGTTGCCATCAACCAGGCTGCTTCTATTTCTCTCCTGAAACTCATCCTTGGTATTTTCTTTCCTAGAATGACACTTTGTACCCTGGGTCTACAGCAGTTCTCTCCATAAACATCTAGCTGCAGGAATGTGTTCCTTGGTACTGCCTGGAGAAGACAAATGCCCGATGGGATCGTCAGACTGACCAAGTATCTTCCAGACTGGAGAACACAAGGCTTCCCTCAGATGAAATCACTGGTGCCTCTTCTGCTGGCCTTCCTCACACTGTGGAGAGCTGTGGTCTCTCTCCAGGCAGCAGAGCAAGTCTGCGACAGGGGGCACCAGATGGGAGGCAGGCATTTTCATTTCAAGTCAGCCTACCGTGAGAATCCTTGGCTTCCCACTTCTGAAAAGCCATGTCATCTCTCAAAATGCAGCTGGAATTCCTCACATCAAAAACAAGTCTGTCCTGCTGATAGCTGAAAATTGGTAAGAGGCGGGATGATTTTGTGTACAGTAAGCCTACACATACGCTGTGCCAGCTACCCTCCTGCCCAGCATTAACTCCAGGTCCGATAAGACAGGGAAAGGAGGGGTGTACATATCAGTCAACCTGCATTGGGCTCAGCATGTGCTAAAGAAAGGGCTGTGATGGGAACTCTGACAACTCTAATCAATCTACTGCTCCTCCAGACTTGCTCCTACACATGCCTCCAGCCCTCCTGCTTCCTCTGTGGCTGTGCCAAGCCTCAGATTTCATAGCACCAGTCTGTAGAGACCATGCTGTTCATCATCTATCATGAATTCATGAGCATGGTGCCCCCTAACTTCTTTACTGTACAACTTTGAAATCGATCTTTTAGCGAATGATGGCGCTCTGTCTATTTCTGATCTAAAACATATTTTCTCCTTTGCTGTACTTCTGTCCTTGCTTTCCTTCTTATTTTTAATCTTTATCATGGAGCTCCATATGGTGTATTAGATTAAAGCCATTACACAAAAAAGGCGATATATTTCATTATACTGTTCCCCATCCCGCCACATTAAACTACACTGAGAAGAAGGAAGAGTATTCTAGAAAAGTAAAAACAAGGCAAAATCTTTGCCAACTGTAGCTCCCCATCTCTGCAAATCCAAAAGAGAAGTTATGGTCAACAGCTATACTGGTTAAAAAGATCTGTAGGACAAAAATTCCCAAAACCAATTTGGGCTGCATACAGTGGACCAAATTAATCCCTCATATAACTTCTCTTAATTCAGTTTGGAAGAATTTGGTCCAGTGTTATCTACACTCAGGAATATTTCTACAAGGATGAACTACAACTTGGTGACATTTATTATGGAGCTCCAAAGAGAGAAAGAGAACAAAGAAGACTCTCAGCTTTCCAAATGTAGATCACAGAAACAATTGTATCACAAGCAATGTGGATAGGAGGAAAAAAGCTTATAAAATTGAATAAATAGGAAATCTTTCAACTTAATGCTTAAGTTTTAGAAGAGCCATTTCCCAAACAGTTGGCAAGAACTGGAATAGTTTTAAGATAATCGCAATCAATTCTTACAGTACAATAAAAACAGGTATAAGAGAAAAATCATTCACAGTTGAAATGTAAGAGGACAAAATGTCATAAATTGCAAGAGAAACCCCTAGGGAATCTGAAAATGTATAGGGGTTGGGGGTTTTAAAAAATTGTCTAGCTATTGAAGAAAAATATTGTATTAACAAATGGACAAATGAGAGTAGAGCTATCCCTCAGAGTCGCTTCATCAACCACAATCAAATGAAGAATCCAATGTACCTTTTTGAAAAGTAGTTGAAAAACTGAATCTGCTAAAGCAGAGAACAAGCCTTTGTTAGCTACTTTTGAAGGTCATCAGTAGCTTTTAGTGTATAGGACATTTTTACAACAATTAGATCAAAACTCAGATTGAAAATGTTGGTGGATTTCATAAGTTAGAATGACATCAATAGTTGACTCCTTCAGAGCACAGCCTGGGAACAGGGGTTTTATTCTAAAAAAAAAATCTTGCTTCCACTTGGAGCACCACTGGAGCCACCATTTGTTATACGATAACAAATGATTGTTTGTTCATTTTGATTTTAAAAGTTATTTGAAGATAGATGGTTTCATTTTGGTCATCTCAGGTGTTGAAGATCTGAAAACCCCTGTCGCTTGTGTAACTCCTGAACAGTCATGAGGATCCCAATAATCAAAACAGATGCACATACTGTGTCGCTGGCATGATTGTACTTATACCACCTGTTAGGCTAAATTTGCACGCTAAGGAGACATAAACCCAGCATTAGGAGGTCCTAACTGCAAAACTGAGATAGTCCTTTACAAGCAGGTCTTCAAATCAAGGCTAGCATGTCCCGTGTCTGAAACGTTCTCCATTTCGTAAGGCTCACAAGCTATATTAAATGGCATGACAAATATAAATGTTGTGGATGTCAAAAAAACTCAGCTCCTTCTTCATGCCATAGCGGTATGCAGAATTTGAAACATAAAAGATTTTAGGAACAAGAAAAATTCAGTTTACCCAAAGGGCCTGCCAAATTATATTCCTTTTAATATCATGTGAGCAGGAAAGAAAGTAATTATTATTTTTTCACATGACACTAATTCCTTTTGCAACTGACAGGCTGAACAAAGGCTGCACATGTTTCATTTGGCCAAAAGGCTAGTTTTTGTTTAAGAACATAATGGATGAGTCATTAGTTTAAAAAACAACCCTGCAAGAAAACAAAGAAAAATGTCACATTGTTGAGATGCTAATGGAAATATTGTATCATACACAAACAGTACCTGAAACATTGTTTTCTATTGCTTTAGCAGGCAAGCTTTTTTAACAAGACTGTTCAAAGGAAGCCTATCTCCTCTATTTACTTGTGATTATATACCACCACTAAAAATGTGCATGGTACCATCTCAAAATCTTTGGAGTCCCCTCCCACAACATGTAAATTTTAATCAGTCATTTGGAAAGTAGAATACATGCTGTAGGTAGTAGATAACAAGATAAAAACAGACTAAGCAGGTTGCTCACAGCCTGTAGACCAGTTTTGTTCAAAGTCAGGTAGACAAAAACAAATTTCAAACACAGAAATTCCTAAAATTGGAAGCTGAGTGTGCCCCTGCAGGAAACTGGAAAGGACAAAATTCACCCCCAAGTCTGTGAGGTCCTACTCTGTTCTTTCACCATGGCTCAGAAATAGTTCCATCTGTAGGACCATCACCACCATTACCACAAAAGAGAGACAGATACTTGGAAAGCGAATTAGATGACAGAAGAGTGGAGTTAATAAAAGCTGTGATAAAAAAGAAAGCCTAATGACAGCATATATAAAGCATGTAGGCAAGAGTAAAAACCTGAAGTGGTGAAACAAATTACTTAGTTATTTAATGCATTAAAAATGGGAGGGATTAAAGATGGGTAAAATAAAGAAAATAAATGTACACAACAAGCTTCCAAATGGGGTGACAGTAAAAGGCTTATTCAACTGCAAAACAGTTTCCCAAATAAAGTGATAAAAAGATCCATTACTTCTAACGTTCAGCCATTACACCAGAAAAGCACTAGCAAATATACAAAGGAGAATTAATCTTTGGTGATAAAGAGAAGGGTGTGGTTTCCTAACTGGGGAGCATTTCCTATGTTTCATTATATTTCCAGTTTTAAGAACTGAGCTACTCTATTTCATAAGCATGAAGTTCAGCATTCTTAACCCTGCTGAAAAGCAGTGGCATTGCACAGACCCAGCACAATTTTTATTATTCGTTGCTACATTTTCATCCAAAGAAGTAACACACATCCAGTGATACTGCACATATTATCATGTACTGTAACACAAGGTAGAGAGAAATGGGTTTTTTTGTGTGATGCTTTGGTGCTTTGTTATTAATATAACATTGCCCCAGAGATAAGGTGTGTAAAGGTTTCTTTACCTCCTGTTATAACTCACTAACAGTGAAAAGAAATATGGTTGAGCATATTTGAGTAAAACCCCACATACCTGTCAGCCAAAATTTCTGTGTTGCTTTTGTCATCATTGTTGATAACAAAGATAGTTATTGTGTTCTTACTTTTGCCCTTAAAAAGCAAAGACTCTTTCTGCCTGTGGATGTATCCAACAGCCAGTTTCTTTGGATCACGGCTTCTTTTACCCAATGAATACAATTGCTTATGGTCATAAGTAACACAGGCTACACTCTAATCTTAAGTCATGGTCCTTACTGACTCCAGGACCCTGTTTCAGTCTCTATTCTAGCTGGCAGCCTTCTTTCAACTTTACTCTGCCTAAAACACATTGCAATTCTTCTGAGAACAAGGAAATTCTTAGAAAGCATAGGTAAAGTCAACCCCAGCCTTTCCTCACATAATTCCTCAGAAATGACCCTTCCTCATTACCATTTTTTAAAGGTTTGAAAATTTTACTAAATTCTCTTTTGACATTTTAAAAATTATGAAGGTTTGGGTTTTGATTTTTTTTTTCCCCTGCCTTTTAGGAGATAACTAAATTAACAGACAAATATGTTTCCAAATGAGAAAAATCACACGAAAGATGTTGAACTTAGCGAAATGAAACATTTTGACATACCCAATCTGATATTTCTCCCCTTTTGATTTTCAGTTCACTCTTACAAAATACCAGTTTTTCAGCACTGAATGAGACAGTGCCAATATTCAAAATCTTTCTAGTTCTCCTTGAACTCAAGCTGTCGAGCTGGTATTTTTGAATAAATCAGTAGGTCTCAAGTCTCTCAGAATTTATTTCAAGAATATTGCCCCAAATATTTTTTTTAACAACTGTCAAGTCTTTTGCACTGACGAATTGAGAACTGTTCAGGAACTTGGTACATCATGCACGTGACCTTCCACAGGTATCGAGATCCAAGAGCAGTGTGATCACATTAAGTGTCACATCTGAGAAGATAACTCTCTCCACCGGGCTTATTAACTGAAGATCTGTGCCACGTGTACCCTGCCACTGATTTTGGAGCAGACGTGGCCAGAGACGTCTATCTGCCTGTGTGTCTTCCCTTTGCACCATGGCTACCCTTTGGTTGCACTGTGTGTTATTGGCCAAGCAACAAACATCTCCCACTCATTGCTCTCCACAAACCTGCTCTATTAAACCTCCCACCTCAAGTGTGGTTCTGAACAAAGTCCATTTTCCCCTACGAGGCTGCTCAATAACGTCTTGTCCAGCTGGAGCCTTTTGAGCCAACAACGCCCCTCCCTGCCTTGAGAAACTGAAGAGCAAAACAAATTCGCAGTACAGTGATGTGTAAATTACCATGTTTTAATAGTGCCTTTCTTCTCATGGTTTTCCTCTCAAATGCATAGTCACTGTGATTCCTATCCAGGATATTTTAAGACACTGGAAATAAGATGATCTTTAAAAAATCCATTCTCTTTCTTTTTTACCCCCTAAAATGGGCACTTGCGGTTCCAGCCTCATCAGGTCACACTTTGTCTGTTGCCTAAGAAGGCTTTTAAAATAACCCTGGCTTAGGCTGAAACTTCTTTTGAAGGGAAAAATCAATGGCTTGCTTTATTTTTTTTAAGTGTTCTAATTCTACCATTCACAGTGTAAAGTGTGGCTGTAGGTAAAGAAAAAAATCCTTCGTCTCCCCCTTACCTCCCCCGACCTGCTACTTTCTCCCTTTTGAATGCCTTCAGCCTGAGCTGCGGAGACTTCAAAGACATCAAAGGCAGCAGATACTGCTGCTGGGGCTGACGCTGAAAATGCTGGATTCAGCAGAGAATGCAAAGATTATGGATCGTGGGATGTCTTCATTTGTTTCAGGAGACTGGTAGCTTCATTCGTTTAAATGAATTAAAATGAATATCCAAAAACTAAGTTAACAAACAAAAAGAAAAACAGAGAGAAAAATCACAGAAGGAAAGGGGAATTAGTGTGCAGCAAACAAGTCAAATTTTCTGCAGTATTCAGCATATACTAAGGAGACAGGACATTAGTTATGGCTCTCTCCATGGTTACCTCAAGCCAAGACAGCAGAGCAGCATCAGCTGGTGACTATTTCTTAAGTGCCTCTGCCAGCTTGCATCATATGCAAAGCTGGTTCTTAACCCTTGGTCCTGTTGCTGCCACAGGCTGTAGAGAAAGGGCAGAGGTGCCAGCACAGCATCTCAGAGGGGTCTGGAGGGTTCCCGGCACTGGAGACGGTAGAGGCAAAGCTATCACATGCACAGGAAGCTCTTCTGTGCAGTTGGCAAGGGGCTAGAGGGATGTGGGAGGTGAGCTGCTGAGGAGAAAGTCATAGGCAAGCTCAGGGATTATTTACGTAGGGAATCCATTTTATTTCTGTGCTGGATTCATGCCAGACCCTAGGAGAAAATCCTATGAAGGAAGTTAGGCATCTCTACTTCTCATGTGCCAGCTGAACTGTCCCTTTCTAACCAATTTCTTGCCATCTGTATTGATCCCAGCATCAAATCCACTGCTGTCTGATTTTACATCTGCTGCAGAGGTCAGAAACTTGGTTAACCAAAGGTTCAATTTCTACTATTCATTAGGATTTGATGCGGAATTATCAAAATAATCCTAAAACACTAATATTTTATTTACACAGATACCTGAGAACCTAGCAGAACCTCTTGAAAAATTCATCAGAGTTGGATACCATGTGAATTTTATCTCAGGCGTTATGTTTTTACGCAGTGTCATAGCTTTTTAACTAGTGCATATCAGCTGTAATGGGCAGGCAATGCAATTAGTGCATAGGGGCTCCACATTTTTTATTGCAGGGGATTCTGGGTTTTCAATTTTGGGATTAAACAATTAAAAAAACACCTTGAAAGGGTTTGAGTAAGAGCCCCTCAAAATGAAAAATGATTTTCTTAGCTAGTTCTGGATGAACTACTCTGGTAAAAAGAATATTGTTTAATTTTCATTTTGAATTAAAGACCCGGAAAGCTGAGTAATACACAGGCTAATGCTGAGCTGAGCTGTGCTTCTGCTCCTCTGAGGGCCATAAAAATGTATTAAAACAGGAATTATTTTGTACACTGTGCTGTACTTCAACGTTTAACTCTCAGCGGGCTATAAAATCACTTCCAGGATAATGAAATTACAAAAGAATTTTAATTTCATTTTCAATCCCTTATCATTACAAATTACTAGGAGGAGATGGTTGGAAGATGACTTGTGATGTTTCTACTCTTCATCTTCTGACTGGCCAGGGCTTTTTGACAGAAATACCTGCAAAACACTTTTGCAGGTAATTTAGATTAGACATAATGCAGATGGTCCTGAGATACGCAGCTGGCTACATCAGTTTACGCATTATGAAAACACTGTTATTAGAAAGAGTTCCAAGTGGAAACAACATTAACAGATAATAATAGGCAAATAAAAAAAAATAAATAGGCAAAAATACAATAACGTGCTCTGCGCAGCAGAGCAAGTCAGTTCAATTAACAGGGAAAAACCTTTAATTACCCAGTTTCAGTCAAGCAAGAAACAGGAACAGTCCCCACCTTGGGAAAGTGGGCTCTTTCGCTGGGACTCTGTCTCCTCCATCAGCCCTCAGTCCTGGCCAAGCAATGGCTGAGTTTCTGTGAAGAACACCACATACAGATGACCATCATACTCAGTTGTGAATTCCATCTTATTTCAGTGACCATCTCTGTTACTTAAAGCAGTTCATGACCCACTTCAGAAGCTGTGTTGTAAAATATGAGAAGGAACGCAACCAGAGGTTGTAACCCCTTCTTGTCACTGGACCGTGCTCACATAAATCAGCCTGTTTAGGGATCACAGTTCTCCCATCACTCAGCAATGAGACAGTGAGATTCCTAAATTTTGGTCCCCACTCCCCCTGCTGTGTGCACATTTCATCCAACAGCTTGTAAGCAGAAAATATATAAAGACAGGGGCTGCATGAGAATAGAGGCAAAGAGAAATGAAACAATGTGCTCGAGACATTAGAGCTGGACACATTCCGAGCTTGCGGCTGAACTTTCCCACAACCCTGGTCAATGCTTTGGGTCCTCCCTCCTTCACAAAATCAAGAAGATAAACCAGAGACACTGAGAGAAGATATAATGGAAATGTGACTTGGTTGTTCATTTCAGAAATAAAGCTACACTTCTCGGCTTTGCAGTGATTTATACTTGTTCAACAGATGCCTCCTCTAAGCTCTCCTGGGTCACGTGTGCCAACCTGTTCCCAAATAACCTGCAAAGATAAGCCACGAGTGTTCCTCCAGCTGGGGACATGAGCTGTATTTCATTTCTTCTGTAATACTACAGCACTCTGTGTTTAACAGCTTTTCTTATTTGATTTAGTTTAGTGCAACTTGTTAGCCTAACACAGTTAAATTTATGAGTCACATTTATTTATGCCTCTCAAACAGCTCCATTGTGATAAAAGTGATGAATACTGAAAGGGAAGTGATTCCAGAAGCTGCTCAGGCGTCTACGTATCCATGCCAAGTTCCACATTATATTTATCTCTCAGCTATCACCCAAATACAGGCTCGGTTCATACTAAACACCCTTTCTGTTTCCGCAATATTTTCTTTTCATTTTATCCATAAAATACAAATTACAAATTGACTTTACCTTTCTGTCACCTTTCTTTACCAGTAATTCTTCACTGCCTTTTTCTTTCTTTGCTACATTCACCCCAATGTTGCCAATCTAAATAATTCTGCCTTCAGGAGTAACTTTTCCCCCCACCTTTTGCCAAGATCAGGTAAGACGGGTGAGCATGACACTGATTACATAAAATGCCAATTCTTTCATATGGGACGAAGTCTCATTATTAGTTGTAGGAAACAATGACAATATGGATAAGAAGTGAAAGTTATTTTTGAAAAAATAGACCAACAATGAGTAAAGCCTGGTTATCTTTCACAATTAACTCACACACTTTGACTTCTCCATTTCTATTCAAAACTATGATCCCTAACAATAACATTGATCAGGTCTTCAAGATATACCATCTGTGTTATTTTCTTGCCCTCCCAAAAAGCTACATCCTTCACAGAGAGATTTTGAGTTTGTTTGGTTTCATTTCAAAGCTACCAGACATCCCAAGGTTCTTTAAAATCATAGAATCATAGAATGGTTAGAGTTGAAAGGGAACTTCAAGATCATCGCTTGGACACCTCCCACCAGACCAGGTTGCTCAAGGCCCCATCCAGCCTGGCCTTGAATACTCCCAGGGCTGCGGCATCCACAACTTCTCTGGGCAACCTGTTCCAGTGCCTCACCACCCTCACAGCAAAAGAATTTTTTTCTGGTATCTAGTCTAAATTCCCCCTCTTCCAATTTAAAACCATTATCACTTGTCCTGTCACTACACTTCCTGATAGAGACTCCCTCTCCAGCTCTGCTGTAGGCTCCCTTCAGATACTGGAAGGCTGCTGTAAGGTATCCCTGGAGCCTTCTCCAGGCTGAACAGCTCCAGTTCTCTCAGCCTGTCCTCATAGGAGAGGTGCTCCATCCCTCTGAGCATCTTGGTGGCCCTGTGCTGGACCCATTCCAACAGATCCATGTCCTTTCTATGTTAAGGACTCCAGAGCTGGACACAGTACTCCAGGTGGGGTCAAAAAACATATTTGAATGTGGTCAAAAATATTTATATGGATTCCCCTAGGATGAGAAAAGCCACTGGGACATCTAAAAACTGCCAAAGAAAAATGGAGGTTGTTCACTGTTTTTTGTAGTTTGCAACTACCTTGCATTAGTCCAGAAAAAGCCAGGGGCCAGGTAACTTTCTACAGTCATTAGGCATGGGTTGGGTGTGATGACTGAACAGGTAAAGCTTTTTGTCATTGATCCTTTGGCTATGTCTAGCAGCAGAATACACTTCTGTCAAAGAGCTCTTCATCCTCGTATCAGTTCCAGTGTAACTAAGCATCTGGCCTGGCTGTCAAAGATACAGGGATGCAGCAGGAAATACGTTACCACCATGAGGCCAGGTGCCTGAGAAAAATGCTACTGTGATTAAAGTATTAGAATTAGGATTTCAGAAGGAGTTTTCTGTAGAAGCCATGCTGAAAGATAAGTGCCCAGCAATCTGCTGTGGTACAAGGATTTTTATGACCTTGCCTAGGGTTGGCACACATAACTGAGTTCTCAAACCTGTACTTACATGGGTTTTTATGACTCACTGCTCAAGCCAGATGTTAAAGACTTATATTATGAACGTTCTTCTCATTTTTTCTCTTGTTTTGATAGGGAGTGAAGGAGTAAACATTTTCATAGCTATGAACATGTGAATCATCACCCCTTTAAAAATATGCTTTTGCTTTTCAGATCTGAATTTCACATACTTTGTGGTCTCAGGTAGGGATTAGGAATGGTTAATATTCAGTTTGTATCTTTACATATTTGGTAAAACTCATAAATTTCAAGTTGGAAAGCCACCATCAAAAGATCATTTTGCTTTACTTTCAGCAGAACAGAAACCTCTCAATAATTCCTGTTCGAACTATGGCAATTTTTCAGAGGGATATTCAATCCTAAAATAAGGGGTCCACATGGTGGAGAACCAACCATATTCCTAAGTAGATTTTTTGTGTTTATGTTATGCTTAACTACCTTCAGTGATAAAAATGAGCTCTGTGCTTCAAATCTAAATTTGTCTTCCAACTGCTGAATCTCGTTATGTTTTTAACTCCTGGCTTAAAGAATTGGATATGAGAAATCTGTTCCTCAGGCAGGTACTCCCAGACCGTGATCAAACCATCCCTTAGTCTTCTCTTCAACAAAATAAGTAGATGAATCTTCCTAAGCTTCTCCGTATGAAATATGTTTTCCAAATCCAAAATTTTTCATTTAACTGTTTTGGAATGCCACTCACTTTTTCAGAGCGCGTATTTAACTGCAGCATCAGAAATGGTCATGGTTTTTTTTCATGGTCTCATTAGTAGAATACAAAAAATATTAGCACCTACTATTCTTAACTAATATCCGTACAGCCAAGACTTATATTAGCCCATCAAACTGAGATCAAAGCTATGAATGCTTATATTCATGGCCTCCAGACCTTTTCCAGTGCACTCCTGGGTACAGTCTCTCATTCTAGAATACTGACCTACACCCAGTTTTAAAATGTAACACTATGAACATTTAGAGTTACAGTTCATTAGAAATTTTAATTTCAGATGACTAGTAGAAAAAATTCATCATCCATAGAACCTACTTACCTACTTTTTTTTTCCTGGGGAAAAAAAGAAAAAAGTTTTTTTTCAGAGATTCTTTTTCTGTTAAGAATTTAAAATGAATAATTATTTCAGTATAATTTGCAAGCTTCCATTTCATATCAAAAACACAAAATCATGTCCTCCTTAGGACGCATTCCCTTCCAAGAATTGTAGCTTATGCCCAGTTGTACAAGCCAGGTTCATGAGGGATCGCACCCTACCATAATGCAGTATCTACCAAATTGTCAGATAGCGTTCACGCCCTCTATTGTTGCAAGAATTCCTTGTTTTCTACTGGGTTGTGGGATTTTGACCATTTCTCAATTAAAATACTTTTGTTTTTTATATTGATTTTACAGTAGATTAGGACTAGCCAGAATTGTTCATAGAAATTCTGTATTAAGCCTACTGCATTACACAAACAAATTATGCTACTTTACAGGTTTGTTCAACAGGATCTATTTTCTACAAAACATGTAGTGATTGGTATCAACTACATAACAATTCTTTAACCCATGACAGACCACATTCTGTATTGGTTTTACCAAAACTCTGTTAGGATTGATTTTAGAGGATCATGATACAGTTTCTCAGCTCATCCATCCAAAAACTCAACACATCTCCTAAGACTTCCACAGTATTACAGGATTTGCTAACAAGTAAAAATCATGGTTACAAGAGGTCCTTGAAAAATTTCCTCCTAAGTGAGAAAGTTCTCCTACGTGAAATTACCAGTTGTGATGACTAAAACTATCTTCGATGCAATTACTATTAGGCCCTTTGCAACCTTTTATGTCTGTGTCTTGTTTAGCAAGATCTGAAGTTCAGTCAAACCAGACAGAGAGGTTGCAATGCCACTTAAAACTAGTTTGAAGCTAAATACAGAATATTATACTCAACAAGACGCCAGTTGTTTTATGGTATTTCTACAGTTCCTGGTGGATAGATAAGCAAATGGGAGACAAATGTATCTGGAAGAGGTGGATAATTGTGCTGCTAGATATTCTTCCTGGGGCTGAACTGCTTTTGACAATCCACATTTTGGCATAGGCAACTGAATATGTAAGAGAAGCAGAAGTAAGAGACCACCCGCTTTGCTTATAAAATCCAAATACAAGCTGCTCAAACAGTGTATCATCCAGAAAGATAATGCCTATGTATTATCTATACAGCCCTCTTCTCTCATTGCTGCTCATCCTACTGAGGAAGGTATCAGCCTACAGTGAGGCAGAAGGAGTTTCAACCCTCTCCCTCTTCACCCACCTAGTAGCCTACTCTCAGCATTTCATTTCAGTTAGGTTATCTTACCCTCATCCATGTCTGGGAGACTTTGTACCAGAGCTAGCAAAATAAAATAATTTCTGACAAAAGCTGATAAACATCTTAACTTTCTTTTTGCCTATTTTTAACCTTTTTTAAAAAGTTTGCAAAGAAAAACAGAAAAATCTCTCATTCTCAAAATCAGAATAAAACAGAGGTTTTCTCATTTTTCTTTACCTGCTTTAACCATTCTGACAGAAATTCTGTTCTCTCTTTACAGTGGCCAAATGAAAATGTAGGTCATACTAAAGTAGGTCCTTATCTAAACAGAAACGACAAAGTCTCTTTGTGAGGCAAAGACGAAGACAAAATACTTTTGGCAAAAAGTACTATCTCCCCAAGCAAAAATGCATATGTTGGGATGTCAAGACCACACACAAGCTTCACTACTGCCACGGTATTGATCTTTCCAGAGGTCTGTGGCTTTTGTCAGCTATTTCCTTCACTGCTAAACTTGGCTTTACCTTCTTGAATTCACTGTCCCACCTTTATTTGCACTTGTCATTGACAGAAACCGCAGCAGGCAGAAGGGAAATATTTGTATCATCTGTACTGGAGTTGAGCTCAAGCTCATCTGTATTCTCACTGGGATACTTCATGTGCACTTGAATTTGAGAGGTGCCATGGTGCACTCGGTGAGAGCCCTCCTGTAAAAGTCCTGCGTGATACCCTCAGTCCAACTCACACTGCTCCTCTGTTTCTTTATGGGTGAATCTGAAGCAGCATTAAAATGACAGGCTCTGGGTCTCTTGCTGAAGCCATTCAACATCAGAAGAGGTATTTCACTTCTGTCAGTGGACACAACAACAAATACCCATCAATATAAGCAGGATTTTTAGTGACCCATGTACAGCTCTAATACCCAGATCAGTACATTAATTTCAGGAAGGCTAGAAAACATCTTAAAGGGATAACAAAGGGAAGGTACTAAGTGGTAAATGTTCAGCACAGTACGTGGTAATTGACTTAGCCATGCAGTTCCCATTACTGTTAATAGGAATCAGATGGCTAAATCCCTGCACTAAAAACGAACTTTTAAATAGATATCTGCATGAGTGCCAAGTACAAAGCACCAAGGTAGTGCAAACTACCAATGAGGAACATACGAACACTGAAGACATTTACTGAAGGCATCAGGAAAGGTTATAGAAGGACTTCTGAAACTGGGACAAAATTGTACTATGAGGTCATTTACTGGAAGTAGTTTTCATATAAATTGGATAAGGTTTTAGAGAACAAAGTGTGCACAGGCTGAGAGCATAGGTCTTCAAAGGCAGGGGAATAAAGGTGTTTCTTCAGAAGACATGAGGAGAATAGGGGCAGTCTATAACAGGAGGACAACCTTGACTTGCAGCCTACAAATCTCCACAAACACACTGGTGGTAAGACAGAAATTGGCATGGCTACAGCTGATGTATTTATAACTCATTTGCTAGTGTCCTAGGTGGGAACAGCTGTCACTAGTGTTTCAGCTGGGGAAGAGTTAATTTTCTTTCTAGTGATTGTTGTGAAAGGAACATCAATAATAATTATTGGTTTTATTTGTTTGCTAAGTGATGTTTACACTATTCAAGGACTTTTTTCAGCTTCCAGTCCAAGCATAGACAGGATGGAATGGCCAATGAAATATTCCATACTTATTAATGTTTACAAGTATCTAAAGGGTAGGTTGAAGGAGGATGGAACTGGACTCTTTTCAGTGGTTCCCAGTGACAGGACAAGGGGCAATGGGCACAAGCTGGAACACAGGAAGTTCCATTCAAATATGAGGAAAAACTTTTTTTTTCTGCTGAGGGTGTCAGAGCCCTGGAAGAGGCTGCCCGGGGATGGTGTGGAGTCCCCTTCTCTGGAGACCTTCAAGACCTGCTTGGGTGAAGTCCTGAAGTAATTTGCTCTGAGCAGCCCTGCTTTAGCAGAGGACTTGGAACAGATGACCTCTAGAGGTCCCTTCCAACTCTGACAATTCCATGACTCCATGACATCATTTTCATTATATGAATGGGGTTACCTTGTGGAGGAGGTATGGGAATCCGTGATCACTGTTCTGGATGGTGCCAATTCACCAGGTGATGTGAGTGACCAACATCATTATTATTATTGGATTTTTTCCTTTTCTGTTATTGTTTCTATTAAACTGTCTTTATCTCAGTCCATGAGGGGTTTTTTTTCTCTCTTTCCCCTCTTCTCCCCACCCTTCTGGGAGGGAGAAAAAGGAGGAGGGGGAGCAAGAGGCTGTGTGGTTCTATTTGCCAGCTGGGGTTATTAAACCATGACAGCTAGCCTGGCTTAGTCATCTAAACTCCTTCAGAAGATAGGGATCAGTAGAAGAGCTATCCCCTGTAGAAGAATGTTGCAAATGCATATTGCAACATATATATTTTACAATAAAATTTCAGAATGCAAAAGTGACATTCAAACCAAACAGTAGAAATCAACTGAATTTTTAAAATTCAAGCCAATATTTGATTAGTCTTATTCTTGATAGATAAATATAAAGATGATAAAGGCAGATAGACAGACATATAGATAGACAGACAGACAGATATGTGTGTATATACATATACTAAAAAACATTCATTAAGGCTCAGCTATCCTGAAACAGCAAATCTACAATGTGGAGTTTTATTAATGTCGTTGACTGGTTGTTACATACAATTTTTCATAATTGCTGTAATTGTTGGTGTTGTATTAATTTTGATAGAATAATCAAGCCCAGGTTGTCAAAAGTGTTTACATTGCTGAACTACATCAAACAGCGAAACAAGGCTCAGGGTCTGAAGAATAAGGACTACTCAGTTGCCATGGCAAGCAAAGTGAGAAATCAGTGCCAGTCTGGACATTTATTGACTAAGATACACAAAAGAAAAAGAATCAAAACAAAATAAAGAGTCTTCTGAAACTGAAATAGAGTTTCTGCACGAAGGAAAAAGAATAATCAAACTGTATCAAAGTCCTTCTTTCAGAGACAGGATTTTGGATACACTCTCTGATTCTGTCAAGTAATCTTTCTTCGTCAGGATGAAAGAGTTAGTTCTGTTGTTCAGGTATGAGCTGTGAATGATAGTTTCTTTCCCTGCCTTTGACAAAACAGGCAGACATGGTTACAAAAGGGAAAAAAGGTACATAAAGGTGGAGGAAATACAGCTCTTATTGATGTTCTCAGGCTCCATGGCAGCTGTCGAGTTACAAACAAGCTGCTCTGGGCTGGCAGAGATGATAGTGATGCTTTTACTCTGAACTTTGAGTCGCTGATATCATCTGAGTATGCTGACCAGGTTACTCTCCTTGCTCAGCCAGACTCATCCAGACCATTTTGTGTTGCCTCTAGGATGCCAGGAAAGGGATATTGGCCCACTTAGACATCTCAGTGCTAGCATGTTCTGGTGCTGTGGCACATTCTGCACCCACTCTCCACATCCTTTAGAGGCTGCGAGTCCTCCAGACCCTCTCTGTAAGGCCTTGAGTTACTTTGGTCACTACTGCCAGAGGATTTGATTTGGGAATGATTTTGAAATTATGTTGAACTCAGCACAGTACTAAGCTGTCTGTATAATTTAGCTGTACCTCTGAGGTCAGGTATCCAAATCTTCATATGATCCAGATCCATAAAGCATTTCAGGGTAGTGAAATGGCTGTGCTCTCCAGTGCAGTTGCTTGACTCATTCTTTCCACGAAGTCAGGATCATGCCCTCCCAGAAGTACACACCTAGCACCAGGTCAGAGTATTTTGTCTTTTACCTCCTTTTCTGGCTCCAGTAACCCTACATTAATTTCATCATTTGTAGTTTAGACTCCAGTAGAATAGGTCCCCTACACCAGCCTGGCCTCTGCTCTAGAGGCCAGGACACTCTTCAAGAATGGAAAGGATACGCAGTGTTCAACACCAAAACCCTTGAACTCAGATGTCACACTTGCTAGGCAGGTGCTGTAAGCATGGGGTGTTGTGTGGACATCGCACAGCTCCTCCTCTAGATGGGTCTCCAAGAAGAGAAAAGGAGCTAGCAAACCACCCACACAGACCAGAAGGGTGCTTTTGTTTGCAAATCCCAGTTTCACATAGGCACCTGGTTCTGGGCTGTGGATAATTATATGAGAAAAGTGGGATATAAGACTCCTTTCTCCTTTCTGAATATTTCCTTCTGGCTCACTATGACTTTCTCCCAGCCACTGGGTCCCACTTTCTCCATTCATTGCATAGGGCCATGGGTGCTTATTTGGGGTCCGTGTACTCCACTCCTGAAATTGCAAGGCTTACCAACCCTGCAAGGCCCATGCTCCTCTGTGTATCTGGGTCTGAGTGTCCTTGCTTCCAGTTCCCTCTCAACTGAACAGCAAAAGCCGTTTAACAGGCCAGTGAGCTTGGTTCTTTCAAGTCAGTCGGAAATGAGTTGCCCTCAGAAACCAGTCTTCCCTTTTGTCCTCTCATCAGGATTTTGCAGTTATCCTTTTTCATTCCTAACTGTGGCTATTTAGAACTTGAGTCCTTTGTACTGACATGTCACTGCCATAGAAGTGGGCAGATTTGATTATCTTTCTGATCCTTGTGAGTAATTTCATTTCAAACTTTGACCTCCCACCGGCACCTGCTCCTTTTGACAAAGCCAGCTCTTTATCACGGAAGTAGCTTAGCCTTATGGCAAAATTATCGATTGCAGATGACCTATACACTTTTCCTGCTGTGCTCTATCAAAAGCTGATCCTCTCTTTCGTTGCTTCTTTTGAAAATTAGGTTGAATTTGTTACTGTCTCAAGCAGCTGGCTCTATGCTAGGACATAACTTCTCAGGAATTGTCTCCATTTCTCTTCTTATTGCATCCCCCAATTTCCTTCCCTAACTTTTGCACCATTATTGCACAGTGCCTCAAAGTCAGGCAGATATGTTACCCAGGGTCCCTGTTTTTTCATCCAAACTTTGCAATAGAGTTCAATTTCTGCCTGTTTTAAGTCTCTGTCCATACCCAGCAGACCTGATTTTCATGCCATGTTCTGGAAAATAGCCCCCATGTGGGAAAACAGGCAAGATCTCCCTCTAAAATCCATGCGTGCCACTGGCTTTAGTCCCTTCCTCAGTCTCTTGCATTTCTGTTGGAGACATCTCACGGCAGGGAGTATCTCACCAGCTGCATGAGCTGTGGCTTGTGGCACAAGGATCTGGTTCTGGCAGTACTTGTAGTGACTAGTGTGATTATGTTTGGGTTGCCATATATGCAAATGGATTCTAGCAGGCTCACCAATATCTTAAATGAGAATTTATCACAATTGACACGTTCCCAGTTTTTAGACAATAAGTCTAATTCATCTAGCTGTGATCAGTTCCCTTTCTAAGCAGAATTTTCTTCTGTTTTGGCTAGAATCCAATCATTCCTTTCTAGGGCTAATGATGCATTGAACGAATGTATCTGTTTACCAACGCCAACCTCTTCTATCAAATAAAATTACTTTTGCTACCTTCATGTACTCGACAATTTTCTTAGACTTTTCCTAAAAGGGTAATGACAAGTTTGATACAGTAAGCCAAAAAATTAAATAACTACCTTATGTTCTTGCTTCAAGATCTTATTTTAAGTAGTCTATCCTTCTAGTTTTAAGCAATTGCTCCTGACAGCCTTTCCCCTTCGGTGCTTTATTCCATTCAATTTCACTTACAACATTCTGCCTGTTCCCAAGGTATTAGGGAGTAAGTGACCATTGAACGTAAGACTCTTCAAATCAAGAGCAGAACACAGAGAAAAGAAGCCTGGCAACATTTTCTACTCCTTTATATATAAGGGCTTAAAAATGGGGTTTCCCCAGAAATAACTCAAACCCATGTCTATATTAGAATTTGTCTCCAGTTGCAAGATTGGCGTGGCTTTGTAGTGCCTGGCTGATGACATTACAGGCGTGATGAGAACACAAAGTTTTAGTCTGTACATCTGGTAAATCAGAACTCCATTGGAAGAATTGCCTGCCAGCAGGTGTCACCTGCTGAGACTAATACTTCAAACCACAGCCCTTGACTCACTCCTCTGTGTCTGGCCATGGCTGCTTATTCTAGTGTCTTCATCAGCATCTGCATTTATTGTAAGGATGTGTTGTTATCTCTGGTACTGCTTTGATTCATTTTTTTGGTAAAAATGCTGATGATACAATGTTACAACAGTTGAGACTACTGAAGTTTTAGGACTAAACAAGAGCACAGTCTATCTGAGGATAGGTTTCAAATGGCTTTTCTGAATTAAACCATAAAGCTTATGCTCAAATGCATGTAGCCAAAATAAAATAACGTGCTAACAATAAATGGAAGTCTTCTTACTGTCTCAAATCCTATAAAACACACATGAAGATCCCTGCATAAAACTATCAAGTATCTAATTCTTCGGAAAAAATAAGAGATATGTTGAAGGATCTTTTGACTAAGAGTGATATATATGAGAAGTGAAGACTTACAAAATATTAGCATTCAAGTGTACATATAGAAAGAGGCTGAAAAGGATAAGCACACATATGTGCACATTACTGTGAATCTTTCCTCCCTGCTCTTATATATGCCAGTTTTCTTCACTGAACAAAAGTTCTTTCCGAAATTTTGAAGTCAGAGACTTTATCCACATTCAAATACAGGACTTTGCACAGTGTGTCCTCTATTTGGTGGTCTTTAAGTCTTTGATACATAACAAATGTAGTAAACTGGATAACACTGATAGAAATGGTGCTTTCGCATTAGTTACACAAATTCCAGCACGTGGAAAATGTAGAAAACTTCTGATTTCAGCCTGGATACTAAGAATAGATTTTGAGTGTAGGTTATACATTAAAAGGTTTGTGATGTTATTCCAAACTTGTTTTTTCAAATTCCGTGATTTTTCTTATCTTTCACATTATTACTAGCATAAATAATCCAGACACTAGACACAACCATCCCATTTGTACCCATTTGCAAGGGTTATACTATAATCAAGTTCTGACATTTAACACGACACACATAATTTGAGACCATTACAATTCTGGGTTAAATCCAAAACTGATTTATAAGAGGTAAAAGTTAGGGTCTTTATATATAATTGCACCCTCAGGAATAATACAAAGCATAATAAGGTGATAAGATGTAAAGTAGACTAAAATATATGCTCACCTTTTGGGTTCTTTACAGCTTCAAAGTAAACCCATTGAAAATGAAGCAAATTTTCCTAAATTCAGTGGCATTTGGATTCAACATCAACATAAAATGCTTTCTACGTTGTCTTAATGGAATTACTTGCATCTAGGGAAAATAAGGGATCCTAATTTTTTAAAAATCACCCTACTATATGCACATTGTTAAACCTGACAAAAAGATGATGCATCAGATATTTTTTTCCCTCCCTCCCTCCAGATAAGGAGTTAAGTATGACAGTCATTAAAGGACATCAGTCAGGCACTTGATGGCTTTGCGTGCAGAAATATCAGTTTGTATGTTTCCCACTTCCCTCTGGAATTTTTTTCATCTGGCCAGCTACACTGAAACAAATTATCAGCTCACACTTCAGTTTCCATCATGACATAAAAATACAGGCATAAAGTCTAAAATTTTTATCTTTGGCATATCTACTAAAAAAAAACAACCCAGCACTCTTAACGTTAGCATGCAGTGGTAGCAATCATTAGCTGCACTACTGTTCAGAATGCTGCAGGCAGGGAAAGGTTCCACCATCACCCCCAGAAAACTGGACCTGTTCAATGTGCTGAGATCATAATTGTGGTCACATACCCTTTGTTGCTGGCCATCCTGTTTCACAAAACCCAGCAGACGCTGCCAGTTTTACCTGAAACCTTCATATTTCCAAGTTAAAAGCAATTCCCCATAGAATGCTGATCTACCTTGTCCAAAATTGCTATTTGGCAACAGGAAAATTGGAGTATCCTGGCAGTAGGACACCCTCCAGGTTTAAAGTATGATCACAAACTGTTCGCCCATCAAAGGCACTGGCGGCGGCAGCAGCAAGAAACGATATGACTGTTCT
This sequence comes from Thinocorus orbignyianus, assembly GCA_013400375.1. Taxonomy (NCBI): domain Eukaryota; kingdom Metazoa; phylum Chordata; class Aves; order Ciconiiformes; family Thinocoridae; genus Thinocorus; species Thinocorus orbignyianus. The sequence goes on along the minus strand of VXBW01003926.1, from coordinate 1,426,287 downwards.
TTACTTGCAAAGAAAGGGTGAGCAGCAATGCAGAGTATGGACCCTGACACATCATGTGCTCTCACAGTGTTCACAAGACAGGTCAAGATGTTTGTTGGAGGTGCAAAGGGTTAGCAGAGAGCTCCCACGTGATGGCACACTCCTGCCATTACAGCTCTCACCTCTTGATCTGGGAACTACTGAGTATTCGATGGTAGAACTGGAACAGCAACAGCAAGTAAGAAAGAGGTTCCTGTGTCTGTCTGCAAAACACAGTGAGAGCCAAGAGCTAGACAATATTTACAGACAACTCTCTCAAGATGAAGCATCTCTCAGTTCCCAGTCTTGCCAAGCACTGTTTGATATCTGCTTTCACCAAGCCTTTGATCCCTCAGCAAGATATTGCTGATCCCTGCCTTTGGGCTTTTCTTCATGGTGCGGTGGATGACTATGACATGCTGCAGGGATCACTAAAGCTAAGGGTGATCAGAAAGCAAAAAGCAGGACAACCTAAGTCACACAGGTATCGGGGAATTAACTTATCTGTGCATTTGGGGCAGTACCTCCGTTCTGTGCTGTGTGGTCAACGCCAAATCTACTGAATCAATGGAGCTGTGTCATAGATAATGTGTGAACACAGCTGCTAATAAAATGAAAAAAAAAAAAAAGGCATTTTTATGTATATTTTTTATGTAGTTCCAGCCAGATAGCAACTAGTTGCCATTATTCTTTTCAGTGGGAAAAGAGATTTCAATGTAACTCTTCTGTACAGAAGAATTAGAGCAATTAAGTAATGAGTATGTTTATGTGGGTTATCCACATTTTTCATAGATATATATAAAAAAAAAAATGTAATTGCCACAAGAACCAGGTCTAACAGTCTAACACTTTTAACCTATTTCTTCTGGCTTGTTTTTCCTCATAAGAGAATTTCCCCTTTGGGAAACGGAAAAATGACACTGAAAGAAATTCACAATTTTTTGAACATAAGTTCAAAACTCAGTTTTAAACACTATTAGAGCTCTGGAGGCCAAATACTGATTCATTCTGGCATTTTCAACATATCTTTGAAAACTTTAATGAATGTTTGAATAAAATAAGAGTTACATTAGCATTTATTTAATCTAAGTGCCTTGGGAGTGGAAATTAGTGACTCCCATTTTACCACTCAACCTCTTCCTTAATTCTATTCACATGTTTGTCAACAGCATTGAGCCTCCTGACATTTGCATGAGATTCTGTTTTTTACAAAATTATTCTGTAATAGAATACAGTTGCCAAGCCTTTTGTGCCTAAATCAAATTAATGCTGACCCTTCTTCTTACTCCCCACACTGAAACACATGGTTATCCCAACCTAGCCATTTCATCTGGAAGACAGTATTACCCTCTGAGATGCAATAAGATACAAACACCCACAGGTGTTCTCGTTTCTTTCTTTCCAAATTATTTCACCACAGGCTGCCTTCTCTTTTCCAGAACTGCTACCAGAGAATGATCCAGAAGATTCACTTGAACATCTCGGTTTTAATTTCTACTTTTATAATACTAAATATATTCTGACAAGTATCTTTTGAGAAGAGTGTGTCCATCTCTGGAGATGTTCAAAACCCGCCTGGATATGTTACTGTGCAGCCTGCTCTAGGTGGACATGCTTTGGCAGAGGGGTTGGACTAGATGATCTCCAGAGCTCCCTTCCAACCCTTTGTCATCATTCTCTGATTTGTTGTTTCATGTACACCAACTGCCAACAAAGTCGACTATGAAGGACTTAAGAATGTTTTTTTTAGGGTAGCTTCCTGCTAGTCTTCCTCAGCTGGCCTCTTTAGAAGTCCATAACCCAGTCTTCTGCCCATGATAGGGGACTTCAGTCTTTGTGAACTGGCAGAAACAGAACTCCCTAATCCTCCAAGGAATCCAGGATCACAAGAATCCCAAGTTCTCCTCTCCCTTTATTTTGACCTTAACATTTTTTAAGGAATTTTAATTTTAAGAAACAATAAGCAAACAGACAGGATCATTCTTTTCAATATTGGCTGGGAAAATGCACATGGCTTCCTGTAACGTACATGCACAGACACATCTGCTGCAGGACTCCAAATGTGTGGCATATTTTTTTTCCAATTTTGCCACTTAATTCTTAGTCTGCAGTGATTAGGAAAAGAATTGAAGTGAAGCATTAGTCTGGTATATGTGACAATCTGCACCTACATTCCTGTAATAAAATCTGGGTCTTTGAGAAATAGGCTATTAAGTTTCCTCTTCCAGCAATATTTTTGCTTATTATTTATTATTATGGGTTGCATTTCCACAAGGATCCTAAAAGACTTTTCTGTCCAAATCTCAATGAAATTACGTCAAAGGTGTGCACTTAATGCTTATGATTTCTCTTAAAAACCAGTCTTCATACATAATAAATAAGGTACTATTAACTATTGCTGCCTAACATCATTAATGTTTGATTTCCCAGAGGAGCATGATGACAGAACTGAGTTTTATCTTAGAGTGGCTTTCAGAAAGAGGAGACGAGGTTAGTGACCTTACCTGAGTATGTGACTTTGGATACTTAAGAGGCAAGGTAGATAAAAGTTGGTTAAATGAACAAAATGGATGGACTTTTTCCTCACAGACTGGAGTGCATTCCCCTTGATGGGAAAAGAAATTGTGATGGGAATCTGGGACATCCTGAAATCTTAATGCAGGAATAGGGCTTCTGAGTAGCAGCTCATAGCAAGCCAGAGCTGAGCAGCAGCTCACTGCTTATTAAAGCATTAGTGGAATGTTGAATTCTAGGAAGAGAAATTGCTTATTTTTTTTATAATTTATTTCTTTTTGGGTAACCACTGACCCTGAATTTTCACTTGTGTGTGTTTTGGATTTGCTCATTGCCTGGGACAGCACTGAAATCTTCCATTTGCTTAATTCGTGAATTTTGGTTCAGTGATTTCAATTGTGTGTCACTTTGCTTATTTGCTTTGATTTGCTTCAAAGCATGACTCCCTTTGGGGTCTCTTGACTTCTTTCAGCTAAACAAACTGCAGCCCTGGTCTGTCACTGTACACTAGGTACAGACAGAGTGGCATTCCCAAAGTAAGCACACCTACGGATACCACATTTGCCTCTTCCAGAATGAAACTGCAACACAGTAAAATTAAGATTTGGTTTGCAGTTCTGAAAATTATTTCTCAAAAAGCAATGTAATTTTGCTATCAGAGGGTGGGTTTCAGTTTGGGTTTGTTTTTTTTTTTTTATCCTTTCTTCTCTGTACTAGCTCAGCTCTTTGGAAATGGGAAACTAGGGGTTGGATTTGTGCCTTTTTTT
>VXBW01003926.1:1320531-1422945 GCA_013400375.1 Thinocorus orbignyianus | reverse complement strand
GCTCTTCAGTACTAACATCATGTACCCATCTTCTCCATTTCAGCAACCTATTCTTATAGGTATATGATCTTTATGATCTTTCATAGGTTTCCTCTACATAGTTAACTAATCAGCCCTTCCACTCTTAAGTCCAGCCTCTTAGTTTGAGAAGGAAAAAGTAGTTTCCAATATCCAAAATAATCAAGCACTTTTGGATAGGAAACAAGTTAAAAGGAATATGCAAATTATTTCAGCCTAACTCTAGAAATAAAAGCAATATAAACCAGGGTGTTTGATGATTTAACTTGGAAAATGCAAATCTGGAGACCTGTTAAGTAAATAAGTGGAAAATAGAATCCAGCATCTGCAGTCTACCCATCTGTTGCCCTGTCTCCAGCTGTAGCCACCTCTGATGTTTCTGAATGAGGCGAAAAAGAAATAAAGGCCAATTAAGACATGAGCCCTGAGAATACATCTGCCCAGTGCACAACGGAAATCTCTTCTCTTCACTGATCCCCTGAAGTCTTGATAGGATTTGATTGCATTTGTTGTCTTAACATAGAGTTCCAGGTGTTACGAGCACTCTAAGGGCTGTGCACAACTTCCTGTCCTTTCCCTGGTTCATGAAAGGATGATGTGAACAAGGGATTCATACAAGCATTAAGGTCAGAAAGGGCCACCACAACCATTCCACCTGAGCCCCTGGAGCTTCTGGACACATAATTTCTCCCAGAGAGTGGATTAAATCATTTCTCCTAGACAGATTTTGCATTTTCTTTAAAAGATCTAAATCCATGTTGAATTGTCCCTGTCTTATCCCCTTTTAGGGTACTGTTACCTAGTTAAATTATCCTCTCTGCTAGAAAACGATGACTTATTTCAAGGCCAAATTTGTCTAACTTTTTGCCACAGATCTTGTCGGTCTTTGTCAACAAGCTCGGAAAGGCCCTGCTATTGGATCTCTTTTCCGTGTGTAAGTACCTAGACACAATGATCAAACCACCTCTCAGTCTTCTCTGGGATAAGCTGAAGAGATTGAACTCCGTAAGCCTCACAGAGTACAACTCGTTTTCCAGCTGCCGGATCAAACCTCCCAACCTTTCATCTCCAGCACTGTTATTAGGCTGTATTGCTACCCTGGAATGTGGGAGGGCTCTTCAAAGGATTTTAGACTGACCATCTGATATCCACACTGAAGCATTGTCTGAGGGGATTTTGATATTTCTTTTGATTCAGCCTTTGGCTTTAAGAACCTGATGGCTTTGGCTGTTTTAGAGCTCAGTAATGGCTTTGCCACAAGCAAGCAGGAGAGCAGCTCACTGTTACGGAAGGCAGATGTGCCTCCAGGTTTCCCTCTGCTATGCAGAACATATTCCTGGTATCCTCTTTTTGTCTCCTCCTGCTCTAGCAAATGAAGCTGTGGACACATGCATGTGAGGAACAATATCAAAGCTCTGCTTGCACCTCATGCAATCCGTTGTTTGTATAAAGAAGGGAATGCAACAGGCCCCCAAGTTGTTCTCTTCTATAGGTCACAACTTCTAATCTAAAAGAAGCACCGCAAGGGACAAGAACACTAATACATAAACATGTATACACACTTCTTTGCATCATTTAACATTTCTAATACAAACAAGTGTGGTCTAGATCAACAATTTTCTAAACATTTTCATACCAAATGAAAGTCTAATGCATTTTCAGTGACATTTCAAACCATTCCCTTTTGAGGGGTGTGCCCCAAAGTCCACAAATGTGCGAGTATGTTTTTCCATTGACTTCAGTGAGTTCTAATCAGTTCCTTATACTATGAGGGTTTAACCTTTTAAAGTTATAATTACATTGATTAGTTCATGCTGCCCTCTGAAACCATTCCTAAACTAGATGGGTTCCTTATTACACTCATTTTACAGGGCCTTCTAGTGAACTATACCCTGATTTACAAGGAAATAATGCTATAATTTAAGAAATAGTTGACCATTTACCCCAGCCCAAGGTTTTACACACTTTTCCAAGACTGATTAGGCTTGCGGCAAAATAGAAATGATTGAGAACAATTAAATGCCTAATGTGCTAGTTCCAGTATATTCATAGGTTTATTACTTAATAAACTTACAACTATAAAAAGGATTAATAGAAACTAAAAACAAAATCTTGCATCTCATCTGTGATTTTCTCTCATCCTTGTTGTAGACCTCAGACACTGTCACATGGGTCGAAGTGTGTCAACTAGGGACTAGGGCTACAGACATTTTAGGCAAGGAAAGAAGCATCTTTACACAGACCAGGTCCCTTGCTTGAGAGGGTTTTAATATACTTTTCAGACACAGAGACTCACAGTAGCAGCTCAGTGTCATGTTTATCTCCTCACCTCAAAGATGGAGTGTGTTTTGCTCACCTTTTCACACGATGCAGCACATCCCAAGAGAGTTTTAAACCTCTTTTCTCTGGTTCCCATGTTCAGTTATCAGTACCTGGCTCCACTGCTGTCTGAAGTCACCCCTGAGAAGGTGGACTGAAAATCAATTGGTAATAAGCAGCAAGAATTTGTTGCTGTCAAGGTGTCACAGTGCAAAATTAGTAGCTGGTTTTCCCAGACATTTCTGAAGCTTAAGTAACCTATCCAGCTATCCTCAGCCACAAAGAAAGAATAGTATGTCACCAGCTCTGCTGTCTGTGTTTGGTATCTCTCCCTTCAACTCTCTCAATACAATCCTTTGACAGTGCTTATTCTGCTTTATGAAGCGCTTTGCTGAATCTGCAGCATCCAAACAGTATAATGAGAGTGTCAAAACTCAGTACTGATAAGGTAAACGCTCCTTCTGAACAAACTTGTACTGCTGACACCAAAGCCCATTTTAGCACAAAAGAATATATAAGCAAAGTAAAGGAAATCAGTTTCCCCATAGAGTCCAGTAGAAACTCACAATTTGCAAAGTTCTGCCCATTGCTGTCTCATGAGTAAAGGTCAGTTCACCTTCCCTGTACCTGAACAGTGTGGGTGTGGGCTGGACACCAACGGCTTGTCCCAGGACTAGGCAAAAGAAAATCTTATGTCACCAAGACAAGAGCAAGAGAATTCATGTCGATAGTAACATACAGACTTCTGCAGTATTTGGCCACGAGTCTTCTTGGATTCCTTCTGTCCCTGGCCGTAGCTTTGAGGAATACCCATATGGCTTCCAGTAAACATGAAAATCTGACCTCCTGCTGTCTTTCTAAGGAACAAAGGCAGATTGGGATATCAAATCCACTGATGATCTCTGCAAGCTCTAGTGTAGAAGTTCTGATTCGTCAGCTTCCAATGTCTCCCACATACAATCCTATCTATTGCTCGAAGTGCCTTATCTTAATTCATGTTCCATCAATTCTTAATACTATAAATACAATGGTAATAAACCCTGGATACATTATTGGTCTCTATAAAGATTGCAGTTACCTGGCAAACATGATAATAAAGTTTGCTGATTACGGCAGCAGCTAGTAACAGCCACATAACAATTTGCATTCTGTATCCCTGTCCTCATTTCTTATAACCTTCAGGTGTTCAAAAGAGGTGCCTCATACCGAGCAATTAATTCCATATTTAGGTACCTTGACTTTAAATGTACTGAGTGCCTCTTGGCTCTGATGAATGTCAAACAGCATTGCATTTCTAATTTTTTTTCCAAGTCTCTAGTTCTGTTTTGAAGGTAAGGTAACTTCTTTATATCTTTGCATTGCATTCAACAACAAAAACACTAATCTTTTCCTTACAATAATAACAATAATAATAATACTGAAAGGAGCAGGGAGTACGATATTATAAAAACAGGAAGAGAATGGCCCAATTAGTTACTCAAAAGTTACCAGAGTAAAAGTTTCACAAAAAATACAAGATTTCCTATTGAAAGAAAGCCAGGGTTGTTAACAACTGAGTTATAATGCCAACATACAGACAGGCAGGTGTGTGTTTATGTACTTTAGCTCTTTCATTTAAAGATTTGTCAGAGATCAGTCGTGCTAATGTTTATATATTTAACGGTAACTTGACGCTTAATATTTTCAGACGCTGATTTGAAATCACAGACCATAATTTTTCTGTTGTGTAATGCTCTTACTCCTTTGTTACACACAATAAAACCAAGTCTTCTCAAAAAGTTACAGAGTACTGGTGTTATGGCTTTACAATAACCATTGAAGTAGGAAGATTGCACTTTCAAGTATCTGATGTGAAGAGAGAACTGTAGCATGCAGCTGATAAGTACCTGGATTTGAGAATGGGGACAAAAAATTTGGAAACATTTGGGGGCTAATAAAAGTTCTATGTAGCTACTAATGGGAAATTCTCAAGGGCTTCAATGCGGGAAATGAAAACAAATTGTCTGCAGTCACCCAGAGAGCTGTTACTAGAAACAGCAGATGAGAAGAAAACAATTAAGTAGGCAACTGAGACAAGTTCTAAGAAAAAGTCCTTTTGTCATTGGAAATGTCTTTTAAGCACTCTCNAAAAAAAGGAATGAAGATATTCAAGAGAAAGAAAGAGAGGAGGAGAAGAAGAAAAGAAGAAAGGAAGGAGAGAAGGTGAATGAGAAGGAGGGTATATAAGAAAATACCATGCACTTGAAAGGGATTGATGACATGACTGGGCAGGTTTTTTTAAACTTCTGTTTCAGCAGTGCCAAGTTCAGTGTGGTCCAGATGGAAGATGCACCAAGGATTTTGTAGTGCTGGGCTCTAAGCCTCATTTTTCCCTTCAATTTTGCAGAAAATATTCAGGTATCACTCAGACAGAGGGTTTTTCCCCTGTGGTTTGGACCTGCTCTAAAATAAATAACTCTGGGGATATAAAATAATAGACTCCATTTCATTTTAAGTCCTATTATTTCAAAACTCACAGTCTTTTGTGAGTGAGGAGCAAAATGCAAGTGTCCAATTAATATCAGGCTCAAATTCTTATTAAGTGACCTGACATTCACCCCTCTGCCCTCATATTCATTTTCCACAGATAATTATTAAATAAACATCCCATTTCAGCTGATCAAATTTTGACTTAAATATGATGTAGGGCTTTGGTAACTTTATACTTAAAAGGAACTCAAAAAGAAAACAAAATAGAGAGCAGTTATTAAAATAACATACATTATACCGACAACACTCCATAGGATTAAAAATTGTAGTTTTTGGAAAAGGGTTAGTTTGAAAGATATTGCTGAAGCAATACATATAGAAGCCTCCCTCTATAGCAATAGAGGGAAGTCTCTGTCTTTCAGAAGCAGTCACAAGGAACCCAGTGCAGGAGTGGACTCTGCTGAAGGTAGGTATACGGCCAAGTCCCAGACTCTTAGGATTAGCTCAAAGTACTTAAGCTGTGTCATGGCAAGTTCAAAATCTTCACAGAGTACCAGGACCCACTCAGAGCAACGATAAACTTAAATTTGATAGAGTGGGAAACAGAGGCTAAAAAGACATTGCTCAGTTGGGGAACTCATTTCTTGCATCTTGTAGTCTTTTTTTTTTTTCTTATCAAAAAGAAATGCTGAAGGCTTTCTGAACAACAGAAAATGTGCAATTTCTTTCACAAACATACATCTATGCTTTGTTTTCTTATTGTTGTTGACAGAACCCTTCATTATGCCCTTAAAGAATCTTTTTATGTTTATTTGTACTGTCTATACAGATTTGGGGACTTGTTTTATGAATTGCCAGAGGGCAATGTCTTTTTTTAATAAAAGTTTATTACACTTTGATTGATTTCCCTGATATTCATTGTGTGTGCCTGTGTTGCAGTTACTCATTTTTGTTCTAAAAACCAAATTACTCTAACTAATGTACCAGAGGAGCACTGTAGCTGTTAGAAACTGACAATGCAAAACGTTTCTCAGCTTTATTTTTCAATGCAGATGTTTCCATGGAAAAATCATTGAGGGTTAGTTTGCCAGGATTCTTATTACCTAGCTCACAGAAGTTTGCAAGAATAATTCATGAGAGTGAAGCAACACAAATGTGAGACAGAGCTCAGCCACCTGATCTCATAACCACAAATTAACAAATCACTGTATGTCTTCTGAACTGTGGTGGGGGTGTTAAACGTATCCCCATAAAAGCATTTACTAGCAACAAATATATTTCTCTTTAAAATGCTGCCTTATCTTAGCATATAATGAAAGAAACTTACACTGAGCAAAATATATTCATATTTTCTGTAAGATAAAAGCATACATAGATACAGCTCCGGTATTGGTAACTTGCTTGGTAACTTCTTCGACACCGGTAATTTGAATACAATTCAGAAATTCCTGCCAAAATGCCTTTTTTTTCTTTTTCCTCTTTCTCACTATGAAAATCACTACATTATTTGCCATTGTTTGCAATTGTTCTGGCTAAGATTAAAATTGCCCAAGTTTCATCACTCGGTAAATCCGTTTTTGTCTCCCAGCAGAGTTCCTGTCTTTAACTCAAGTAATGTTCTTTAAAAGTAGCAATGGCTTCTTAGTGTGGCAGAATGGGATGAAATTAAATGTTTCAATGAAACCCGAGGTGTGTGTTAGTCCCTCAGTGCTGGTGCGGCTTCTCATGTTGCCTATGGGGACAGTTAGATTAGATAGACACACCAAGAATACTCCATAGAGACTTTCGGGGAAGGATCATTAAAACAGCCTACTCTTGCCTTCCGTGGCTTCACCCCCTCTGCATGCAACATATTGCACCTCAAGAAAAGACTACAACGACTGATTATTTTACAGCTAGACATTCGTACTCTCTGAAGGACATAACTGAGCTGGCAAGCTTCATCTTGAAGAGAAAGAAATTGGCAACACTCATTCAGCAACCTTTGGTGAACGCTGGTAAAGCGGTGTGACTTCAGCTGCTGAAAGGACAAATCTGCCTGGCCCTGCTAGCAAGAGATAGGAATTAAGCCATGAAACTAACGAACAGTAGAGGAGCAGCATAGCAAGATTATGCTGTCCTTCGTCCGTTGAGATAGTACTGAATTTTAATTCTCTGTCCTGCCACCTGCACAGTCAATAATGACCGTTTCACAAGGTTAAAATAGACCTCTATATGGATGTGCTGTCCTGAAAAAGCCCCAGTGGCTCACCCTGATGCCTTCCAGTAGTGAATATCAGGAGTGCTCTGGGCAGCCTAGACTTGGCTTTGAAGTCAGCTTTTCTTTGAGCAAGGTCAGACCAGGTGACCTCCAGAGGTCCCTTCCAACATAAACTACTCCTCTGCTCAGTGAATCTGTCCCAGTCATCCCCTTCCAGCATTTGGCGCCAGGAAATGGAAGTGGTACTGCTGTACACTGTGCTGACCATGTCACCGTACAAGGATTCCAGCACCGGGAATGTGGGCTGAAAATTGGGGTTCCTTTTGATTAGAGCTGACCTGGGCCTGGTCTGTCTAAAAGGGAAGAAATCATGAAGAAGTCTACAGATAGCAGCGAAATTGCCCAACTACAGAAAACCCATGAGATCAGCCAATTTTATATGCTTTCACCTAGCTTTGTTTCTTTTTCTTTTATAGACATTTATTTCCCTTGCTCTTATACCTCAAACCCCCCTTCATAAGGGAGATAATATTCAATTACAGAACATGTTGTAGGCAGCATATGCCTGTAGTATCATAGGCAGGCACTCCTCTGCTTTTTGAGCACTTCCCAAGCATTCCAGATCCTTTTTTTTTATCTACCAGCCAGTATTTGATACAGAATCTGGAAATTATTTTGCTGCCAAAAGTGTACAAGGGAGGTGGGAGACAATCTGTGGGCTTCTGCTAGAGCAAACACAAAGAACCATTCTCTCATCTAGTAAAACAATAAGATTAGTCCTTTTATCATTAATTTTTTTCTCTCCTTCACTGCTTTGTAAACACTGCTTGTATGACTTTGCCTCTTATAGTCTGCAAACCGAATCTACTTTTGTTGAAGCAGTGTCAATCAAGAGGGTTTTTCTGCTCATATACTTAGTGATATGACTGATTGAAAAAGAAGACAGACTTTCATTTGGGTCTGCAATATGTGACATACTCACTGTTGGAAACATAAGCAGGGGGAAGAAAACAAAGGGAACAATTTGGTAAAGCATAACCCAAAGTTCACTTGCTCTGTCAAGGAGATTAAGATTAAACTGAAGGAGGTCAAAGCTATTAACATTTAGACTACAGGGTATATAACAAGTTAGCATCTAGTTAGATATTGGCTTTCTAATTGGAGAGAAGCTTGTTTCTAACTTTTTATGTAAACACCAGCATTAGCAAAAGCCTGGGTGGTCTCAACGGTGTAACCCAGTGGACACATTCGATCCACATCTCCCTGCAAAAAAATGCCCTCTATGACCACGCTTATATTTAAATTGTAAATAAGTCTCTTGATTCCTTTCTGCCAACTGTGACAGCATTTGCAAAGGGAAAACTTCACAGTGATACTTCTGGGCTTGCTTTAAATTTGTTTTCCCAAATGCCAAATTCTCCTTCATACCATACACTTTGTGACAATCTTATTTATGTTCAGCTCTTTGGACCAAGCAAGATTACTGCAGCCACCAGTAAGGAGCACAGACATGACTTGTTTGTTAATTAACTCCCATAGCAAGACCGACACCCACACAAGCCGGATGCTTATTTATGGAATATCCTTTACTTTTTCAAGTCACATTATTCTCTGATCTTACGGTGCTCTCTCTACAGCTTCTTATTCTAAGTCCAATAGTGAGTGAAGCGAGATGGGTTACGAAGGGAAAATAAATTAAGTAGCAGTGAGCAGGGCTAGCCTTTGGAAGGTGATTTGGTTAAGCCTTCAGTAGCACTGACCCAAACAAGTAGCACGATGACCGTGTTTTAGCATATTGCAGGCAGACCTGGTTAATCTCTCCCTACACTTCATTAGCATATTTTTTGAGGATGAATATGTGTTGGCTTGGTATATAACCACCCACTTCTTACAGGGGGATGGATGAGTGCAGGAAGAATGAGTTTGTGGTCTCCTCCCAGTACATCTGTCATTATTCCCAGTGTGATCCACCTCTAATTCAGAGCCCCATTTCAGTAACCCACCTGCTTTCTACCTTTACAAGTGTACTGTGCATACACAGGAAAAGGATCATGCAATTGTGAACTGGAAATAATCTTCAGAAATTCATTTTAGCTGCTCTGCTAAAGTTTGAACCATAGCTTCTTCTCTCTGGCAAGAAAATGAAAGCTGGACAGGGCTGTGTTCAGTGGGCTATCCCACAGAAATGTTGATACCATGAACTTTTCTGATCCACTGGCACTTTCTGTCATTTCTACTTGAGGTGGGGTTTTTTGCATCAGAGGAATTCCTACATCTAAAACCATGGCTTGAACACCACCACATTGCCATGAACAAGTACAGCTCCTTGCTCAAGCAGTTACAACCCAGGGTTTCCTGCAGACCTTTTTAAGCCCAGAAGGCAGCCTTTCAGAATGAAGCACTTAATAGTGATATCACCTTAGATTTTAAAAACTACTGCAGTTCTTTCATATCAGGAAGGCACCCTGTGTTAAATTCTTACCCTCCCTTTGGAGCACAGTGTCACCGAGTACAGTGAGGGTCATCAAAGCTTTTCCAACCCAATTGCCTAGAAGTTACGTGTGACTGTCTCACTGCTCTGACTCTCTCTGTCTAATCTCTCCACCTGTCACTGGTCCATCATTCCGTGCCTACTGTCACAACAACATGGCCACCACCAGAGGAATGACCAGTCTGCCCAGCTCCCATTTTGCTAGATGCTTGTGAAAAGAGGTGAGTGTCATATTACCACCTCATTAGTAAATCAGACTTGCATTGTTAAACATTGTTAAATCTTCTGATAGAAGAGAGAATAAAAAAATTTTTGGAGGAAAAAGTTTGCTTCAAACGAATAAACAGAAACCTGTTATTTTGGAAGGATCAGAACAGCTTATATTCAGCTTTTTGAAAGTAACAAAAATAAAATGCAGTGAAGACTGACATGTATTCATAAAACATTCTGCACTAGCAAATCTACATTTTTCATCAAAAAAAGTAATTTCACAAATCTCTATTTTCCAAGACATGCCTTTTCTGAGCATTTAGAGGCCACAGAAAAATATCATTTTATTATTATTAATTATAGTGATAGTCCTAAAGCAAAAAGGTTGTTTTATGAATAGCAGAGGGTTTCAATGAGAAATGCAATGCATTTCTGACAATGTAAATTGACTAATTCTGTTGAACATTGATCTAATTTGAAAGATGGAATCATAACAACACCAAAAAAAAAAATAATAGGGTTTCAAATTAAAAAATACACAAGTGTATTGTAAGTGTTTAACGTCAACAAACCAAAGATGAACAGAATCATAAATGAGATAGATAGGTACAAACTGGTCTAAAAAAAACCCTAGCGGGAAACAAACACGAAGGAGAACATACTCAAAATGGGATCATCTTCCATAGCTCAGGGCACAGAGTTGGTTGTCATTCTTAACTTTGCACATTAACAATTACAATGCAGAGCCAGATCCTAGATCCACTGAAATTAGCAGCATCTCCCACACAAGAGCCAGTTTCCTGGTTTCTAGGGTACGTGCTGTACTGAAGCTTGATTCTCTGATCCACTTTACCATCTGGCAGTCTATTGAGAAAGTATAAAAAGCTGAGACAGGCACTATGCCCTTCTTAAAATGTCAGTTGGGGTGGAGCTGTTAAACATATTCCACTTCTAATCCATCCCTCCTCCTTGGAAGGGTTCCGTGGGAAGCCAGTTCTGTCCTTTCTAAATTCTGTTATGTCATCAAAATACAGTAAAAGAATTAAGACAAAACTAGGAAACAGGCTCAAAGACATAAGTAATTCCTAATCTGTAAATTAGTGTGCTACAAAAGAAGCATTAAAAGGTGGGGTTTTTTTCTATTATTGCTGCCTTCTGCAACTAATTACCAAAAGAAGAAGGAAACTATCTCCTTTTATATCCATAAAACAAGAAGAAAAATAAACCATGCGATGTCAGCACTTCAATCTAAATAGCATGGTCTGGAGTTTTCATACCATCAAATTAATATATCCTTGGAATATGCCATAAATGATAAACTCCTTAAAAAGTGCTGCATCCAACGCTTTTGGAATGCTGCATTGCATTATTTCAGCCTTATAGATGAAAATAAAATATCAGAGAACTAGACTAAAGAAACCAGCAGTAGCTTAGATAAAAGCGATCATGATTTGCTTCTGTTTGTTATATATAATCAGAATTAAGTCCAGACCAGTAATACGTACACTTGATGGATTGGAAGAGCCAATTTTGCAAAGCTGAAAATAATTATGAGCTAAATCAGTTGGGAGAAAGAAATTATGCAGGAAATGTGGATAATAACTGGAAAGTGTTTAAAAACATTTTACCAGAGGTTTAAAAAAAAAAAAAAAAAAGAATGAAAGCTGGGCTAGCCTAAAATTTTGACTTGCATAGAAGTGAAAACAGCTATGTAAATCAAAATAATTGTGCAAAAAAAGGCATTTATTAGAAGTCATGAGTATTAGACAGAAGAACTACAAAAAATTTATAAGGTTGGAAGCAAGAGGTAAGCTTTTCATCAGAGTTAAGGAAAACAACATTTTTGGTCTTGTCTACACAGAATTGTAGCCATGTCAGTCATACATGCAAAAACCTGTATATTCTGTAAATAAATCTGATCTCTGTTTGAAGAAATATCAGACACAATCAGTTCTGTCATAGGAAGACAATGCAATGTTTTTCATTCCAGCAGTAAATCAGGAGAATGTTAAATAACATATTAAATCAACGGGCCTGCATAATTTACAAACAAGAGCTTCAAAAAAATTGTCTGAAGAAATTTCAAAACCGTAAGCAGTCCTTTTTGGTACATCTGAGAACACTGGAGAAGTTCCAACAGACAGAAAAAATAAAAGAAGAAAGTTGACCGTCAACATCCCACCAATATTTTTATTAAGTTATATGTGTAAACCCAAGCAATTACAGCCCTTTCAGCCTGAGCTGAAAGGATAAAATAATGTAAAAGCTGATTGAGGACACTAATTTGGGAAAGAACTAGAGGTGTGTAATGCAATTAACACTAAGCAAAATTATTTAAAGGAAACAAGAAGCTCTCGTGAACCTTCCAGAAAAGCTTGAGTTTTCACTGTCCATGTGAAATAAAGGCAGGGAAATGTGACCATGGTAAAGACAAGATGGGACAGTAAACTATGGTCCTTCCAAGTCTGCAAAGAGGCCATGGACAAAAGTAATAGAACAGCACTGGCATCCAAAATATTCAGCATTTGGAAGAGCTCATAAAGACGCGAATAACCCTCCTGCAGAATAAAGCACCTTTGAAAAGTGGATCCTACCTACTTTCTGTCAACATTTTTAAAGTCCCCTAAAGCTGACAAGAGTGGTTTTTTTAAGTCTGATTCTTAATTTCCAATGTCCTTTACCCACACTGATATCCAAACAAGTTTTACCTGGTAGAGAAGCAGAGGAGAAAGGCTTTAGGGAGGCTGGTACTCCGCTCACAGAGGAATTTTCAGCACAGAGAGGTTTTCTGTATTAATACAATTTCTGAAAGGGTGAACTAACTCCTAACCAGGTAACCCAACTAATAATTGGGACAACTTGCTAACTGGTTAGGGTTAACTATGTGTAACATTGACATTGATTTATGACTGTCAGGTTCACAGGTTACTTAGATCGTTCAATTTAGCACTTTTCCCCAGCTTTCAATTGAACATTTTGAATCAGGTGTTCAATGGATTGATCGATACCAAGTACAATAGGTCTCTGTATCGCTCCATAAACAAAGTTGATTTTTATAGCTTTGGGGTGATTTAAACCTTTAACACTTTAAGCCATTCTGCAGCCCTCTTGCCATGTAACCATATGCTTCTCTTTGCTTTCCTTAATTCACATCAGATTGTGACTTAGCAATGTGTAGGGCAATGAGACCTGCTGTGTGCCTAGAAGCCCCGATCCTGCAAATGTCTATGCACGACACTGCATGCAGGTAAATAACTCCTTTGATCCCAGTGAGGCTGTTCACATATATAACCCCTTGAAGGGGAATTACTTATAAGGGAAGGACTGACATTTGAATATCAAGCTTTGTGGTTAGGGAGAGCTTTCCTAGGACTCAGAGGCCGTAGGGAGAGGCAGCTCTCATTTGCTCAGTATGACTTGCATGATTTTTCCCCATGTCAGATTCCCTGCTCTCCATGAAAATAGGCTCATATATCCGCATTTTCAGCCTGTCCCCTACTTCATGAGGTGTACACATCAGATGCAGTTGGAAAGGGGACTGATAGTGCCCACTTGCCAGCTGAATTTGGTGCCTGGTTCAGGGAGGAGGAGATGAATCCTAAGAGAGGAGCAAAACGCAGATGCAGCCCTGAGAGCTCCTCAGTCTGTAGAGCCCTCCAGGATGGCAAACTTCTGCACCATAGCGCTTGAGTGAAATCACCAAACACATTGTCCCCCACTGCCAAGTGGGGATGCGGGCCCAGTGTTTCCTTACAAATTAACAAAGATTATACTTTAAAAGAAGTGGAGAATGAAAACCTCAGATCAGGTTTTGGGATTCTCACTGCTGCTTGGGGAGCAGATAGCAGCGCAAGGAAATTCTAGCTCTTCTCTTCTGAAACCAGGGTTATTATTCTCATGCAGGAGCTGAAAAGGAAAAGGGTAGCTTCACTTTCTTTCCTCAGCACCATGTCACTGACCTCCTGTTCACACACACACACCCGTCACATTGTTCTTGGTCTGCTGGTTTGGCTGACCTTCACTAGAGATTCCTCTAGAATGGAGAGTGCCTGTCTGACTAAATACCCCTCAGGCATGTGAAAAGCTTGCAGGGATAACTGATGCAGTCAACACATGGAAGAGTTTACTGTCTTACCCCGAGGTAAGAAGTAGATCCTCCTTAAGCACTTAAATAACTACAAATGTTTTCAACTTGGTGTTGGTATAAAATAATAATAAAAATAACCAGTCCTCCTTTCTTCAAAAATAGCAGGAAGGGAAGGGAAAGGGTAGCTCTTTGAGCCACCACCACAATCCAGCTTTCATCTCACACACTAAAAAGACATAGAAAATGTGAAGCAGTTGCAAATGTCTTAAAAAGCAAGGTAAATGATTACCATAGGCTGGGATCTTTTAATATCTGTTGAGCTGAGTGTCACAGACTACATACATTTATGCATCTAACACCGCTTTAAACAGTATACATAAATGCTTGTCATTGAGCGGTGACAGGAGAATCAGGCAAGTACTTTTACCCATAAAAATATCCTCCTTCTGTGTTCCTACTCTGCCTTGAAGAAGTGCCATATTCAGCATCCCAGGACCTAGGCCTTGAGCACCTTCCTTTGTCACCGGTCTCTGTGGATCAGCCTCTCCTAGCAAAGGTGAAGCATTTGAGAAGAGGTCAAGATTGCCTCTGTCCTCAGAAGCAACTTTCTCATGTTCTTATGACATCAAAACCTGTGAAAAGGAAATTAATCATGTTTTGATTTCTGCAAGAAGCTGGGGATTATGCAGATTATTTCCTGATACATTATAAGCAGAAATGTTTACTTTCATAAATAATGTAGTTATTCAAAACTGTATCCAAATAAAAGGCTCCCATCTTGTAGTCATCAGATCCAGAGGTTGCTATAACTTAATGGTCTGCAAATGAAAAAGAAACTTCTCTTATGAAGCTACCCTCATAAAATAATATCTTGTTATGACAGGTTGCTGTAACACAGCCGTGGCATTAATAGCAGAACCCTATGTGTCTGGAATAAGATTTTACCTGAAATGTTATTCAGTAAATTAAAAGAACCATTAAAATATATTACAAGCTATTACTAGAACAATCTCTCTAAGTAATTTTATATTGCTGTCTTCTTGTTTTACAAACTCACTGGAAATTTTGAGGGAAAGAGGCCAGACAATCAGGCAACTGGTTAGTTTAATGAGGAAAGAAAATACTTTGCTAATGACTTGAAGACCAACAACCTGGGTGAGGTCCAGCGTAGGTCCCCAGGTACTGTAAAACTGGACACCTGGGTCACTCCCCTGCAGAACGATGGATCTTCTCAGGGCAGAAGCAATGTTCACTTTACTCAGAAAAGGAGAGATTAGCTGATGAGGGCATAGCCATTTTATCATTGCTGGGGTCCGTACCTTATCATAGAATCATAGAATGGTTAGAGTTGGAAGGGACTTTAAAAATCAACAAGTTCCATCCCCCCTGCCATAGGCAGGGATACCTCCCACTAGAGCAGGTTGCTCCAAGCCCCATCCAGCGTGGCCTTGAACACTTCCAGGGATGGGCAAACTTTAACTTGCTTGGAGCAAGATAGGATGCTCCTTCTAGAGCTACACTTAGACAGGTGCTGCATTTCTACAGTGTTTTGTACAAGGGGCTCCTCTTCAATTCTAGGACATCAAAGACACTACAATTTTTCTACTAATTATGACAATCGTGCATTTGTTGCTTTTCACTGAAGCAAAAGTTGCTAGATTGTCACTGAGAGAAGTAACAGATGGAAAAAAGAGATGGAAAAGTTTTCACTACAGAAATTCTCCTCTTATAGAATATTATCTACAGGATCCCCAGTCATACTTCTGCTAACTAATCCATAGGCAAAAATGGTGTATAATTAGAGTCCCTGACATTTTAGTTATTTTTTAGCACAGAATTTAGATGAAAACACATATGCTTATTTTTCATTGTTTAGACTACTGTGGTGTTCAAATACAACTTTTAAAATCAAACTTTTGGGAAAATTCTGGAATAAAATATAGGTAATTTTTTTGTATTAATGTACAGACAGCTGCAGATGCAAATAGTTTATAATCAATTTGTACCATTTGCAAATCCCTTTCTTCATCAAAATTAGAATAAAGAACAATATTTAATAATTCAAACATTCACAGGCTGACCCCTTTTAAAGCTTTTGTACACAACAACTGCAGATTCTCAAATTCTTCTGGTTGTTCATGAAGATCATGAAGTCCATTTTTCCCTGTTCAGCCACATCCCTAAAAAAACAACCACAACAAATCCATTAACCAAATGTTAGGCCAGTCTGTGTCCAGACAGTGATTGTGAAGTTCTGCAACACTGCTCTTTTTGAAACTCTTCATTGTTGAGACACCACTGCAATATCTCAAATCTACTGACGGCTGTTATAAATTTCCCCTTTCTGCACTGGAATGAAAGACTCAGCGCTGCACTTCAAGGAACGGAATTCCATAGCCAGGCAGCTTAATTTGCCAATTCACTTGATCCATAAAACACAGTCTACACACATGGACCATATTATAGGCATTTCAAAGGTGAATGAAAAAGAGCAGTCTAGTGAATGAGGAACATAGGATGAAGCCGTGTCCTACAGAACTCTTTCTGAGTTAGTACCAAATCCTAAAATTAACCCACCACTATACTAGATGGTCTTGGTCAGGTACAAAATGACCCACATCCATTGCTTAAGCAAGGCCAGATCTGATGAAACTCAGTGTAACAGAAATGCCTCTGCTCCAGAAAAATATCGGTAGCTTGTGAAACGAAATGAAACGTTAGTGCATAGACAAAACAGCCTGGAATGAAAACCTGCTCTAAGTTCATGGCAGCTTCATACAGAAAACTCACAGAAAATCTGAAGAGCATGTTTTAGTTATTCACCAGAAAGCTGAAAGGTCAGAGAAGCTCACTTTATAATGTAATTTTCTGGAAAATAAAAATATTTCCCATTCAAAGAAACAGCTGAGGAAAAAAATTCAAGACAATTTCAGTTAGAAAAGTCAACAGTAACTCAGGATTAAGATTAAGAAATACGCAGATATGTAGTATTGCTTCATGAACAGCATTGAAATGGTTTGAGAAAAGAAGGTATTGCTAATAAGACTGCACCTGCTGGTAAACTATTCTGGATGGTCTGCAGATACACAAGAGCCACAAACTTGCTGAACCCAGGTCAGCCCTTTATTAGAGAAGAACTGTTTCAAGAACTGATGAATTGGTTTGGTTTCCCACATGTATTGTCTCCTGCAGCAGAAATACTACCCTTTCGTGTGCACAGTGCAGAGAGCTCGAGGATGGTAATGAATATCAAGCCAACATTTCTCTCAGTGGCTGGTTTTCCAAATGTGGACAGGCAACCATATGTGCCCACACTAATCAAGGCTCCCTCTTTCCACAGGAGGCTGCCTCGAGAAATAGATGGTGGTAGTAGTATATGTGCTATGTTGCCTAAGGAATAGGGAACAGATGGAGAAAATTTAATTCCCAGGGCCTATTGCTGCTAGGGGATTCCCCCATGCCACTTAAGTCTTTGAAATAACACAAGAAAGTTTCCCAAATCACAGAAAGTAAAATTTTGCTCCCTACTAACTTTCCTATTTATTTTAAAGAAAAATCTTTCAACAGAGAAAATATTTCTCTGCAGCCAATACGACAACTGTCCCCGATCTGCAGAGTAATCCCACAGTATACGCTGCAAATGTCCTGCCAATTTCCTTTTTAGCTAAATCACAAAATGAGGAGATGCCAGCCACAAGAGAGCATATTATTCTGATGTTTGGCACTTACGTGTGGAGAATATTAACTGATCCCTTTATTGATTAACTGTACCTTTTAATGTCATTAGGGAAAGGGTTAGGTTATAGATTTCTGCTGAATGGGACAAGCAAGTGGCACACAGGGCTTATAAATCAACCAGCTCGCAGGGGTGTTGGCAGCTGTGCCACTGTACAGATGTGGAGCACAGCAGAAGTTAATTGTGTTCTTAGTCACATGAACAGAAACACAGAGACAGTGCTACTTTGAAGAAAACAGTCGTATTTTGGCCATGGTAAAAACAGTTATTATTGATGACAGTTGACTACTGGATTGAAACATCTCACTTGAACCCTGAAAGGCAACAGGACATGGTAGGATAGCTGAGGTGTCACCTACATGAAGAACTCAGACAAGCGTGGCTGTCCTGAGCCTGATGGGGAGATGTCTAGGGACACAGCGGTCCAGCCTGACCAACCTCCTGCCAGGCAGGGCTGCTCCACATTTCCCTTTGAGTAACTGCAAATGCAAGTCTTGAGGATGTAACTGGAGAGGGTTGAACAGGAGTCAACAGATACCAAAGTCTGATTTTTAAAGCCCTGGGCCCTCTTTTCCTTCTCTCTTCTGCCCTCTAATTTCCAGTGCATCACTAAGAGAACAAATCAAGATAATGTTTAAACTGCGATTTAAGCCAAGGCAGAAGAAAAAGTGACCAAAGTAGTGCTTGGGGTCCTTTTAGCTAACAGAGCAGTTAGCTGCTCTTTTGTTGACTCAGCTTAAAAGAGTAAAAAGTGTTTGTGTCTATTTTAGGAAAACATCAAAGCCGCATCCTTCCAATCCTGACTGTAGCCTCTAGGTACCACAGTCATTACTGCCACAACAGCTCTTTTTTTGATCTGGTTGAGCCAATAACACTGAACTCATTCCTCAAAATAGGAGTTTAGCTTCTCTGGTCTTTCCTCCTCCATGCTATCCTGTCACAGAGCAGAAGGCAGTTGCATCCCTTGAACCTAAATTTCTTGCAAAAACACATTTATTTGCAAGTTCCAGGTCCTGGTGTGGAGCTGGAAGGGGATGGAGGGGGTTTAATCATATTATAAATACCCCTGCAGGAGCAGCAGATTTATGTAGCATTGAGATATAATCTCTCCTCTACCTTTTGACCAGCATCTTCTCACTTCACCTGCTCCAGCCACTCAGAAACTGGCCAGCAACACTGAAGAAAGACTGTTGCAGGCTGTGTCAAACCAAGGATATGAAATGGAGTCCCAGCCTCCCCCTGAGAACATGCTTCAAGGTGTTCCCTTCATTTCCAGCAAGATCTCACCCTACACAAGGCCTCCTTGCCTACATGCCTCATTCATGGCCAGAAACAAGATGTGGTTTCCACCAAAACCAGCTGAAACCCCAGCTTAGAATTATAGAATCATATATATATTATATTATATAGAATTATAGGTTGGAAGAGACCCTTGGGATCATTGAGTCCAACCATCTACCCTACTCTACAAAGTTCTCCCCTGATGGTGCAACTGGTGTGGAAGGCGCTGACACGTATCCCATGGGCACGAGGCCCTTCACAAACACCTTTCACCAGTCACTGTGTCCCAGTCCCATAGATGGGTGGCTGAGTGGCATGGGGCAGGGGGCACACAGTTCCTCCCAGCCCCTCACAGGGCAGCGGAGGCAAGGGACTGAGAGCTGGCCCTTGCAGGCAGAATTTGAGAAAATGCAGGCAGGCAAACATTTCATGAAAGGAGATGTGCAGCATTTAACCTTATGCCTGCCTCCACGCACAGACAATATTTATCAGCTTGTTCCTTCTCTGGCACAGCCTGGCACCCAGGCACCCTCAGGGGATGCCCAGCAGGACAGAATAGTCCAGGCTTGGAGAGATAGGGTTTGCAGGGACAAGGGAGATGACGAGAGGTGAGAGCCGTTCTGCTCCTTCCCTTCCATGCTGGCTGACTGCATAGGAAAATTAACCTGCACCAGGAAAAAGCACATGAAAAAGGAGAAGTGTAAATTACCTCTTCGTTTCACAAACAAGAAGGTAGAAGCAAGACAAACTATGCTGCTCTCAGGTCCAATTCCTCCCGTGTATACTTCCTGGGGCAATGCAGTTATGTGCCTGCCTAATAGCCTAGTCTAGCTCCAGGTAAGCAGTCATTAGTTTTCTTAGGAAATGCTCTAGCAGTAAGATACAAAAAGTAGGTAAAATTATTCAGTCATTAGTCCTGAAGCATATATATAGAAAGATGTATATACACACACATATAAATGTATGTACAGGGGTATAGACACAGACACATAGATGCAGCTTCATAAAAATTGATAGATCTGGTGCCACTTTATATAGGGGGTAGAACAGAAAGAAAGAAAAGGGGGGAGTGTATGAATTTAATAATTTCAGACATAATTGCCATGAGTAAATGTTAATGCATAGGGATGAACTTTTTTTTTTTACTTTATACATATTAATAGGTTCTCTCTTTGAGAAAGAATGACATCAGACATTGATAAATTTGACACCAGCGAGAGGGAAAAATGGTCGTACTATTAGGAACACTCCTGAGGTGGTGTTGAATGGTGTCTTTGATACATCAGCCTTCAGTCTCTGAGCACATTCGTATTAACTCACGTGTACACTCAGAATTCAAATGAGTTGCTTCTTTAGATGCTGACTTTCAGCAGCAGTCCCACCAGACGGGCTGGAATCAAGCTCACAGTTTCAGAGTGTGGTATGCTATAATTTTCTCAGTACAGTTTGTGCCTACTGACTCTCTCAGAAGATTAGAGAAAGAGGCAGCATATAGCAGATCATTAAAGATCCACACAAGGCTGAAGGGCCAAAAAAAAAAAAATCTTCAGTGAATACACTCTTCCACACACAGACATTCTTCTACACCAAGAGGTCGGTGCAAGGCTGTGTATTTAATACTGCTGGAAACACAGAGATGACAAATTGCTTGGAATGGATTCACTTAAAGGCAAGCAAGGGCTAACCATTGATGTCTGAATACTTTAGTGATGTCTGAATGCTGGTGCATCACCACAACATGGATGCTCTTTATAACCCTTCAAGAAACCATTGTAAAAACAGCACTACACACCTGCAATATGTGTATTTGCCTGGTAACATCATACCAGCACAATAACTGTCCATGAATCTTCCAGTGAAGTCAGAATACCCAGGTGCATCACATGGTTTAGGATTCACAGTGAGCCTAGAAATAAATAAAAAGCTGAAGTCATGCATCTTTTTCTCATTATCCCATTGCTTTTAATAACTAGACAAGGGGAGGGTGGGTTTTCAAGATGCAAGTTAGTATTACTGACACACGTTTCTGGGCAGCTTCAAACAAACAAAACAAAAAAGAGAGTGGAAAAGATTTGGAAAGTAGAAAAGGAGGAAAACATGCATAAAGAGAATAAACAGAAATGAATAATCATGTGTTAGATAACAAGGGTCTACAAAGGCAGGAAAGGGAACAAGGAATGGAAAAAATAGAAGACAGTAAGAAATTTTAAAATAACTGCATGCTATAAAGGAATATATTATATAAAGGATTGTAGTTTATTCTATCAGGAAATTTTATTTTGAAATCTGGTTTCACAGAAATTTTAGTTATTGGGTGAGAATTCTTTAACAATTTCTCCTTTCAAGAGACAATAAGAAAAGCAAAATTCTTTAACAAAAAGTCAAATATTCAAATATTTACCTTTTCCCCCTCCTTTGTCCCATCAACACAAAAGCACCCTTTTTGTAGACACATAGGTACAGAAATAAGATATAAATATCCACATTTCTGTTCATTGTATAAGAAAATATAATTGGTGTCTTATTATTTTTTCATCTGATCCCATAAAAACAGTTTAAAATGTTTGTTTAGGTTTCTTCTTTTAAAAATGTCAAAATCTCCTTTTGATAAGCAAATGTAGGACACCCTCTATATTTTTACATATTTTATTTTTTTTCAGATGCCAGTCATGAGATTGTTGGCAAATTAATTTGCATGTATAGCCAAGATGATGAATGCCAGTAACAAACATTAGCTCTTACGTGCAAAAAACAAGCATTTCAGTCCACTGAGGACAAACAGTTTTCACCAGATCTATTGTATATTTGAATCTCTGAATGCCTACTATCACAGCATGCCAAGTAGTTAAAGATAATTAAAGTGATAATACTCCTGTTAACTGTGGGGATATTGCACCTACCATCAGACTGCTCAGAATAACTAAAACAAACTGGCAGAAGCTTTGAGCAGACTGCGTGCTCCTGCTGGCTGAGAGAAGCCTCACAACCTCCTCGTGTCAGCAGTGAAACAAGGCAGAGCTCTCCTCTTTTACAGAGCAGAGGCCACAGACGAATAGACCAACCATTTTACCGACTGCTCTGTTCTTCTTCATAATCAGATGGACCAGTTTCCTTCTTTTTCACCCCTGTCTGAAGCAGCTCCATTTCCAGTAAGGTTTCTCTTTAGGGAAGGCACTCCAACTGCTTACTTGTCCTCTGAGTACCTATTAAGCACTTAACACATCTTTTTACCTTCTTAAAGCAACCCAGTGTCTGCAAGCCTATCCAAGATGGAACCTGAGATTTCCCCCACCCCATCAGCGTCATCAACATCAGCATTTTAAGAAAGCAGCCCCTTCTAAAGACCAGATTGCTTCTGAATGACAGACATGCTTACATGCTGTGTTGCTGGATATATTAAAAAATTACAGATAAGCAGAAAGGAAAGAATTAAAGAGTTCCTCTTTCTACAAAACAATGCATTTACTGTAATGGACAGAGAGGTGTTTTGTTTAACTGGCAATGACCACTTTTATTTTAAACTGGTAACAATCTGCAACAACAAATACATACAAATGTTTCACTCATCCATGGACAGTCATTTTCCTTCTCCTGCAGATATCCATTCTTTATATATGTCCAGTGGCCAAAAGCCAAGAAACTCATTTTGCACTTGATAATTCATTGCTAATCAGTGCTAATCTGTTTGGGAAAACATCTATAGCTCAAGCACAAAGAGAGTCAGATCAGTGGTGACCTGTCCATCACAGCTCTTCCGTGGGACACACCATGGAGGTTCACTCACTGGCTGCAAGTGGCTTCACACCAAGAACCGACAAGTCGTTGGTGCTTTTCAAGACCTGGATCTTTAAAATAGAAGTAAGAAATGCTATTGGCACCAATTTCACTATTTACATCTCTCAGAACAGTAGACATTACTAGTACAGGTTTAGCACTGAAAAGCTTGTGGGAGGCTGGTTTGATCCTACCGAGACCTGCTCAACTGAAAAAAAATAATTGTGAGAGCTTTGTAAGGGAAGTACACATCATGCCAGGTTTACTTTGAATTTCTGGCACGTTAATTTCTATTGGGCAGATATCCATCACCCCGACATTTGATATGGACAATGATTAGGACAAAATTCATATACTGCAGTCCACAAACACAGCCCTGGAAAATGAAGTTTCCCTGTAAAAACAACAGTAGACCTGGGATGGAATGAAGGCAAAACACCCAAACTCAGTGAAATCAAACAACACGTGGCTTCCAAACCAGACAGCAAATGTTGATTTTTACTTCATGCAAAATCAGGTTTATGTTATTGCTGATATTTTTCTGTAGGCTCTGAGCCATGTGTTTCTGTGGAGCACAGCAAAGGCACAGTTAAACTTCTCTGCGAGATTACGCTCTGCCCATGCCAGGGCTCTCCCAGGCAGAGGCACTGCAGCGAGGGGAGCCAGGGCACACACAGGCTGTGGATGCTTCTGCATCCCACCCTTCAGCCGAGGGCTCCATTTGGAGTCAAGGTGGCTGAGGCATGTCTCAGCTCAGCTTGACGGATCCGTAGGCTGGTTATTCAAATGAGATGTTGTCCCAGTCTCGTCTGGAATGTCTGTGTGACAGCATTTCCCACCCACCTCTATTTCTTTTTCTTTTTTTTTCAGCCATTTTTTTTTCAGCCATTAAAAATGAGACAGCATGAGCCTCTGAGAAACCTGTCTGTAAAATAAAGGTCTGCATTAAAGCCAGGTACGAAAAGCTATCTTTCTGACAACCAGTCATTATTTGGAGGTGCATCTATCTCTCAGGGAATCAGTTGCGTGCCAGAATCTGAGAAACAATCCCATACAAACAGCAACATTAGGGGAACCTTAAGCTTGAAATTTAAGCACCAAAAAGACAGAGTGCACCTCAGGAAAAGCTAGATTAGCTACCTTATCTCTGCCTGCAAGCATACATGCAATATTACAGCCCTTAATTAAACAGACATGTTTTCTCTCTGACAGAACAAATCAGATGGTCTCCTAGATTTACTGTGTTTAGCATATATTAACAATTTGTCTCTTCACTGTGTGTCCATCATTTAATTAGCATAAAAGCCCCCTAGCCCTCTGTTCACTTGGTTGTCTTTATAGTACATCCTCTTATCTCAAAGGTACTTATTTTAATAATTTCATCAGAACAGTTGTACAATGCATTCAACAAGACATTTTTCTCGTTAAAGACAGATGTACTTCTTAACAATAATTCATTACTTATTACCTCGCAAGCTGTTTTTCAGACAAATAAGCTCATAATTCTATTACCAGTATCTTTTAATGATGTTTCTGTTTCAGATTGCTTTATCATCGGAGTCTAATCCAAATTTCACTGAACTTTCCCATTAATTTCAGAGATCTGAAGGCTCTGTTCTTCATTTTCCAAGCAGCTGCCCTCAATGCACATCTCAGGAAAATCTGTATGCTATTTATCCAATGAGACATTTTAAAATAAAAAGGAAAATATTTCTTTAGCATCAAAATGCCTCTCTAATGAGCAAAACATCCTGCAGAGGTTTTTCACTAGTTAACTGAGAGCATGTCCTAGAACACAGTAAGTGAAAGAAACTTGCACATTGAATAATAAATGGGAGCGGGTGTTTTCAGAGATTACTACAGAGCA
The DNA here is from genome assembly GCA_013400375.1 of Thinocorus orbignyianus. Lineage (NCBI taxonomy): Eukaryota > Metazoa > Chordata > Aves > Ciconiiformes > Thinocoridae > Thinocorus > Thinocorus orbignyianus. The sequence continues at coordinate 1,398,493 of VXBW01003926.1, read as the reverse complement.
CAGCACAAATTAATTTCATATGCAGACTTGCAAAATCATCATACTGGGCAAATTTGAAATCTCTTTCAAATTGCTAATGTTAAGAATGAGAAGAGATAGTATTACAAGAAAAAGTTAGAAGAATAAGGTAGTTTCTCAGTCTCTGGGTTGTGTGCTGCCTATCCCACAATCCTAAACATGACTGTGGGTCTTCGAGGATTTCCTGCTGAGGGAAGATGTCTGCAAAGAAGAGATGTAGCTCTGAAAAGGAAAGGATGTGTAGAGCAACCCTTCATCTGCAACACTCTGTAATCAGCATATTTCTGGGCACGGGAACCCTGGACTCCATACAGTGAAGGACTTAGATCCAGATTGAGGATGTCCTGAAAATCGTATCCTATTCCAGTAAATGCTTGACCTTGTTGTGAATTTTTCAACCACAAAACTCTCCAATCACATCTAACTTTGTTACACTGACTGGTGTAAGCCAAATCAAACTGGAATATCCCTGTGATAAAAGTGGTGATCAGATAATACCAAAGTGGAATATTCCATTTAGGCATGAAGCAGGAATCCCAATATATCTCTGTTCCATGCTCCTCCTTAATGATTATAACATGACCTATTAAATGTAACTACCCCTGTCACCATCCAGTTTGGAAAAAATATACTAAAAAACTTGAAAGAATATATGAGAACTTTGCCATGTTAAAAATTCGCCTGTATTTTGCCCCCTGGTTTTCTCCTTTCATTTTTCTCCAAACTTACCATTTCTGTTTTTCTTTGCTGTTGAGTAAGTACATTATGTGATTTCAATGATATTTTGGAAAGACTAAATGGGAGATTTAAAAAATAAAGTACTTCAAGCATTAATTTTAGTTAGTAAGTTGTATTAAGTCAGGAATACTGAGTACTAGGCCCTCACTGTAATGAAATTCATACTAAGAGAAAGGAAGAGTTACCCCGAGGGCACCACAGGAGGAGGGATATCCATGCTTATTAAAATATTAAAAATAGTAAAATATTAATTATCTATAATTAATCTATTTTTTTTCTATGGGTGGACTGATGATTGACCCTCTGGAAATTAGAAACTGAGAAGGCCTATTACAAAACTGATTTTCTTTCCTTGTCACTACAAACTTGTTCCTCTATTTTCTTCTCTAATGATTTATTCAACAGTTTATTTTTTAAAAAAGACTTGTAATTCTTTCCTGTCCTTTCACAAAAGAATGAAGAGATTTAAGCAAGAGAAAAAAATGAGATACTGTATTTCTGTCTTATCAATATCAGAAACTCATCCTAATAAGGATTACTCTTATACTGACTCCACAGCTCTTCCTGTTTCCATAAAACTATTCATAAATGGCATATATTTCCATATTTGAACTGCATTAATATTAAAATCCTCCTGAACTTTCTGGAAAGATTTACATGTTTTATCATCAGATAAATCCTTTATTATCATGTACTGAAAGTTCATTCTTCTTTAAAACGTAATAAATATTTAATTTGAATAAACAAAGCAAAAGCAATGAAGGAAAAGAGGTGCCCCATGGAAAGAGAAACCTGGAGATTGAATTCACAATTGCATTTTCTCTGTGTAAAAATTTCCAGAGTCAATACCAAATAGAAAAGAAAAAAAGTAGTAACTACCAAATCTCATATGTAGAAAGCAGAAGAGGCACCAGGTTATTATCCTCAAGCATCACATTACCCATGCACTGCTATATTGGAGGGAAAAGTAGCAGAAGAGACAGGATATTGCTGTGTCTCTGTTTGAGACAGAATGCAAGAGGCAGGTGGACAGCACAAGGGGACCAAACAGACTGCAAACTCGCCAGTAATGCTGGCAGTAAGAAGTGATAAGCAAATCTCAGAATGTTTTAGATTTTGTTTCCCAGGAGCTGTATGGTGTTGAAAGATTTTCTTTATTTATGGTAAATCCTTTGGAGTTGTAAATCTCACAAGACATTGCTCAGCAGACCAGAGGTTCTTCAAGAACATCATGTCTTGTGTTGCTTCGGCACTTTCCATCACATCTGCTTCCCAAGAAGCATGCGTGGGCAGGTGATTGCAAGGAGGGAAACATTAATAAGAGAACAGAGGGGAAAAGGGGAGGAATAAGAAGCTCTTCTCCTAGACATTGTGTAAACATACCACAAGAGTGGGAAAAGAGTTTCAATAGATTTAAAGGGAGACAATTTTAAAAGTGATTTGGTTTGTGTCTAAAGCAAATTTCATTGTCTTTAAACAGAGCCTAGATCTAAAATGCTGTATCACTCAGAATATACACTGCAGATGCTGCATGTCTGGCTCCTGATCCTCCCAAGCAGTTTACTCCTGCAGTAAAAAAAGAAATTTCATCTTTATCTTAGTTGGCTATCTCTCTTTTCACCTCCACCGTATCTTGTGATCCCCATCTCTCTACCATCTGTCAGTGAGACAGGCCAGGGAAATACAGAACCACCGGTACTTACAACGCTTGAAACTCCTGGATAAATCATGAAAGAACATGCTATAGGGAACAACTTTGCAGCAACAAGGAAGTAAAATCAATTTTATAATAGGTCTTCTAAAATTCTAATTTCCATAGGGTCAATCCTCAGTCATTCCCATAGAAATCTCTACCCGAGAGGGAGGGAAAGAGAAAAATTGACTGAGGTCCCCCTCTGAGAACATTTGACTTCTTCCTCAAAGGTAAGGAATTTGCTCCCCGCGCTCCGTGGTGCAATGGTGGGGGGATTAGTCTCCAACTCCATTAAATTTTACCAGAGCCACAGGGGACTCTGCAATCTCTAGCTCTTTCCTAAATGATAGTTTGCTCAAAAGGCCTCCTGCTACACTTGAAATATAGGACAGGTGTTGCCACATTAGCTACAGACCCATGTAGAGAACCCGGTGACAGAATAGAGAGGCAGTGCCACGGAGCCCACAGGTCTTCTTACTTCATAACCAACACAGAAAAAGAGGTTTTGTCAGACTAAGATTATATGGGGAAAAAATAGTTTGTCCCGTTAGCGTTAAAACTTTAGAGGGGGTGCCGAGAGTGTCCTGTTTTCCAGCATAAAAAAACTAGCACTCTGAGAACATCCACACATCACACTGTGTAAAGCTGAGTTTCAACATGAATCTTTTTCTCATATAACACCCTGCCACGCAACTGTGTTTTTAGGTTTGCTATTTACAGGACAAATAATCTTTATCCTGTCACAAGTCTTGCCTGCTCCAGGAGTTTGCTTCGTGTGATATCTTCCTCCTGCTATTTCCATTTCAGAGTAAGCCTTCTCACCTTCTCCCACTCCACTGAAGTGTGTATGTGTGTGTTACTGCAACCAAAAGTACGGGGTAGTCGCTGATGTTGTCATTTTTATGGAAACACTGTGCAGATGACTCACCGTGCTGACAACCTGAAACTCCCTTTTTTTTGCCATAGGCTGCTTTTTTTGATCTGGTACCTGCATTTCCTCCTCCTTTGCCACATCCCAAAAGTCAAAGTAAGTGGACGTGCCCATGCATCACTCTATATGTGCAACAGTGGCTATCAAATTTTGCCATGAGCAAATGGTTTTGGTTAAAGTCATGGGGTCTTGCATTGAAGTCCCCAGGATTAATTTTTCCCTTCATATCTGCAAAGAAGGAAACGTTCCATGTCAGTATCATTCATCAAGTCAGTGATTTCACGTAGGTAAAATGGTGGGTATGAATCTTATTACCACTTTTGAGCCTCTGTAAGTAGAATAAAAGGGCATCAAACCATATATGAATAATCGCTGTGGTCTTTGAGGTCCCTCTGTTCTACTCATATAAATGGGGCATCAGCAGAAATTATTATCAGGTCAGGAAATTCTAAGGGTCAAATCCTCAGCAGATGTGGATTGCTATCACTCTACCAAAAAAACCAATAAATCACCACGTATGCCACTCTGAGATTTGACTTTAGGAAGCGTTTATCTTACCACGCTCCATTTATGAACTTGCACTTAAAAATGAAACTGCATCTCAGAGTCAGGTATGAGGATCAGTTTTACATGAACAATTAGATATGACAAAATGATAGCAAACAAAATTCAGGGATGTTGAATTCACAAGTAGTTTATCTTAAAGAACATGTAAAGATGTGTTTCGCTGGAATAAGATGTTGTCTGGAGATAACTTCAAAGCTAACAACAATACCACTGCGGTTACCATTCAAAAAACTCTATTTACAGTTAGAAAGATAAACTGCGCACATGAGAAAGGTAACCCACAATCTAAAATTAAATAGTTTGCAGTCTCCAGTTAAATTAAATGAGTAGCGGTACAATCTGTGAAAATACGGCATTCATTTCATGCCTATTATACAGACTGCTATTGGTGCTTGTTATGATTATAAAATCACACTTCAGATGCTCACAGCTCTCCAGTTTTCAACTCTTCCAAGAGTTATAGCTCTGGCACTCCTCTATGGTACAAAAATACTGCACAGCTTCTTGCAATTTCCTGAGACGCTGCACCTGCAATATATTCACACTAATTGCTCCAAACTCACATGTGCAGATGACAAAAGAAGCTGAATGGCATTTCAGCTTTATCATGCAAAGGAAACATAATTGTTTTGCAATAAACTGTGAGTTTTAAACCTGCAGGTTAAGTATTTGCTTACTTGTTTAAGGACAGGTTGCACTTCTACTCCATCCCCTCTTCAAGAGGCAGCCTGCACCATGCCAGGAGAAGCATAGGGGAAGATCTCAGTCTCGGGATTTTCCTTCCTTTATTCATGTCTCTCCCTTTCCCCTTACTACAAATGTAATATCACTTCTAAAGCCTCTGCTCATCCACTTACCACTAGTATTCTCAGAAACAGGCTATTTCAGCCAAATATGTTGTTGAGCAAATAGAAGAAGAGTAGGGGAGCATGGACTCCCATGTTTCTTGCTCAGGCACTTGAATTCAACACAGATATTACAAATCTTGTAAATCATATCTTTTTCTTGCTAAGAGATTTTATTTCAGACCCTATCAGCAGAATGGTAGGAAAAAGAACAGTTCTGCAACAAAATCAAAAGTATTTTGAGTTTCTGATGAGAGAACTACTTATCTCTACAACAACAGACCCAGTAAGACACATCAGTGCTAGCTATCAAAAATCTCCTTTGGCTCAAAACATTGAAGGTTGTGCTTTTTTAGAACTGAAGAAGTAATTAGAAGACTGATATCTGGATTTGTCTGCATGTTTAATCTGGTAGCTGCAATTTGTTGTCTGCAGCACACAGAGTCATTATATTTGTCTAAAGGAACTACATTAAGAAAAATCATTGAATGTTATGAACTATGGCTTAAATTCCCAAAAGACTCTAAGTCATTCAAGGGTCCAATTTCCATTTGCACTTCTTAGGTAGTAATTAGACTTTACAGAATTAAGCAGTGCAACACCTCTATCTTAGTCCTGATCCTACCCCTTATAATACTTGCAAAGTTTTCCGTGGATAGGTACCTAAGTACAGGGTCAACATAAAGCTGCTGAGCAGGGCATGGACAAAATGAACAAGAAATAAATTTTGTCAAAAAGAGGCAATGCTTATACATGTCTAGAGAGATAGAGTCTCTGTTCAAAGCCATTAAGCTCCTTAGTAATCTCAGCCACTTGCATGATACAAAAAACATTGGGTTTCCATTTTTAGAGACTAAGAGGACAAGAGAGAGCTTTGGAGTTAAGTCACCCACTGAGGGTGTTGGCGACAGGCTCAGATTGCTCCTTCTGCCACAATTGTAGCCAAAACTCAAGTACAAACCAGTGCCCCAGGTCAGTGTCCCAGCACCCAGCTTCCTGCAGGGTGGGAAAAACATCTCTCACTCACACAGGAGCTGCTCCTCTTCATAGAAATAGTTTGATACACAGAGGACTGAGATCAGAGGGACTGGTTTTAATCCCAGTATTTAGGAAATGTATCCAAGATGGGAGTTCAAGTCAACATCTGATAGATATCACTGTTCCAGACCAGAGACCTCAACCTGGATCTTCTGCTTCTCTCTCACAGCTACCATTTTCTACCAGCATGATTTGGCCATGCTGGTAACACCAAGCACATAAAGAAGACAGTGCCATTTTGAAGGTTTCAAGGCTTTAGGCTACAACAGTTCTTGAGATAGATCTCAATATTTCAGTAAGTTTGGACAGCAAAATCTTGAGCATATGCAGAACTTAACATGCTAAACTAATAGTCAGGACGTAAGTGACAGCTGAGGAGTAATTATGCCAATGGTACCTGAACGCTGGGCCAAGGTGATATCTACATTGTGCAGTGGATTACAGTGAAAAAGAAAAAAAAAAGCTCTGAGCTGACTTTCTGAGTACATCCGCAGAGTTCAGCATAGCACCATGCAGAGACACTCACCTGGGTCTCAAAGGCAGCCTAGCCTTTTTGGTATGGCAGAACATGCATTATTAAATTCAATCCCTGTTTCTCAGCAGAGCTAATTAGTTCAGGTGCAGCTCAACACTGCTATAATTATACTCCATCTGCTTCCAGAGCTAGCTAGTTTGGGTGCTGAGAGCTTGGAAATTTCTCTACAGTACCCCCTCATGGGAGGGGGCATGATACTATTATGTCCTTAGGCGTGAAAAGAGATGGATTGACACTTTGCTCCCTTTGATGATGCAAGCCTTAGCAGCCTAAATCCTGCCGACTTAAATCCTCCCAAGGGAGAGATTTTTTAAGACGTTAAATAGCTAAAAGCCCCAGGTATGGCCCCAGTGTGATTTTTTTTTTTTTAATGGCTCATAAGCACTAAGATTTTGTTGGGTGGTAAACGCGGTGGTGGGAGCCCCATGTCAGGCACCCAACCGAGTCAAGCTGTCGCAGGGCCCCAGCTGCTACCCCAATTTTGATGCGCTCGAGTTGACTTTACTGGTTTGCAATCCTGTATGTAAGTGTTAAGACTCATTTGGCCATGCAAGAAAATATCAAGCCCATCTCTCTCTCAAGAAATGGATACTGCCGGCTTGGATCAACGCTAATTTGGCATGCTGTGTTTGCTCCCCCTAAAATGAAGCCTTGATCCAAAGCCTCTTGCAGTGAACAGAGTATGTCTCCTCAATGTCAGTTCTTACTGGATCAGGCCCTGAATTCATGGCATGGAGCAATTAGTTTGAAATAGATTAGGCAACAACTTCCTTTATCCAGTTGTACAAGTTATTTCTGGATGAACTGATTGCCCACATTTATTTTGTGCAGGTGGTTAAACCATCGATACCAACAACACTGGTATTAATCAACACAGAATTATTATTTTCTCTCTCTTGCAAGGTATTTTGCTACATGTCATTTTACCAAGGCTGTCAGGTACTGTCTACAGTTTCAAGAACAACACAGTGATGCCATAGAATGTTTTTCCAGACACTGGAGTCATCCATATGCATTCTCCCTGTGACCTCTCCAGCAGCATGCTCAAACGAGAATGCTTTCAGGGACCACATGAACCCCCAGAGCATATTCTCTGTGTTTAACAACACATCACAACAGTAGCATTGATAGGCACTGGTGGGTGCATATGTGTCCAGAAACAGTGTGTTGCGCAGACGTGGACGACACCTGCGTCTAACAGTACGGGGTCTGCGTGAACATCCATGGCACTGCCACCAATATTTTGACTCGCTGTGCTGCTGCCAGTGCCAATGACGCCTCTGCTTGCCTTCTGCTTTCCAGGGGCACTGGCTAAGGTTGCCGAGACTGTTAGATTTTGACTGAAACCCAATCGGTTGTCACTTATTGAACCAATATGCGGGCATCAATTTGTGCAGTGATTTGGGAAAGTGACAGATGAAGCTGCCCTGTGCCATCCACTGTTGGGAGAGGAGCTCTGCATTTCTGCTCCTGATCGGCCATGGCTGTCTCACTGCCAAGCTACTCTCTCAGGGTGCAGACAGCCCCTAATGCCTCCTCAGACATGAATTAATTACTTGATATTTAAAAGTTGCTGCCTACTACTGGTGTATATTTGGTGTAACCAGAGCCTGGTTTCAGCCCCATCTCTTGCACAGCATCTCATTGACTGTACCATGCCAATGAAGGAATTTAGGTGGGTTTTGGAACACCCTGAGAGACTGTACCCAAAATGCCTGTCTCAGCTGCATGCACCAGTTTGCCAACCATCCCTACCACTACCCTTCAACCCCAGGCTTGGATCTGCCAGGGAACTTGCACTCTGCACTGTACATCCCACTATGAACCCCCCCAGCAACAGCAACTGACTGCCGCAAGGAAAATCCAACCAAAAGGCAGTAATTAGCGATGGAGAGGTGGTAAGGAAGAGGTGTAAGTGAGCATTTTTGCCCATTTCAGTGCAAGGCTAGCAGTTTAACTCAAAGCATCCCCTGCAGCGGTTTAGGTTGTTAGTGCCTGACTTTGTAGTGAAAAGAAGAGGGAGGACTCACAGGCAGTCACAGCAGAGAGGCATTTTGAGAAGCTACCTCCACTCAGTTACCTTATCCGGGCTGAGAAGTGTGTGTGAGTCATTCAAACCTGTGCAATGTATGTTCGAGCAGGTGAGTTAAAGACTGCTGGCAATTAAATATAACCCCCGTGACTTTGCAGTGGGATGGTGGAGGAAATGTCATACAAGTGATGAGCCTCAGCTGAGAAGCAGCAGCTCGCAGCTGAAAGACAGGACATGACTATGGAGTAAGCTGGACACAAGAACCCCACGGTCAGGGAGTTCTCAGACCTGAAGCACTCAAGTGTGGCTTAAAAAGCCCTCTTAAACATGACCATAGTTTATTCAGGAAGCCTCATTCAGCTCCCCTGAATGACTAAAGAGCCAAAGTCAAATGCAGCTGATGCAAAATTTTCCAGAAGTCACAGTTTTGTTCTTTGTCTCTTTCTCTTGTCTGGTTTTTCCCCCCTTTCTTTACCATTTGGTAACTTCCTGTCTGTGCAAAAAGAAAGTTTGCAATTCCAGTGTTTGCTATAGCTCTAAATTTCAAATTTGCAGCTAATTCTTGATTTTCAGTTTTTGTTAATATATTACGTGACTTTTTTTTTCTATTACTTGCCATTAATTTAAAACCCTAATCTATTTTTCTGGGAAATAAATACTTTCCTGGCCTGTTCCAGTCTTGTTTCAATGCTTAGCCAAATATCTTAAGGCAGTGAAGGAAAAAATAAACAGCTGAACATCTGCTGAAAAGGTTGCAAGGGTGAATAAGCTCTAATATCTTCTAATGAGCTTTCAGAAATATATTGCATAAGGAGCAATGAATGGATTCCAGTCCTTAAGCCCTTACTTATAAGACTATCCTGGTCAGTTACTTAATTCAGTTGTGGACAGGAGTAATTCAGATGCAGGATATATTATCAGCTAGTTTTAAAATGCATCCTGCCATGACATCCTTCTTTCTCAAGCAACCTTTAGTTGGGTCCAACACACAGCCTGCATTTATACATTACTGATGCCACCCACACCAGGACCTTAAAAGACTGGAAGGAGCCTCTCACCCTAACTGAAATTCTTCATCATTTTGGTGGACAGCTTGGCTGCCCTGTAGCTCCACAGGGGCAAACTGAGCAGGGATGTGTAGGAGCTCACTAGTGACCTGCACTCAAAGATTCCTTTGGTGACACAGCTCAAGCCTGCCCCTGGAAGTGAGCATTCTAAGGGCAGGCCCAGAGGTCAAGGAGAGCATCTGGTAACTGTACAGGTGTAGAAAGAAGTGTTGCTACTATTCTCCAACTCATTAGCCAGAGCAGGAGCATGGAAATTGCTGCACTATAACCTCTTCTCTTTGCCTTGTACTTCGGTTTCTTCTCTTTGGGTTGCCCTCTGCTTGGCCACATATATCTACCTGCCATGCTCAGGCCTGCTATAAGTCAATGCAACACCAGGAAAGTCAATAGAGTTTCATCCACTCACAACAGAAGTGAATCTAGCCATAAATCGATAATGAAAAGTGAAATGTTCCCTATGTGCCCGTTCTTGTAGCTGTCCTTCATCTGAAGAGTTCAACCCCACTTAGGGAATCAATGTATTGATAGAAAGTAAACTGTGTTTTCAATAAAACTGAAGATATGAGCAGATTCAGCATTGTATGATTATTAATTTCCAAAGTTAGCCACAAGATTTTAACAGTTTCCATTAAATCTCCAAATGAAATTGAAGAACTTGGATAACTATCAAAAAAAAAATACTCTCTGCCATCCCTCTACATGTGCAAAAGCAACTTGGCATATTCCTAGGGCAAACAAGGATACACTGTTGACTGAAAGCAATGATGCTTCACTGCCTCTTGTTTCTGGGATAGCCCTAAGCTCATTCTGCCACCTTGTGTGATCAACATATATTACAGCACAATCTCATTTCCAGGTGCATATTTCTCGTTCCACTCCAATAGGCATCACCTCTTATTTAGTTCTACTCAGAGCGTGGGGTCAGTTAACTACATGGAAACAACAACTCATCCCGTTATTCTAATATGGATTATCAGGACGAACGAAATTTCGTATTCCATTCATACTCCACCTCCTCAAAAACCACTCAGTTTTAATAATTAGAGCAGCGGATAATTCCTAGCAGTTATAGGAAAGAATGCACATTTTTGTTAGTTTATTGTTAGATTGTGGTACTCTTGAATGTATAACTTTCTTGAAATGGTTTGCTAAATAATATGTGGTGTTAGTTTTAGCCCATATCATCCATTCAAAACAATTTGTTGTTCAAAACCACCAATTTTTCAGAACTTGAGCTGTGTGACTTGCCACTCCTTGTCTTATGGCCTATTTCCCCTTTATAGAAATAGGTTTTTTCATACTTACCCTGACTGGAAAACTGTGACTGTTAGAAAAACATTTGGGTTTCAATGTAAAATGCCTGTGGAAAGTAAATACAAAGGAAGTCTTTCATAAAGTTTCTCCCCTGTTTTTTCAACGTTCCTCATTTCTGCTGCTGTGTTCAGTCATGACAATATGAAAAAAAAAAAAAAAATCCAAAAAGTTTAAAAAAAGCAAAAGCCTTTAATGAAAAACCCCAGTTAGAGCCTGTTGGATAAAAATGTTGAATGTTTTGATTAGCTGATGAATTCCGCTATCTTGTTATGGAAATAGGGAAAGCATTCCTGAAGTTCATCTGCAAAACCCTTCTGAAGCTTTAGGTCAGACTATGATTAGAGACTCTGCAAGGGATTCACATGCCCAGAAATGACTGCTGGTATAATGCAAAAAATCAATAACCCTACATGAAGTTGTTACCTATAGATGTCACGTCCCTTTGGAGCACCAGCAAATACCCACGCATCCCACAGGTACTCAAAACACATAAAATGCGACACCAGCTGTGTACAGAAAGGCTCTGTACATGGAGGGGCATTTCACCGGCTTCACAGAGGGGCATTTCACTCTCTTCGCAGAAAGATGTTCAGCATATCTAGGTTTTAAACACCTGCGAGCTGGTGTGTGCTGATCTGCTCGTAAGCAAAGGTGACAGAAGGTAGGAAGCAGAGAAAACAATTACCAAAAGCTCCCTCTAAATCCTGCAAAGGCAGACACTGGCGTCTATTATTGCCTTATGCTCTACAGATACAGAACTACATGGCTTATCTAAGAAGTGAACTATGGCTCAGACTTAATTAACCAGAACGGCAGTGCCTATGAGATCTATGCTAAAAACATAACGTACGTGGTCGAAGCAAAACTCATTCCTCTAGTCTAGTTTTAATATCTTTCACTCAGGGAAATAATTATACCTAAAAGCTTGTGTTTTCCCTTTTATATTTATGGAATACAATTCATCTTACAATACGGTAGCATCACCTCAAATTGTGGCTGTGGTCACAAACCTGTCTGCATTAACATTGCACCACTTTACACCCTGTACTCCCTGCAAGTAATCAAATCACAGGCCTGATCCCCAGCCCTTCCGTGGGGAGAAATAACTGAGGCGGAAAGATTCACAATATTTTAACAAGCACCACACAAAGTGTGTCTATCAAATACAAATTCAAACAAGTATGAAGCTTGTATGTCTAAGAAAGCATTAATAAATTTGGAATTTGCCAAATAATTTCATAGAATCGTAGAATTTTCTAGGTTGGAAAGGACCTTTACGATCATCTAGTCCAACCATCAACCTAACTCTGATAAAAATAAAAAAATAACATAAAAAAATGCAGGGTACCTATCCCCTTTCACCCTCCCCAATTAATAACAAAATTAATTTCAGAAAAATCTCTTTTATTTCCCTACTTACTCTGTACAAAATTTTAAAATTATGACCTCTCTTTTAGAAGTCAATCTGTTTAAAAAGGATTTTTATATATATATATATATTTTAAAACCTAAACTGAAAATTTTGCCTACGACTGTATGTTTCAAGTTGACCCAGAGAGGCAAATCATATTAAAGTATTTTTTCCAGTCACCTACTGATTAAAAAATACAACCTTCAAAACATTTGACACACAGTTCTAATTTCAAAGGACTTTGGCTCAAGTTCCAAAAGCACAGAGCAGCCCTAAACCGTGCATAATTAGCCCAGTATAAGGTAGCTTACAGTAAAGGGACCTGGGAAGTTTGAATCCCTGTACAGGCTCTTGCAGAGCCTTTGGCAAGTCGTTTTATTTCCTTATATCTCTATTTCCCTATCTATTAAGTCAGGGCAATAATACCTACCTTCCCCGAAGAGGTGACAGTAATTAAGTCAATGTTTTGCATAGCACTTTCAAGATGCAAATCTCTACATTAAAGTTCTAAGTACTGGTATTGTTATCATCATTATCGCTGATTATCATTAAGCTAAAGCTACTGTTTAATTCTGTACGTTCTCTTCTTGTTCTGAAAAAAATACATTCAACTGCCATTGTAAGCTAATTATACCATCTACTCTTAAGTATAGGAGTACAAAAGCGTACCTTCTGCTGCATTTGCAGTCTGTTCCCCCTTTCAAACACTCTTTGTGTAAAGGAAAGTATATTCTTAACTAACGCCTTAAGGAAGTTTGAACGGTATTGCCAAATTAGCTCATTGCAATTAGTATCTCAGGTTTCTCTGCAATCCTAGGAAAATAGCAGTAGCCACAAACGCAGTTAATAATGATGACTTTGTAAGACAGAACTGGTGGCTGGTATTGAAAGGACTGTCAAAGAGCAAAAGGCTGCGTTTAAAATGACCTTTAAATCCTCTGCGACTCCTGCGGAGGATAAGAGTTACCATGAGTGACAAAAAAAGGCTTTTCCAGCTCACCACATTTCACCAGGTCAAAGGAACATTTGTCATGAATAAATAAATAGATAATTCGTCCCCCAGCTGTTTCGGCATCTTTTCCGATACGAACACAGGTAGGAAGCAGGTTCTGCGGAGCTGGATGAATTTCAGAGACCCGTAAAACAGTCAGAGAACCAAGCTTGGAGAACCACGTCTGAGCCTCTCACAATGCGGAGCAGAAAGGAACAGAAATTTGCCCATAGGGCTTCTGATGCAGTGCATATCTACGAACCAGAAAGCTTTAAAATGCCCATGTCAAAACTAGTGTTTCCTCAAATCAGCCTGACTCAGTCTCCTCTGGTTTTGCTCAGGAGAACAGGTGACCGTGCGGTGCCATCCTGCCACCCTGCCTGCCCACTGATGCAGTCAGCTGTGAAGCTCCCACGCCTACGAGCCTCCAGATGTATGGGCATGAAAATGGTCAACACTCGGTGTACTTCAAAGCCTACCTATTCCAAAAATAGACACACATAGGCAGAGAGTAAAGAGGTGGTGTGTCACATCCTAGCATGCAGCCGTGGAGAAAATCACTCCTGTCCCTGTGATTGTTTATGTGTTATGGCAGTGCATTACACTAAATAAAAAAATAAATAAATAAATAAAAGAAGTAATTTTTTAATGGATGTTGAAATTTTACAACTGTCAGCCTTGAAAGAAACCTCATCAGGATGAGATACTTTGTAACAACACAGTATTTTGCATTTATATAACCTTTCTGTCTAAGGTTATCAACACAAAGATGCTTCTAAAGTCAAATAATTAAAAGTACATGGAAATCCTGAGAGGCGAAATAAATGTTACATCTTATAGGGAAGGAAACTGAAATTTAGATGCTAAAATCTGCATCTGATCTTACCCAGCAGGATGGGACATACACCAGCCCATCATCTCGGTCCTGGCAGAGTACAGATCCCCCAGCCATTTGAATATCCTTGTGGTTCCAGCCTCCTCCATGCGCTGGGGAGTTTCTGTGCTGTAGGCGAGGCTTTCTGCAACGGCCCCAGTCTCATCCATTCCAGAGGACAGCCAGATGCAGCTGCAATGCTCAGCAGGGTCCAGGATGCCAGGCAAGCAATTCCAAGCTGGTAAATCTTGTCACAGCCTGAGTGGCCACTCTCCATAACACAGGAACTGGAGGGAAGGCTCTGCTCTCCCAAAACCACCTTTCTGCCAATTAATGTGACCTCCTGTTTTCCCCTGTGTGAGGGCATCCTATAGATATTTGCTCAACCAACACAAGCAAAGGGAACTGATGAATCTTTTCTACAGGAGTAGAAGGGGTAATTTGTTTCCTTAATGTAAAGAAGGGATTGAGAAACAAATGAACAGTATTAAATGACATTAATACTCGAGGTAAATGAGGAAAAGTTATAAAAAACACCCACAGACATATACTCACTCATTTCTCCATCTTCTCTTTGGCTTTCTTTAGGTCTTGTAGGAAAAGGAAAGCTATCCTCAGGTGGGGCGGAACTGGCTGTTGGTACAAACAACTTTTCATAACTGCAATAGGAAAAAGCCAAAAGAAAAAGAAAAAAAAAAGAATGGGCTGCAAGAAGGGAATTCTTTACAGAAATGGCACCTGCATGGCCATCCCATGCCATCAGCCTCAGGTGGGCAAGGTTTATTGGTAAGTCAGTGTGGTGCCTCGCTGTACTTCCATGCAAAACTTTTGTTATTCTCATTAAAACAGGTCTCCAGGAGCAGCCTAATTCTCCCTAGGTAAGAATTCCAAAGTAAGAAACTACTTAGAAACATGGTTTCTATCAGGTGGCTTTGTCCTGCCTTTCCTGGTATTTTTAAAGTATGTTTAAACATTAATTAAGCATTAAAAGGTAACAAAAGGTGTGTGGGATGTGACTATTCAGATGGTATCCGTTCATTAAAACTGAGAACGCTGAATTTTACCGCCTAGAAAGTTGTGTACTCATGGACAGCAATGCAATCAACCTAATGAATCAACCTACTGACAAGCTGCAAAATATAATTCATTATGCAACATCACATGTCTTATCACATAATAATAATAATTGAAAAAATATCGCTGCGCTTAAAAAACATGTAGCTTCAGTTCCTAGGAAAAAAGCACAATTTTAATATCTTTAATTATTTCATTGTTTCTTTTTTAAGTAACATTTGAATAGGCTCAAAAATGGCTGAATTTCAAGTCTAACCTCTGCCAAATCTGCAAAACCCCTGGACACTTGTATCTCACTCATTCTGCTCCTCAAAGCTTCAGACTGATAGTACCGGAAATTAAATTGACCCATTTATTCATCATTGTAGCAGGGCTTAAACCTCAGCAGCATGATTGTCATCATGTCAGTGCTGCCAATGACCTCAGTCTTGAGTTCCAGAGATTGCCCCAGCAACACTCGATAATAAGTGGCAAAACATTATTACTTCCTTTGGTACTCATTATAAAAACATTAATTGGGGTGAAAGGTAATCCACTTCATATGCTAAGTCATGGATCTTCTCTAAGAGTGGACAAGGAGGATTGCAAGTATAAGTATGTCATGGTGATTTGTCACTACAAAATTTCCTTAAAGTTTGAATGAATGGACTACTAGGGGCAGCACAACAAGAAAAAACATTCTTTTGATTTAAATTATCCAGATCTGGTCTGAAAGGTCACCATCAAAATGAGAACACAACACAGAAAGAGATGAGCTCCAAAGGAACATCACCGCAATTTATGCAAACTATTTTTTCCACTCTCCTGTTTTGAATAGTTTTATTTTATTTATTTTAGGGTATCATTCCACGGTTCACATACTGCAGCTACTTAAAACTGACAGTCCTTTTACTACTCCGTTCCTATTGTCTCTCCCTTTCACAATCTGTTTTCAGACTCCCCCCAAAAAAAGAAAAAAATGAAAGAAAGAAAAAAATCCCCACCAATTTGCTTCAGTTTGACTCCTGTGGCAGAAAAGCATTAAATTCACAGCCAGACAGCTGTTTCCCCCCCTCTGGAGTGTTGTCACCCCACCTCTTTAAGATCTGCTTTATCAGTTGCATAGAGGGCTTTTTTTTCTTCATTTCAAAGAGCACATTAAACTCCCATTAACAGTAAGGGGAATTAGGCATGCACAGTTAGAAAATGAAAAAAAAAAAAAAAAATTAAAAAATCCTGCACTAATTAAAGAAACAGGATTCCCCTGACAAATGAGTATTCACAAAGAAATACCACTGCAGCTAACAAACAGTCTCCCTTGGCTAAGTCAGATATCATTTCCAAAATTTCCTCAAAGCAGGCTCTCTGTCTTGGAGACACCACAGCAGGAAAAAATGGATTCTGCTCAGCCTGGGTTTATCTTGAAATTTTGGACTTTCATCTTTACAGAACAATAATGTTTGAAAAAACCAAAAATTTAAATGAAATCCCAAGCCTCGTAAGGAGGCATCTCAGGGGCCAGCTATTGGCAGGGCTGGAGAGAAGGCTGCTGCCAAATGGAAAATGTGAGCTGGCAAGTGGACCCGAAATCTTAAATTTTGAACTTGGCAGAACTGAAAAGTCTTGGCATTTGGTTACAGATCCTGGAATGCAAAGCTTGCAAACAGGTTTTCCCCCACAAGAGTATAAAAAGCACCTTTAATATGTATAAAACAAACTTCCGTCTACCCCCCTTATAAATAGCACTGGTGTTTTTTGCACAGTATGAAACAGCCTTTAGAAATGTGTTGATTTTTGCCTGGAAATCCTATCTTCGTTTGTCTTGCCTTACATCTCATATGGGCCCCTGTAACTTTTTGACCCTCCAGTAAATTTTAGCATCATTCAAGAAGGTTAAACAGTCAGGGAAAGCAAAAATGGACTGAAAAAGAAAGAGCCGTGGTGGATGGAGAATTATCATCATAAGCTTTATTAGATATTTCAGATGCTGCAGATTTTAGGGACAAGCAAGCTTAAAAGTTCAGCCTTTGCTTTTACTAG
This sequence comes from Thinocorus orbignyianus, assembly GCA_013400375.1. NCBI lineage: Eukaryota > Metazoa > Chordata > Aves > Ciconiiformes > Thinocoridae > Thinocorus > Thinocorus orbignyianus. The sequence goes on along the minus strand of VXBW01003926.1, from coordinate 1,381,346 downwards.
TATAAAGGGATACTGTTAATTTTCCATCTGATCTTTAATATCACTAATCAAAGTAGTTACCTACATCTTTCTGCAAAGTTATATGAACTATTTAAATTATTTAAAATTTTCTGAAGATTATTAAAATTTTTTAACATATCAAAAATACAGTTTCCTAGTGTTTCCCTGTACCCCTGATACCAGGGAAGAGTCATGATGTCACTTGCATCTTTGGACTCAGCTCGGCTAGAATCCTCACTGCGTTTTCTGGTTTTCTCTTTTTCTTTTTTTCTCTTTTGTGGGGTAGAAGGGTACGAGACAATACTGGTAAATCACAGCTTTGAAATTAAATAAAGAAGTGGTTGCAATCTGTTTAATAGCGACATATTTTCTCTATTAATATCGTTACTGTCATCTTTACCAGCATTATAGCTGGAGTTTAAGCACGTTAAGAGACACAACTGCTTTCATAAGTCACATCTCTCCTGTAATTTGCTTACACACAGTGAGCAATTTATCCCGTTAATATCTTGTTCGGCTATTGAGAAGTTGGGAGTTTGAAACCACTGAAAAGAGGTCCAAGACATAAGGTGCAAAGGAATGTTAAAAATTGCTCTGTGGCTGAGCCAACCCCCCTCGGACCTCACATGTGCAGAAAGTCTCCAGCCCATGAATCATCTATACGCTATGTTGTGGTCCACCATGCAAGCTGTAGAGAAATACATGCCAAATGCTGATCTCCAAAGCCTCAGACAGCTTAGTCGGTATAAATTATCTCTTAGGATGAATTATTCTGTCTTGATTTGAGAATTTGACACTCTCTCCATTTGTAACTTGTTTCCTTCATCCTCTGCAAGCATTAGCGCAGAACTGCAATATATTTAAAATCACAAGAGATCCATTCCTATTAGTTCGGAAGGTTATTTCATGTAAGTATTTCCTTGTTTCTTAATATTCCTTTACACAGGGTTTTTTTTTTCCTCATATATCCTGAAAAAGGAAAAGAAAATGGCATAAGAACCATATAATGTTTCAGCCTTTCTCTCGTTTTCTCTCTTACCTTTACAAGACCATAGTATTACTATTCATTCTTCTCATTCATTTGAAACTAAATTTTTTTAAAACTTTTCTTTGGATTTCCTAGATAAAACATGCAGGGTTTCCAACCCAAACTGCTTATTGTAGGTGCATTTTTTGAGGTGAAAACTTGATATATATATATTTTTGAACATGAAAAAAATTACATTTGATGTCATACCCCCAGTTTAGCAAACTAGAGGAGCCCGGTTCTGCCTCCTGGTCCAAGTGCGCTGTTGAAACCGCACTGGGAGAGCTGGCTGGGCTGGCTCCCGTAAGGCTGCCTCCGTGGTGCAGAGAGGAGGACACAGCAAGCTTCTCACCCAGGTCTCCCAAGGATTCACAGGTGATTTAGGATTCAAATCCTATTCTCCATCTCTCTCCTGAGGATTTCCCTTTCATAAGAGAAGTCTCCTGCCGGTGCAGAACTACTGTACCAGAACTCGCGCTGTCCCTCTCCCAGCTACTGGGCTGGGGGGACATTCTCCAAGATAATAAACTGATGTCTCCAAGGGGGGGTCTTTCACTCACAGGCTCATGGGCAGTAACTTAAAGGAGTGCCTAGCTATGGCATGATTTATCAGCAAAGTCTACTGAGAAAATAATGGGCTTTTAAAAGATGACATATTCCAGAAATCCGTACAGCAACCTGCTCCAAAGGCCTATTGGATTCAGCAGAAGTTCAAGCAGACTGCAAGTAATTGCACACTTTGGGGTCTGTTAAATTTCTGAGTGCATTTCCACAAGAAAAAATAAGTAAATATTGTTTTATTTTCCTTTATTTATCAAGCAATGCCTTGCCACCACCCCACCAAAAGGAAGTACCATTTCCAGACAAAGCAATGTCAGGGATAAATGGCAACTCTGTTTAAATGCTAGTCTCTGGTGCTCTTTAGCTAAACTTGGTCCTCGAAAAAGGTACGTTCTCGTGAGCTTCCCTGAAAGCCGATATCACAATGAGGGACACAGCAGAGTGAGAATACAAAATAACTTCAAAGGTCAATGTTAACTTACGCATCCTTACAGGATGGAGACAACACGACTTGTTAGAAAAAAGATCTAAGTGCCACAAGACAACTTAGTAATACCCAAAAAAAAGATAAAGGTACTGCAAGATGATAACCTGGCATTATCACATTTTATTCTTTAAAGCATCTATTGCTAAACAGCCCCTGAAGCCAACATTTGGAAAGGCAAGAGCTCGACAAAGAGTCGAGATGCTCTCTGCTTCAGCATATATAGGATCTTGTACATGACCAACATGAAAGCCAGCTGCCACAGCAGACCTTTGATGCTGTGCGTGCCCTCCAGTGCAGACACATCCATACACAAAGATGGTTGCACTTGACAGACAGTCATCCTGGACTTGCATGCATAAGTTCAGATGCAGGAGCCATAAAACACTGCAAACCACACTTCACAAATTCACACAGCAGAAGCTATTCGGCAGATTTGGCCATTGTTTAAGGCTCTTTGAAAACAGATGGAAACATGATGTCTTCTCACAAGTTTCATTCCCACATTGCTGCCACAGATGGTGCTCTCACCTCTTTGAAAAGCAGATCTTTTTTTCTTACAGAAGCAATAACAGGATACAAAGTATTTCACATTACTGCTGACATAACTGATCTCAAGCAATTACTGCTGAGACATTGCAATCTTCTACCGGTTTTTGCTCTCCTCCTAGAACATACTCTGTTTCTCCTTTTAATCCTCTTCCATTCAAAACCAACAACAGGCAGAGACACATTTGACATTGAAATAGCAAGCCATCTATTTACCTGTATTTTTTTTTTCTCAAAAAGTCCATATACCCCTAATACAGTGACATTCATAGAATCACTCAGTAATGTAGTTCATCCAAAATGAAGATGGAAAATTTTTTTTCATCTGGCTTAGTAAGACATTTTACTGTTCCTTGTGGGAGTTTTTTGTCTTTTCTTTTTTCCCTCACTAAAAACAAGTAACTGGATAATTGTATTTCAGCCTCCTGAGGGTTCATTTCCCAAATGGATGTAAATAATAAATCAAGCCCCAACAGGAGACAACTTTGTTCTTAAAGCAGGCCTCTGCATTTCAGCATCTAGAATGTTATACAGTGTTTGTGCTGTTGTTATTGTACCTTTTCACCTCTTAAACAATGACTTTTCTGTTATTCTCCGCTCATAAATATTACGAGAAAAATCAGCTCCTGTTTACACGAAAAATAATTTGAAAGCCATCAAGAAGAAAAAAACCTGCTTCCTACTCATCGTTTACACCCACCATCTATTAATTTGCTAAGGAAATATACGCTTAAGCAAGCTCCAAAAATTGAACTGCTTTATTATTACAATAAATAAATAAATCAACAAAAATTCATGTAATCTGTCAGTTCTACCTGTTGGTCACCATCTGGAAAACTTGAAGTCCGGTCCAGGCAAAGACCTCTGGCCCCTGGGTGAAGTGCAGCCTATTAGTTCTCATCCATGCTTTCCACACCCAGCTGCTGCTGGAGATTGTTGAATGCATTTTTAACAGGTAGTGCTTTTCCATAGTGCCCGCAAAGCCCTCCCGTGAGTCCCAAAGAGTGCTTATATGTCACTAGCTTATTACTGGTTTACTTCAAGTCAAAATCATAGAATCATAGAATGGTTAGAGATGGAAGGGACCTTAAAGATCATCCAGTTCCAATCCCCCTGCCATGGGCAGGGACACCTCCCATCAGACCAGGTTGCTCCAAGCCCCATCCAGCCTGGCCTTGAACACTTCCAGGGATGGCACATCCACAACTTCTCTGGTTCCAGTGCCTCACCACCCTCACAGGAAAGAATTTCTTCCTAATATCTCATGTAAATCTCCCATCTTCCAATTTAAAATCATCTCCCCTTGTCCTGTCACTACACTTCCTGACAAGGAGTCCCTCTCAAGGCCTCCTGTAGGCCCCCTTCAGATACTGGAAGACTGCAATGTCTGAAATGATGAGAGGGTTGCATTATGGTTTGCCAGAAGAGAGGTTTTATAGTGTGAGACCTACATTACACCTCAAGGTGTGCCATGAGGAAGATCAGAGAGGTCTTCTAGGAGGGAGCTAGAAGTCTACACAGAGGGGAGAAATCCAAAGCTTTTTCAGTCTTACCCATGGTGCCCACCAGGAAAAATACGCCTCATCCCACACCTATATCTGACCACAAACAATTGGTTCACTTCAGAGAGAATCCTAGGTGCAAACATCCGTGAAAGTTCAGGAAAGCTGGGCCCTGGAGCAGCCTGGAGAATTAAGTTATTTTTCAGTCTTTTGGGAACTTTGCAATTAACTGGGGAGAAGAAATTTCAGAAGATTCTACTCATTCTGTCCCTGTAACTCATGAAAGTTTCATTACTGGAAAAAATTATGTTATAATCCACTAGAAAGACATTATTCACTTAGAATTACAAGGGTGCACCACTTTTGCTAAATTCTGTTGTACAGAGAATAAATAAAAGTTTTAGAATAACTTGGAGCTGTATAAACTTCTATTGCTTGAAGTGTTAGATATTTAATTTCAAAAATTTTAGCTGGTTTCTTTAAGTTCTTTCCATGGTGCCATTTCTAATTCTTGAAGAGGAATATTTTGATTTTATTTCTCCGTAGTAGTGGTCTTTTGCTGGGTTTTGTAGTTGGTGTCAACTTTTTTTAGGGGCTGATCAAACTCCTACTGAAGTTAAAGACCCTCAGTAACATCAGTAGGATGAACTGAGAGCGTCTAAGTGTTGAGGGTAAAAATTAACTCCTGACTAAAAAAGTAATTCCACTGTGCATACACCTGTGAAGCCAGCTTCTGAAAACCAAAGACGTATGTCAGATATTCAAATAGTATAATCAAAATCATACAGTAAGCGAATATATATTTCTAAAAATTGATTCTACTGTTGCTAGATAGACAGATAATTCAATAGATACGTTGAATTCCCAGGGTTTAAGGGACGTTTTGTACTTCAGATCAAAGATAAATAGAAAAATCTGATTGTATTGTAGTCAAGATTAAAAGAAGCATATCCACTTCATTGGGTTCTCTCTCTACCCCCACCTGCACAGAAATCTTAATGGGCTTTGTACAGAAAATTTGGCTGGGAAGTCTGAAAACTTCAATTTCCACCTGTATTAGCACACAGGTCTGAGGTGACAGGAGGAACAAATAAATCTTTTGGGGCAGAAAGCCCTCTGGCAGTTGAGGACTGTCTTAAGCTAAAGGGCAATCTCGAGAAAGACTCGTTACAGAATTATGTCCTTTACACTGACAGAGACTAGAGATATGTGCAAGAAGCTAGGAAAGAAAGGATTTCTAGCCAAATTGAACATGCTACCCTGTGTTCTAAATGTTTTATTGAGCATAAAAAAGAAGAAGGATTTGTCTAGATCTTATAGATTTTAACACATGGAATCAGAGAAAGCATTCTTCATTCCTAGAGTTACAGACATTTGTTACTGACCAGTTGTTAAAATTATATTTTTCCTTCTGGATTAAAAAAAAAAAAAAAGACAAGTTTTGGAAAATCAGGTTAGAAGGTGAATCAATTGAACTGTTCACTTTTAATATGTCTTGAAGACAGATATAAATTTCCTCATTTAAGTTTTCAGAATTAGGTCAGTTAGTGAAACATAAAATATAATGCTAAACGTAAAAGAATAATGAAATGTTACAAAGTTGGCATATCCAGGTAAAGCAAGAAGACATGGAGGACTCTTGTCCTATGACAAGGAATCAGGCCAAAGGGTCTTGGATATATGTATTAACATATGAGAGTATATTCTTTGCTCATTCCTCTGCTACAGGATACTGTAATTTGGTTGGCATCAGGAACATATCAGGACATTGCAAGGGACCACAGGGCGGATAAAAACCAGTACATTAAATTTGAGGGAGGGGAAACTCCAGCAGTGCAACCACCAGGAGAATATCTGCTTAGGGAGACAAACTTGTCTCAGTGAATATTTGATTTGTTTTGGATCTCATTCTGGACATAGTAGCATCATGTACTACTGTAACCAAAATAATATTATGTCAGTTTTTATTTGGGAAAGGTGCTTAAGTGTGCTTAACATTAAGGATAATTTTAAGTACTGTCCTGAATCATGGTGGAAAATACAACTATCTACTCTTGTGCACAGTTAACTAATAATTTCTCACCATTCTCTTCTGCTGCTATTATTATTCTGTTGTTAATATTATTACCTAGTCGCTGACAGCTGGTCCCAGATTTTCCAGTGACACAAACTTTACTTGGAAAATGCCATATGCCTGTCTTCTTCTAAACATTTCAGGCTCAAAACGTTATTTTGACAAACTATAAGCAAGGGTTCAAGCCTTTCTGGTACACTGGTGGGCTGAATTCACACAAGACAAAAATAACCCGACCAGATTCCAATGCCTCCAGAGGCCTCAGGGATTGAGCTAAACAGTTTGATTTGGAGAAATAAACACTGGGGGAAAGGTAGAGAGAACTGGAAACTTTTCACAGTCAGATGAACTCCCCAGTTTTCTATACTCTTCTAGTAAGAGGTGTTTGCTGTATTAAACAGGTTACAATCCACCACATCTTTCAACATCTCATGGTCACAGTACCTGAAGTAGAAAAGTTCTGTTTTCCCCACTTTATAAGTGAAACAAGAAGCAGCAAGGGACTAAGTAACCTCAAGTTATACTGAAAATCAGTGCAGCGCCTAGGAGCTGGATCTCTCCAGTCCCAGTGCACCACTTTAGCTATGGGATGCTCTTCCTGCTGCTGTTAGTAAGATTATCAAATACAGCTAATACCCATCAACTGCATCTACATTAGCAAATGAAATGAGAGATAGATTGCTCTTTGGCCCTGAGGCCAGCCGGCACAGCTCAGCTCTGATCCACACAGCCAAGTTCTCCTACCCAAAATAGGGATTTCATGTTCAAGCTGTTTGCCGAGAGCGTTAACTCCCAATCTACGCAGGCTCTGGTGCTGCTCGGGAGACCGCTACTTGGCACCGGCCAAAATTCTGACAAAACCTGTGCTAACAATGTAGCAGCATGTATGATTGCAAACCAGAGTCTGAGGCTATTCCCTGACCCTCTCAGGTCTGCTAGTACAGATGTAGCCTTGTTTTCCAAATATCAATTGTTTGAAAGCTCTGTCTGTTGAGAACGCATAGTGTTTGAGAAGGTCCTGCCAACAATGCTAGGATTTCGAGCATTTCTTTTGCTTTCCAAATACTCCTTGCACTGTGAATTCTCAGCATTACCTTGGCCTGCACCAAGCCTTTATCCAGCAGTAAAGCTGGGGAAAAGGAGAGGCATTTTGAAGTCTCATGCCCAAGTGCAAATTCAGGAGTGAGACAAGGCACAACAACTCTATTTGGCTTTTTCTTCCTGCCTGCAGCTGGAAAGTTTGGAGCTACAAAAATCAATGTCCTATTGTTGGGTGATTTCTTTTTGCATGTTTCTTTGTGTGCTGGAGGGAGAATATTCATTTGCTCTCTTGTTTGAAATGCATTATTTAGTTATTATTCACTTACCAGCCCAAGACAAAGATACGGTATGACATTAGTGTTCTGAAGTGCTATCGATTACCAGTACAAAATGAAAATATATAATTGATGAAAACATCAGGATCCTATGGGAACTTACAGTTCGAAAGGTTAAAAAGGAAATGCTGATCTCTTGAAGCAAATTGATCTACATGCAGCCAAGCTGGGCTGAGTCTCTCAGCAAGCTGGGAGAGACGAGACAGAGCAGCTTGTTTGTTTTTCATCTGTAGTAAAAATACAATGGCTGTAATTTGAAAAGAGCAAGCGTCACATTTGTGTAAAGTCTTCTGTTTGTTCTTCAGTTCATTGCCAGCGATACAGCTCTCTGTTTTACAAATAAACTGTCTCATCTCAGTTCCTCACTCCCAGGACTGTCGGGGCTATGGCGAGCCTGGAAGCTGGATTTGAGTCCTGCTGGGAGGAAAGTGCTATGTTTTGCTGCTGGGCATGCCCTATTACCACATGGTAAGCGGTGTTAATAAACCTCACAGAGAGAGGCGCGTGTCTTCCAGTTCACCTCGAAGAATGCCTTGCTGCAAAAGGGGATTCTGTGAGGAAGATTGCTCGGGGAAAAAAAAAAAAAATAATCAGAGAATACCTTCCTCTCTTGTATGGAGACAGACAACTGGTGGCTAGATGGTGGTGCTGCTCATTGCCATGGGGAGATCCATGTTAAAATTGTGAACCACCTTTCCCCAAAAGTTCACAGTTTGCCTCAGAAGCAATACACTCAAAACACTCAGGGTTGGATGGAATCATTACTCCCTTTACTATTGCCTCTCTCCAAAAGGAGTAGCTTCCTATTTAACCTCTGTGACTGTCACACCAGCTGGCTTGGGTAAGAAAAACAGGGATGCTTTGCTGATCTCTCAGGCTGTTACATGCAACTGAGAGCCACAGATGAACAGCCTCTGCTTTCTCTTATCAACCAGAAGTAACTAAGCAAGGGTAAGGGGACGATAAAAGCTATCATGTGAAAGGAGCAGTTTCTTCCTCATCCAGAGCAAAGACAGCATGTGGCAGGAGGCTGTCACAGCTGATTCTCTGGTCCATTGCTAAGATGGTTGTCACTATGTTCGACCTTCACTAATACTAAACTCTGAAGGTCCAATCTAGACACATTCAGCCATCAAAGTAGAACATACTCTTTAAAGGGAATCTTTTCTCTCTCATTCCAGGGAAAAAGACAAAACATAAATGCAAAAATATCTTTTCAACATTTTCCCCGCAGCTTTCTCAGCAAAGTCCATGCCTACCATCTGTCACTGAATCAAAACACAACAATATGCACAGAAGAATATATTTGTTTATATTTATTTCCCTTTAGAAAGGAAGAACATAAGAATGGCTGTGTCAGGCAAGACATAAGGTCCATCTACCTTAGAATGCCACCGGATGTGGTCAGTACCAAATATACACAAAATATATGTAGGGATAGACAGGGGCTCCTCACAGTCTCCTGTAGTTTGAGCCTACAGAATTTCTTGAACTTAAGATCATTTCTTTGTGTTCCATGATCCAGAATGGATTTTTCATCCAGAATTTTTTCTTTTATGTATTTGAAGACTTTCATCACCCACAATCCCCTTGGAAAAGAGTCCTGCAGTTTAATTGTACGTTGCATAAAAAACTAAGTCCACGGCACTTATATGGTGAGAAACTTTCAGTAATTGTTCCCAGTTCAGGACTGCATTGATTGCTTTCACATTCCCATTCAGTCACCTCTCTTTCAGCATAAAGAGTGAATGTCTCTTCCGCCTCTCCGTGTGCAGGAACCATTACATACCTTTGATCATTTCTATTGCCTTTCTTTGGGTTTGCTGCAGGCTTTTTGAGAAGGGTAGATCAGGACTGAAAACAGTATCAGAAAGGAACTCAATGTGAACTCATATGAGATACTCTGACACTTCCTATGGGTGGACAATCAGCATCCTGATTTGTGCTACCAGCACAACTCTAAGCTCACAGAGCAACACCACCCCCAATTTTGCAGAGGAGAAGTGGAAGCCCAAGGAATCAAATGCACTGGTCAATAGTTTATCATTCATTTCATCAGCAACACATTTGTTTAAACAGGGGCAGTTATATGCCTAAACACTTTTAAGCCTGAAAGACAAATTTGCTCCAGGTCAGAGAGGCAGCCTGTGGTGGATGAGGGAATTGAAAGCAGGTCTCCCAAATCTCGCATTAGCACCATAATCACTGGCTTTCTCTCATCCTATGCGCTCACTACTGATATTCCGCATGTTTCCTCCACCATGTTTATCCGTCATTTCTAGAATCCTAATATGTTTCTTGGTGGAATATAACAAAATTTTCACTTTTTGAAAAGGGAAAGTTATGTAATGAGGTGTACTTAAACATTCCTAACTGAGACTTGGTTGGGGCTAATATATAGACTATGAGCTGCCTGCATATTAATTTCAATACATTCCTCACTCTTATGGAAAAAAAGAAAAGGGGGGGGAAAGACACCATGTTTATTAGCTTTGACACTGGTTGCTCTTGCCAACCTAAAGCACTTAAACTCTCCCTTCCTACAGCTGCCCCTGCTGCAGACTTTTGAAACAAAGAAAACTGAAATCAGATAAAAGAGCAAAGAGCATAAGGGCTACTAAGTTGCTGCTTTAAAGCTTAGCTCTGTATTTAAAAGTTGTAAGGTTTGAAAACGTGCCATTAAATTATACCACAGGCATCTACTTGAGGAGAGTTCAGCTTGCAGTCTCCTTCCCATTGACAGCAACGATCCAGAGTCAGGTTTTTTCAATCAGGTTAGGAATTCACTGTTCAATTTATCAGGTTTGCTTTTGGCCTGAAAGAGGGCATATAAATTAAAAGCATACCCCAATAAGACACCAGCTTTGATGTCTAATAGGGGTTCTGTGAATTCATTATTTTAATATTTTAGATTTATAATCAGAGGGCTAGCCATTTTGCTCCAGACTACGTAATACGTTTTTTATGGTTTTATGGTCCCTTTCCCAGCTCCCTCTGACAAATGTTTTCCTCAGATTACATTCATTAATATGGGGGATGTTTTGCAAGCCCTAGGGCCCTAAGATCAGGGATGATTTGAAACATCAACTTTCCTTGATATTAAAAATATAGTTCAAAAGAAGTTGAGGGACCTTTGCATCCCTTGAAATATTTATCTTTAATAATGTATCAGCATAAATCTGCTGAAATATAACTTTGAAGGGTGGTATAACATCTAGCAATGCAGAAATAATAATTTTTAAAAAGAAAATAAAAAAGCTAAAGAAAATGGAAATAACTAGTTTGGGAGAAACTGCACTGGATGAGACTTGACACAGGGCATTCAAGCGATCACTTTTTTGAAGGAAGTTGTTGTCACCATTCACAAATGGTTCATCCTCTACTATCTACTAGTATACCAAAGCACCCAAGCTCCACAACATTCTCTCTTGGGCAAAGGAATAAAAAAAAAAATTTAAAAAAAAAAAAATCTGATTTTCCCTAATCCTAGAATGCTTGTCCTTCTTTTGATCGGCCAGCCTACATAAGTAGGACATATAAATCAGTATGTGAATAATGTTAATCAGGTGAGAAAGTTCAAACTGAAGTCATAGAATCACAGAAGAACTTAGGGTAGAAGACACCTTTGAATACCACCTAATCCAACTACCCGACCATGTTCAAAGCTTCATGTAACTTGACCTTGAATGCTTCCAGAGATAGAGCATCCACAGCTTCTCTGGGCAACCTGTTCCAGTGTCTCAATCTCATCTCGTAATTCTTCCTTATGTCAAATATAAATCTACTCTTTCATTTTAAAACTGTTACCCCTTGTCTTATCACTGCAGGTCCCGGTAAAAAACAAAAACAAACAACTTTCTCTGTCTTTCTTATAACCCCCATTAAGTATTGAAAAGTCTCCCAAGTAAGGTCTCCCCAGAGCCTTCTCTTCTCCAGGCTGAACAACTCTAACTCTCCCAGCATCTTTTCACAGAAAAGGTTCCAGCCTCTACCATTTGTGTGGTACTCTTCTGAACCCACTCTAACAAGTCCGTGTCTTTCTTTACGTGTCTTTTTAGATATTTTTAAAGCAATTACCTGCTTTTGGAAGGACTGCAATCCCATACCTTTTTTTCTGTAATTATTGAAAGCTTCAACAGTAAAAGCATTAGAATGGCTGGAAGCCCCATTTGCAACCTAGGATGCTGCTGTGGTGTAGCAATATACAAATAAATACTGCTTCAAAAATGCTAGTACACTAGTGTTTTTTATGGAGAACTTGATTAAGGAAGAAGGTGCAGCAATGGAAATTTTACAGCATACCCCCCAAAAAATGAACAACGCACCATCCAGAGCCAGTTCATACTCACAAAGAGTTCTAAAGAAATCCAGTCGTGAAATCACAGAATAACTAACTTCTCTACATCCTCTTCTGCTTCTTCTGCTTATTGCAAGCTCTATTACTTTCCAGCAGAGTGAGATTAGACAAATATCATACCAAGCTTTGTAAGGAGTTACAGAGGTAGTTCTGGGAATTACAGACTAATGAGGCCGATTAACATACCAGAAAATTCATTTGCCTGCTAATTAGCATAAAATATAATAGAAGCTAGAACAGGTGAGCACATGAATAACTGTAAAATACTGGGATAGAATCAACACCTTTTTTATAATACACAAACAGAGATTTAAAGGATGCAGCGAGAAAACAGTGTTCCAGTAGGTATAATGCAGCATGCATTCAAAAAAAAAAAAAAAAAAAACCAAAAACTCAAACCTGACCTCACACTATAAATAACATTCTTCATTAACAGTTCTGAAGAACAATTAAGGTGGTTCAAGATAAAAGGGAAGACCTTTCAGGGATTAATAATGGTTTGGAAGGCAGAAAACAACAGGTTGGAATAAACAATTCGTTCCCAGAAAGTGGGGGATTTGCCAGCACAGGTATCTTGGAAATCAACGCTGGGAGCAATGCAGTTCAATAAACTAATAAATGACCTGGAAAAGTAAAAGAACAGTGACAGATGGCCAAGCCTAACATTGGCCTCGCTAGCTCTCCATGGTGAATTTGAGAATTGTAACAAGTAGAGGGCCTTGAAGCAGATGACAGGCAGCTTATAAGTGAGGAAAGCAAAGAAGTTAGGGAAAAGAGGTAAAGCGAGAGGTAACAGTGATCAGAGATGGAGATGTTCTCACTCCATCCCCTGCCTCAAGGCTGGGTGAGCTGCAAGATGTGTCATCATCCTTGATAAACATTGCATGAAAGCCTTCAATGATATAGCTTCCATAGCATTAGGAAAGCACATGTTTTGTCAAGCAATTTAGCTTCCTTAATGTTAGGAACTCTAATACCTAACCTTAACCTTCCTTGCTACAGCTCATACCTATTGTCCACCCCTCCAATACAGAGAGCAGATTACTCTCTTGCTATTTTGCAGAAGGCTTTCACATCTTCAAAGCCTGTTGTCATAATCCCACATTTATCGTGAAATGAGATACTCTCGACCAGTCATAGTTCTCCAGTGTGTCCTTACCAAGGCTGAGTAGAGCACAAAAATTATGTCACATGACTTGCAAAACTTCCTTTTGCTTATACATCTCACTATGAAATTTGTCCTTGTGTAACAGTAAGACATTGTTGACTCATGTTCAGGTTGTTATCACTATACTCACAGACTCTTTCCTGAAGGACTGTTGCTTAATCAGTTGTTTCCCATCCCATATTTGTGTAGGCGATTATCACTGCCTAACTGAATATCCCTATTGATTTACAGGTTTTTATTAGAAACCATTTCATCAGTTCACCGAGATAATTTAGAATTCCAACTCTGCCCTCCAGAGGATTCACGCTGCCTCCCAATTTCATGTCAACACCAAGTTCAGGACATTGGTGAAGTCTAGAATAAACTCTGACCAGAAAGACCCGAAATAAATCTGATGAGGACTGTATATTTCTATTTAGATAATAACCACAAAGATTTATTCTTTGGATTTGGCTAACAACAAATTTAACTTCTCCCCTTTTGACCTTTTGTGAAGACCATGATTATCTAAAGAGATGTATTTCTTGTTTCTCTCTTATCCATATGGATTGTTATCACAAAAAGACACTAGATTTCTTTTATGTCATTTATTATTATTTTTTTCACCACTAAGTCCTTTTGTTAAACATCTTTTTATCTTCAAGGAGAATGAAATATAGGTTGTTCTAGAATTTTCCTAGAACTTAAATGAAGGCCTCTTTTTCTCTTTTTACAAATATGAACTTCACATAAGCCCTTTTCTAGTTTTTTAGTGCTTCCTTGCTGTGGTAATCAGTGTTACGTTTATCCTCCATATATTAAACATAAGTGTTAGTATTTTCAAGTCCTTTAAATATCCCATGATGATTTTGGTCAGCCCCTTTCACATGAAGACATCTAAATTTTCTAAGAACTCTCTAACTTGTTCTTTCTCTTTTTAGTCTTGAATTTTTACCTCCTTTTACTATTGCTATTAATTATGCTGTTAAATTCCTCCAAGCAGTCTTTTCTGCAAAGACTGATGCAAAAAGGACATGACATCCCACGAAGTCTTCTTACCCTCTTCTTCTAGTAGTTTTACTGCTACTAGAAGAAAGAGAAAAAAAACCTATTTTGTTGGTATTTCTCTTACCAGTTACATAGAATGGAATGATTTCCTATTACTCCTGGCATCTTTTGCCAGGCGCCCCTTATCCTCCACCTTTTTTGAATTTGTTCTTATGTTCCCATTGTGCTGTGTGACAGTTATCCTTCAGCATCCGACCTAATTCACAAGTTTGAATTCACAAGTTTGGTGTGTGTATGCATGTTAGACGTCAACAGTAGCCTCACCATTTAGCAGAGGTGGCTTTTGATGCATTTCCTGTTACACTTTGTCACCACTCTTTTATTCTGCCTGTGTCCATGCTTCTCTGCATTTAAGTTTACCTTTCAAAAAGAGTAAAAATCTGTTTTCTTGCTCTTCTCCTTCCTTCCTTAAAGAATGCTGCAATTCTTGTGGCGGTTCTCATTCAAGCCACTCTCCACTTTCACATTTTTCAAGCAGTAATTTCATACTGTTTCAAGCAGTAATTTTGTAACTCTTAATTACTTCTTCCCTTGTCTTAGCCATTTTCCTGGATCACAAGTTTGTCAAAAGTGTAAAAACTGAGGGGACACAGTTCTTGCACTTGTGACAAACTTTTGATCAGTAATTGACTGAATTTATAGTAGTCAATTCAGGTGACACATCAACAAATTTAATGGGATAGTCCGCATGATTTCCATGGAAGTCATGCCGCATAAATGCATTGGAGTTCTCTGAAAGTTAAAATGTATATGAAAAAGTCTAATCCAGAGCATAACTATCCCCCCTTACAAGGTTCACTACGTGTGACTCACTAAGCTCTCCTGGGATATAAATGAAGGTCCTTTCAAGGTTATCAAGGATTATTTGCTAGTTAAGGGACATAAAATTAAGAGTAAGAATAAACAGTCGTTTTTCACATTTCAGGAAGGTTGCCAGTGGTGGTCTTCTGTGCTAAACCTTATGCTCCTCAACCCATTCATGACTGAGGTAGCTAAGTTTTCTGATTATTCAAAAGTACTCACTTCACTTGCAAGCTGACTGTGAAGAGCTGCAGGAGAAATCGTGTTTCTAAGTGAACAGGTAATAATACGTCAAATGAAATCTACTGTCAATAAATACAAAGCAAAGAACAGGAGAGGGAAGTAACCCCACAAATGTAGACACAACAATGTGTTCCAAATTAGCTATTACCCCTCACAAAGAGAGCTCACACTCATCCCAAAAAATATCATATTCATACTCAGCAGCAGAATAAAAAAGGAAATGGAGCACTGGGGACTAATAAGAAAGAAAAAATTAACAAAACAGGCAGCATCATTACATAACTCTGTTACACGGTATACAGTTCACTTTACCTTATTCCACCTAAAAAATAAGGATTACGGTTATTCACAATGCCTTAAAACACAGGAACTAGGGCCACCATTTAAAGCATCTGAAAATTAATGTCTGTTTATGTATGTTCCATGACTTACTTACAGAACAAACTCCACAATTCGTAGAAGAAATCGCCATCAAAGACAATTGGATGCAACATTACACAACAGCCTTTGGCTCAAGAAATCTTTAAAGTCTCAAGTGCCACCTGAAGTGGCATTTCTAATTTTCTTTCCCCCAATATCTACTATTGACCACTTTTAGAGTAGTACAATAGGTAGATGTTAGTCTGAGGCAGTGCAGCGGACTTTAAATAACTGAAAATATACGCTATTAGCCCATTCCCGATTTCAGTAGTGCAGGCTGGCAGCATAACACATTTTACTTCACAGGCAAAACAGGAGAGTCTAGCCCAAATTTTTCGTTATTAGTGCACCACAACTGAGTTTTTCATAAAAAGCTAACTTCTTGCTCCAGAAAAAGAAAAAAAAGAAAAATGACAGAGAGAGACATATACACAAAGAGACAATGGGTATGAAACCAGTAATTTGGGCATGAAGGGAGAGGTGGAAATGTAAGAGTGTGAAAGCTAGGATTTGGGCCAGTGTCACAAAACAGATGAAGAAAATGTAAGTCAATGCTGTCTCATGCAGAGTTATCCTGATCTGATGCAGGCAAAAAATCAAGCTGGTGGGATAAGAGCAGCAAGAACAGGAGATGGAGCCTGTGAGATGAGGACAGAAGGAAGACAAGAAAGGAGGGTGGATACATGCAATGGGGTGAGAGTCACGGTTGGGTGGCAGGGGAGCCATTACAGCTAGTTCTGTACACACATAATAAGATAAATCTATTGCTAGCTTACTAGGTTTATACAAATTTTGCAGAAACATGAGGCTCCCGGTGGATGAAAAAGTGCTACATTGCCATCTAGAGCAGAAAAAAGGAAAATATAGGAAAATGTTAGGTGAATGCAGCTGCTGTGGAATAAAAAAAAAGAAAAGAAAAAAAACCTGAAACACTGAAAACAGAGAAGAATTCGGAATGTCTTCAACCAGGAAATCCTCAGGAGCAGTAAGGGTGCTTTTCGTCAAACCCTCATGTGAAGGGAAACCCCCAGGTAGGACCAGAGTGCTGGCACCATGTGGGCTGCAGATGAGCCTCAAACTCGTAGGTTAGAGAGAAAAATAGCTACTGGAAGAAACTACTTGACTTGACAAGACAAATCTTACCAGTGGCCTTGTTTGGAATCCTCTTTTTAAAAGGGCCAGGTGCTTCAGAGGAAGGCCCAAGAAACTTTTCAAAGAAAAGCTGTCCATTTGGGTTTTTTCTTGTTTCTTTTTTAAACTAACACAAATATATCAATTTTAGTTCTTGCACAGTAGAATAAAAGTTTATTCCATTTCAAAATCAATTTTCACACCCCTGATATAACTATGTGCGTTCTCTCTGAAGCAATATAAATACAAGTAAGTGCTCGTTATTACTGAAAACAGACAAGTATCCTTTCTCTCTGAAACAGTTACAAGACAAGATCTTAAAGAAATGGGTAAGGAAAACATTTCAAGGTACTCTTCGCAAACCCAACAGTTTGACAAATTAAATTAACTTCCCAACTTGGAAATTTAAAAGGTTGTATAAATCCAAGCTAGAAGACATGTGAATACTTAAACAACCGAATTGTCCCCTGAACTGCACTACTCCAGGCTGACGCCTTATGTCCATGGTAGAAATGCAAGCATTGGAATGGAGAGGGACAAGCTCATAAGCAGTGAGGTGGTGGTAGAAAGAGGAAGGCACCCTGTCTGCTGCAGGGAGGCAGTGCTGCCCCTCTACAGCCCTTTCCTTGCTCCCTCCCCACCACGCACAGCAGAAGAGTGCCACCATCTCAACACTACACCACCTCCATCTCTGCTGGTGTCAAAAACGCCTTCCTGCTGCCTCCACCGCAAATATTCACACCATCCAACCCCACGGGTAGCCATTCCTTCCCACTCCCACAGCAAGAGCCAGGGCTTCCCACGTCCCAGGGTTGCCTACAGCAGGTGTGGTGGACACAGGCACCAGATCCCACCGTGCCACAAAGCACCTTCAGGTTTTTAAACCATCAATATCCACGGCAGCCCATACAGCAGTCAATTTACACTCTGCTAGGGCAGCCAGTAGCTTCCAACTGTTATACTGTCTTCCCTGCACAACCTCCACAAATCTGGTAAATCACAGCAGCCAGATCTGTTTGCTTAGGACTGAGCGAGAGCAAAATTGAATTACCTCTTGTTATTAGAGAAATTTGTCCCAGAGGAAGGTGTTGAAACTGCTGAAGCAAGAAAGCAAGAGAGCATTTTATGGCTCACTGCGTTATGAATGGTATATGAATACACAGACAAAGTAGTCTCCAAAGCTACCAGACTCCAGCTATGGGGTCCATGTTTGATTAAAAGATTATAAATGGTCAGACACATACTCCTGTTCTGTTCTCCAACAGTTTATGACTCCGTTCCATTTTACAGTACTCAGTGGCAAAGCTTGCCTAGTCCAGGCATGCACTGAGACTCCAATTGTTTACCTTAGTTGATTCAAGCTGACATGTTTGAAAATTATTATATCCATTTGTTCTGCTAGATATTTTGTCTCCCTTGCTTATACTTCTTAATTTTTCTCTTCTCCTGTTATTGGTCTTATGACTAAAGGCCTTAATTTATTCACCATACAATGCTTCCACACACATTTTCTGTCATTCATTACACATTGTCTCCATTGTCTCCCAATATCTCTAGGGTATAGTAAGAAGAATTGAGAATATAAAAAGTTACACTATATATTACCTCATACGTCTGCCTTAGACTTTAGCTATTGAACTTCTGCACACTTTAATAGAGCAGACTTTTCCCTACTGAAATTATTCAATCATGAAAGTTTAATAGTAGGTGTGAGCCCACATAACATCAAAGTGCAAAATCAGGAATGTTAGCAGACACAGGAAAATGTAATCAAGACATACCTTAGTACCTCAATAAATCTGAGGGGAAAATGATCAGAATAAGCAAGAATAATCCCTGCCTTCTTTTTATATCCTTCTCTGCCTCCATTTTCTATCCTCTGTCTTCCTGATCCAAGCTTGATTTTTATTCACACTCTTATACGTGGAGAGTTTTTTAGCACAATCCTCACACAAGGATATCTCAATTTTGAGGGATAAATTATGTCCAAATCAATACATCACTTAATAATTAAAAGATAACACTGATGTTTCCTCACTTCTGGACATGTAGGAAGAAGAACATCTGTTACACACGTGACTGAGAAAAGACAGTGAAAACCTTTCTGCCTAAAAAGTCTCATATTCCTTGTCAGGGTCACAGTGGATTTTGACTCCTTTTCAATCCATTTCAGTTACTTTTAAGCATCGTTCCCCACAGTTGGGTAAGCTACTACATATTCAGTTGCCATTTAAACAACCATCTCTGGTGGATTTTGTTACCACGACTAGAAGATCCTAGAAGCACAGCCTTCCCCACCAAAGCCAATACCTCCATATACTTGCTCTTGAAAAGAAAGTCCAGAGGGAGATCCTGCTATCCCACATTTATACCTGCAGAAGACTTCCGTGCTGCAGTAGGGGAATAGCCGACTGGTATCTTCTGCAGATATCTTCTAATGGAAACACTTAAAGGAGACTTAGCTTGTTGAGATTCAATATTTAATGATCTGAAATAAAAAGAACAAACAAAAATCTTACTAAGCCTAAAGGAATTGCTATAGTAGTAAGAAAGCAACGGGTAAAACCGACAGAGCCAAACTCTGAACACAGATTCTCTGATTGCAATCTTTCTGTCACAAGTACTGATAAAATTACTTCTTCAGATCAATTTTGCATTAACAGACATCATCTGGTCTGTGAGAAACACCTGCAGCTCTCCTTCCTCAGCCACCTCTTGCAATTTGACAGCAATATCAGAGAGGAAATGTTTTGAGAAGGATTTGAAACGCAATGGAAGGCTAATTAAGCCAACCTACTCTCTGAAGCTATAATTAAAATACAACCTTCCTTGCACCCTTAAGGACAAATTAGGAACCAGGGCATCAAACAAGAGTGTACAGACACCCTACAGTCAGAAAATAAATGCAAACAGTACATTAAAAAAAAAAAAAATCAAATAAAAAGTCTGTTGATGTTGGGAAAATGCACACAGTGCATACCTTGCTGACCTTTACCCAGGTATCACTGTTATGAACTGCTAAGAGTTCTGACATGCAAGAGCAAATTCCTCCTCGTGTCCTTCCCAAGCTCTACCTAGTTATTGCAATGATTACTTCTGGCTTACGAGCAAGTTGTAAGCTTCTGGAGGCTAATTAGAAAGCATCTCATCAATACAACTGTCATGATTAGTCACACCCACTACCTCTTTCTTATTACCTTGGCCAGTGCTCAGCTTTAGAAACAATCCTTTCAGAAAAGTGTAACAAAAACCCCCTTTGGTCTATATTCATATCGCTAAAACTATACAAATGCACTGTAAAACCTTAACTAGTGCTCATTATAAGCATTTTATAAGCCTAAGCATTTCTCACATAGAGCTCTGAGTTAACATCTTTCCACAATAATTCTTCTTCACCTTTTGTCATAGTATTCTGTAGAATTTGTTTAGGTCTTTTCTGTTTTTCGAAAAATGGAAGGGAATATGGCTCATTGGAAACTAAAATTGCCAGGTTAAGTACCACCTTCTATTTTCATGGTTTGCATTCATGCAATGGCAATGAGATTTATGTCCCTAACCTTGAAATATTCTGAACCAATTATTTACTTAATATTTATGTTAAATTATCTGTGATTGCAGCACTGACTATGAAAGCAACCAGAAAAAATTCTGCAGGTGGCCTGTAAAGCTAATTTTGAAGTTAGCTGTACTAAGCTCACGTAGTGGTCTTACCGAATATTAATACAGTGTTATAAACTACAGTACCCTCAGGGTGTTCACCTGCCATGGAATTTAATTTACTTCATATCTCATCTAATAGACTGAATCTCATCTATTAGGTAAATATAATGTGAATACGTTTCCTTGTTTCTCTAAGGAGTTTATTGGTACAACCTGGAGAGGCATTCCCACAGAATCTTCTACTGCTATAATTAGCTTGAAATTGAGCTAATGTGCCCTTTCCTGTATTAAGCAGTACAGAATATACAGTCTAGGTACAAAACAGCCCCGTACTCAGAGTCAATGAAGCAACCGCATCGCTCGTCCAACAGATTCATGTTTGTTCTTTGTATTGCAAGGAGGAAAAACTACAGCAGCCTCTGGGGGTTTCATCCAAAGGCCGTGTCTCCACCACAGTGAGTGCTGTGCCAGCCAAGAGGAGCCCTTTCCAGGGACAGCTCTATGCCCTGCCTTTGGTAGCTTAAGAGACACATTTTTTGGTCTAAGTAGGTAGACCTCAATTTTTCAGGATTATGTGAATGGTTAAGTTGGCTGAAATCTCTGACATTGTCAGCAGCCAGCATCTCAGCACAACTTCCACAGCTGGGGTGGAAAAGAGTTCAAATATGCCTCATCTCTATGAGCTTCTTGCAGTGCCCCATGCCTGGCTGCGGCGGTGCCAAGAGGTGGCATTTGTTACCAGGACATCCGAAGCACCCCAAAACTGCATCTCACTGGGCAGGTTGGTGGCAGCACAGAGTAAAGGCATTTCATAGAGAAAAGAGCAGCAGGTGCCTGGAGCAGAGATATCTGGTAGACTTTCTGATTAGCTCTACCTATACTGAAAAGTGTCCTGGTAAGAGATAGTCCATTACAGTTTTTGGTCCTGCTTTGTTTTCACACACACTCTTCTGCATATGACCTGCTGCTACACTTATTTGCTTTATTCTCCACAACCTTAACACCAAGGCCACTTAGCTCCTTTGTGCTACTCTCTCCATAAGGACGGATAGACTCCTACATGCTTTTTCAAAACTCACAAGAGAATACAGCCTTACCGGTATTCCAGAACAAGCCCGTTTATCCAGGGTCTGCACTTCTGTGCATGAAGTGTTGTCAGCATAGCTCCCAGGATTAGGTTCTCCAGAAAAACTAGTAGGGGCAGGGAATTTGGGTACCTGGCACAGTAAGTGTTGTCATTTTGTGTATGCCATTTATGATTCAACTTAGTTGTTGTGTCAGACAAAGGAAAAAGACATGCAGGATGCATAAAAGCAGAAAGATGCATCGCAACAAGAGCTTTAGAGAGGGAGAATGAGAAAAAGATAGAACCCATGGGCAACTTGAAAAATAAAAAGTAGATGTTCTAGTTCACTGAATCAAATATGACATTATAGTGCAGAGGAAATTGAATTCATCTGTACTCGATAAGGGTGGCTTCATTATTCACTTGTGTCTTTGCTTAGTTGTGACACTCATGACTGATGAGACCATCCCCATCTCATGAAGATAAATTCAATATCCGTAGTATCATTCTAATATATTCTCTATATATAGAGAATGCATTTAATGGATGGTGGTGGGATAATATTTTTATCTTCGCTGGCTCATGAAAGGAAGGAGCACAATTTCCCAGAGCTGTCACTTGAGTGATTCTGTATGGACCCCTTTTCACAACTGCTATGTTGAGGGTGGAAGTTCCAGTATGGGAACATGGGAGAGGGCAGCAAAGAAGTTGACTTCACTGACTTATCATCCAAGATCTGAATTTAGAATTGGATCAAAACAGAAAAGAGGTTTGGTCATTATATCCTAATCCTAATTAGATACTTGTCTGTGTATGAGCACACCACCATCATAATATAGTCAACATGAGGAGGCACCAATGCAATGTGCTGACATTAATCTAGTGTTGCTCAGAGCTGTAACTTTCCTACTCTTCCTCTGTTCTCATTTAGTTTTCCAAGGCAGTGAAACATTTCTCCTTGATGAGGTCCCTGACTCATGTCTCTTCCTTCCTTCAGTAGCATCATATATTCATGCACATCTCTAGCAGCCTGCTTCAAAAATGTGGAAATCTTGGAAGCTGTTCAGCAGAAGTGATCCCAGAAGAGATGTGATTAATAAGTAAAGCATATAGGAGGGGGTCAAAGGTAGCTATCATAAATTTAATTTACCACACATCTGTAATTTATCACAACTTCATACAGAGTTTTCATGTGCCTCTCCATAAGGAAGATTTTTTTTCCTGATAGATTGGTGGTGGAGAGGGAGAGCACAAGCCGGCACAGGTTTCTAAAGCACCATTGTGGTCTGTGCTGCTGCTCAAGCAAAGACGCCTCCACACACACACACACTAGTTCAAAGCACTAGTACAGCTGGCTGCACAAAAGCATGGAAATTTTCATTGGGAAACATCCATCCATTAATTCAATATTCATACTCTCACAACAAGTCAAGTGAGAGATTTTACTGACAGATAAAAGAAACATGGGAGAAGAAAATTCTGGAAGAAGTCACACATACAGAATTTTCTTTTAAACCCCATAATTTGGCAGCTGACATACGTCCACTGCAGAAGGATTTTTAGAACTTCTCGTGGGCAGCTTTACCAGCGTAACTGGGCAACACCAGTATTCCTCAGTTTGTTAGCCTCTTCATCACAGCCATTTCGAGAGTTTCATAATCCAACAATTAAAATCTGCTGCAGGCTGAAACTTGGCACACAAATGCATGAGGAAGCCAAAGCGAGAAACAGTTACTTTAATTTCTAGAAAATTATTACATACTGCCTCTGTTCTGCAGTATGGAATATGATAACTTGTTTTGATTTTCACATGCATAAATTATTAATGGAGTTTTCTTCTTGTTTGGTCTAAAACTGTAATTATATAAAGCAGACATTTTCTGTCATCATATACATATCAGCATTAATTTGTTAAGCATAGAACAACACTCCTCCACAAGATGATCAGTAGCAAAGAGGTGTTACGCAAATAAATACCACTTGTACAAACCAACTGAAATGCAAATTTTAAACTAGGTCTAAGCTGTTCACAAGATAACAAGGAAACTGAATGAGGGGAAAGTGACAAAGAAAAAAAAACCCCACAAAACAAATCACTCTTTTTTTTATTATTAATTTCACACAGTTTGAAAAAGCTGTAGTAAGAGTCTAGTCATTTATGTACAAAGAGCCTCTTGCATGATCTTCCCAACTCATTTTCGTTGCTGTACGTCCTGATTCACTGAAATAAATCTGTGCCTTATTCTCAGGTTCCAGGAGAAATGTAGAAAATCCATTTTCGTGACTAGCCCCAGAAACACATACAAGAAATCGCATATGTGCATGTACACATATGTATTTATGAGTCATGTTTAGATTCACTGGAAGGCTGGACAAAAAGAACTAGGTCCTTTCTTAATTCAGTGGAACCAAGCCAATTTCCACCAGCTAAAGAACTGCCCTAGTAACAAACTGTGACGCTGCTACTTGGCTTTAGTAAAGTTTTATGTACTTTTTTTTTTCCTCTGATTTTCAATACAGAATTTATTTGATGTAAGATCTGAAATATTATCAGGTAAACTCATTTCAATTGGAAGTATCACTTTCTAAATGATCAAACTGTCCATCTAGTTCACTCCCCATAAGCCTCTATTCAGACATGTTTAATACTGATGTTATACTTGTTATTAAAGATTTTCAAGATACCACAGAATTTTGAAACCTTATACACAAAAGTGTTTGATGGCATATTATAAAAAAAAAAAAAAAAAAAAAAAAAAAAAGTGAACAAAATGAAGGGGTTTTTCTTTCTTCATGTGCAGTACATTGGAGACTTTTCCTACCATACAGACTAAACTGTCTGCTGCAGTTGAGATAAGACAAATGTTTAAACTAAAACCTGAATAGATTCTGATCATAAAGAGAAAAGTATGCTTAATGCACAGAAAACCAGAGGAGAGAAAAAAAAAATACTGTCTCATTAGTGGCATTTTTGTCAGATTCTTCTGCATTTTCTCATCAAAAAAAATGTCTGCTCCATAGCAGATAAAGCATTACCTTTGCCTCCCCACAATTCAGGCTCAACAGCACTCCATACACGTTCACTTCCCAAGTGCTCCACTGGTAACACAATTGCAGTAATTACGGCATGAGCATGTTCTATGAAACGGATACTAGTTCATTAATTAGAAGATGAACGTAATTGATTATTTCAACAGCAAGGCTAAACGCAAGGGTAACCCCGCAGAGAGATCTGTAGGGGGAGATCTGTCCAAGATGTGCCCTTGACTTAGTTCCTTCTCCCAGGCGGTGGCTTTAAAGGAGCACAGTCTAACAAGGCAATAATTACAGACTGCTATTAGTGATAGTTAAATCATTCATGACCTGTTCCCCTTCGTAAATTGTTCCAGGACTGATGTGCATTTCAGAGGATGTATTTACCATTTACACCTATCAGCCAGACACTTGACAGACAATTGGCACGTGGAGGCCCTTGGCCACCTCTTCTGGTGATGTTCTGGCCACAGAATGTTCAGATTCAATCTCACCTTTGCTGTTGAGATGTCACAGTGGCTCGGTAAGTGTACGCTCTCTTTTCTCTCCAGGTGTAGCAACAGAAATCTTTCAACCAACAGAAGACTGAGCAGTAAGAGTGAGATAACCCTGTTCGTGCCACCTTCCTTATCTTTGTTGCAGAACACATGGCTTACTGAGAAGAGATGTTGTGGATGAAAATCCCCTCACACAGCTTGGTAACACAAATACACAAATCAAGCCCCTGTGTTTTGGCATTCAGACCCTATGCACGTGTCCTCAAACACCATTCTGCATTATGCTGACAAACCCCTAATTAGGATCACCAAAGGCCTAATTACAGCAATGACTTAAATCAGTCCATTCATGTTTTAAAAAAATGCAGCACTTTTCACGGAACCCTCAAGCCTACACTGCCAAACCAGAGCAACCACGTCCTTCTTTCCCTCTCACCTTGTCACAGGCAGATTTAAGGGTTATTGCATCTGGCTTGATTCAAACATTGTACTCAGTCCAGCTCGTGGTTGACCACATATGGGTGTACTAGAAGAAGGGGAAAACCAAGAAGCTTTTCCTTACCTCATTGCGTTCCTAACAATCACTTAGCCTTGGCAATTATCAGCTCTTGGCAGCCCTCTGCATTCCCTGAGCACAGAAACAGGTCCAGTCTTGTTCTGGCAGCAGAGGCACCAGCCCCACCATGGAGGGCAAGGGCAATGACAGAGCTTCTTGCCACCTCTCACCTGGTAAATTCTCACATGGGAAAGAGTGCATGCCACATCTTTTCAAATAACGGTGCTCCCTTTCATGATTACTGAATAGTGAATCAGTCAGAATTCATCCAGAAACTCACCCAGAGGTCTGAAGTTACCAGGTAAACCCTGGGCTGATGTAAATCACTATCAGGGCACTGGTCCCCATAATGATATGCTGATGGACACGTACTAAGGATACTCTCTGTAACCTTGCCTGAAATGATTAAATCAATCCAGATTCTTTGATATGGACACCGCAGACAATAACAATATTAGTCTCAATAAAATAATACCGAGGGTAAAAGTCCTTTTCTGTTTCTTTATTTGATTAAAGCGATTCTGGCTCAATGTCTCCTGCATATTATCCCATGATGTAATTGAGTAAGGAGGTTGAAACAGAAAGCTGCTTCTAAGTAAGGGAATACTTCACTGGGGCTTTTGTTCTTCTATAGCACGGTTTAACAATTCCTTCCATTCACTGATCACAGATGCCTGAGAAACCTGAACGCACCCACCCTGCCTGGATGTGGCTATATTCCATGGCCCATCATGTTTGGAAGCACTCATGTTTGAAATGGATAAGAATCCAAACTGGTAAAAGTAACCACTTAGGTCAAGTCCTTCTCTTCCTCAGATACACACATTAACTCCAGGATATTTTTAAGTGCCAGCAGAAAAAAAAAAAAAAAGAAAGAAAAAGGGGAAAAAAAAAAAACACCTTTAAATCTTCTTTTTTATTGTGTCAAGAAGTCAAAAGCAAACATTTGACAGCTTGTGGGCTGCTCTCTACTAAACTCTAAATGCCACTGTTGGGTTTATTTCTTTCCTGTATCGTCTTCTGTTTTTTTCAGGACAACTCATGACAGTAGTAGGAAAAAAAAAAAAAAAACAGAACTTTCCCAGTTTTAAACATCATCCTGTTGAATTAGGTGAATATTAAATCTTTATTAAATAATCTGACAGCATATATGAGTATTAAGAAGTGAAAATTAAACACTATGAATCAAATCTCTGCTGCAAGTGAAGCCAGTAAGAATAGGGTCAGGTTAAATATACCTAGGGGAAGCAATGATTTGATCTACTGATCAAATGGATGCAGATGTTTGAGGGTATGGTCTTTGTTAAGATGCTCCTTTAGTCTACAAAGAAAACTAACTTAAAAAGCAGATGAGGCTGAAGAGACAGTTTTCCTTTTAAGAAAGCTATAAGTTATATTTATATCACAAAGATAAAACCCACCTGCATTTGCTATTTCTTTCTTTAACTAGTATTTCTAAATTTCCAGTTTCCAAAGAGCCATGCAAATCCACTCAGCAAAGCTGGTTACATTTGTCGTATGCAATGGGTGATAGATATAATCCTATAATTTCCAATGCAATAATGAGAGGTTTAATTTTCCATTTCTTCCCCCTGTGAGATGGTGTCTGGTGTCTGGCTTTGAATTCTCATTTATGTCTGCATGAGTACACAAACCTAATCTGCATCATTGTGAAGTCAATACCTGCTCTGACTTCTTTTTCACTGTTAAAGCGCAAAGCCTGGCCTGTAATGCAAAGACATAAGAAAAACTTTATCCCATCAGGCGTCTCTCTCTTCTTTACTTTAAATCTCTTCTGATACGAGGACTCATCAAAGGAGCTGGTAAGAGTTGTATCATTTTGTAAAAGGTTGCCTTCTTCTTTGGGACTTCCGTGAAAGGTTAACTGTAATTTTAAACTCTCTGAGCCAGCACATTTGCAAACTCTCTCCAATAGCATACATTTTTTTCTGAGAAACAGAGAATCTCTATCAAATCTGAAACCAATTCACTAGGGACTAAACACAGAGTAGCTCCTCCCCACTGCCAGGGACTGCTGGGACGCAAGAGCTGGATGATTTCCACCACCAAGGGAGAAGAAGGGGATGCAAGGCAAAGGGCCAGGAAAACAGTCTTTGTTCTTCTCACACAGAGAAGATAGTATGGAGGATTGCTATTCTCTTGTCTCACTATGGAGTCTTTGCATCTTCCAGCTACCCAGAAAGAAAGCTTTCTTTTTTCCCCTCACTTCTTTTCTAGTGAGAGTGTGGAGGTAGGGTTGGGAAGAGCTGAGAACAGACAGCAACAGCTTATTGCTCAAGTATTTCCTTTCCAGAACAAGCTGAAAACCTCAGAAGTTAAATACAAAACACATTTGCCCATCTCTCTTTTTATTGCGCTGAGAAATGGTTGTTAGTGTTTTATAACAGAGAGTAAAATGCAATGACTTATCTTTAATGCTTGGAACCTCTTTGAGTAAATCAGCCAAGTTGGGCTGTTCATATTTGCACATCCTTGTGCGTGAATACAGCTGCAAAACTGTGCATTTAGAATGACGGGAAGAATAGACCAAAACATTTTATTTTGCATCAAAAATGGTTGCATGTGTGGGAAGGAGGCTTCTTAAAATATTATTTCTTAGTAGTAATGTCTTATTTCCACATATAATTCCGATATCTTTTGGGGACAAAAAGACTATAAACATGAAAGCAATGAGAAAGAAAAACTAAGTGGAAGAGTTTTGCAGGGAAATACGAATATATGTCGTTCAACTGAAGCAAAACATCTCAGCAGTCCTGTAAGTAAATGCTTCGCTTCTATTAAGTTCAATATTCAATCTGATCTTTGTAATCTGCCATAACACTTTGTAAGAACTGCATTTTAGGATCCACACACCTGAATTTTTTCAAAGCAACACTCTTCCTCTCAACTGCTTTCCAAAAACAGTTCCTGTTTTGTACAGAGACAAGTAAAGTAAATCATGCTACAGTACAGGCAGGAAGAGCTGACCCAGTAAGGACACCAAGGTATGAGCTATTTGTGTTTCAAGTGATGAGAAACTTACAGTGGTGTCCCAGTAAACTACAGTTAAAAAGAAAAAAATATAAAATTTAAAACTACACTTTTTAACATTTAATTGTCCCAAGATGAAATGGTTGGGTTAGGTAATCTGAGACATTGTAAACCACATTGGAACAACTTGAAATAAATATTTTGTTTTCTTTTTTTTTTTTTTTTTTAGTGAAGGATTTTCATGTTTTAAAAGGAAAAAAATAGAATTTTCCAAGAAAAGTAGAGAAACATTTTGATAAACCCTACTGCTTATATCATGGACCTGAATCCATACCCATTTATCCTGATACAATTTGGGATTAATCCCAACATACAATCATGAAATCAAATTCTGGGCCATTCAAACGACACTTTATACTCAGATCATAAAATGTTCATCCTCAAGTTCAGAAACATGGTCTGAACTGCCAGTCCTGGATGCTACATGCCAGCATTTCACATAAGGATGCTCTGGTCCTCGTCTAGCTCAGTATAGGACAATAGAGAAAAGACCTTTTACTTCAAATTTTTTACTGTGTCCTTGATCATTCAAAGTTTCCAGGGTTTTCACTTTAACCAGGGAAGGATTTTCAAGGAAGTGTAGAAAATGTTGACCTGTAGTTGAAAAAAACCAAGGACCCCTTTAGGTATGTATGTATGCCAACTGCAATAATAAAAACAAAGACTTTTATTCTAATTCAGAGTTTACCAGATATACATAAGATTAATCTGAGTAGATTTCAGTGTCCACTGGTCCAAGGTAGAAGAGTAACTATATTTATGCCATTTTATATATGAGATATCATCTGGTTTGTTAAAGTCACAGAATCCACAAAGCAAATTGTCAAATTCTTGTTTTCCTTTTCATCATATCAAATCCCATAGCTCTTCCTGAGGTAGATTTGGTATGCTTGGGTAAAACCAGGCACGAGTGAAGTAAAATGCAGTTTTCCTGTGCAGTAATAGATACTTATTTATTCTGGAACGGCCTGATGCATTACTAAAACCATATTGCTATCATAATTAGGGTGTTTTGGGTTTTTTTAAAAAAAGACACAGACCCATGATTGTAATTATATTTATCTTCTCATAATATCGTGTTATCAGTACAACCTGCTGCCCTACCATGAAGTTGCTTGCTCCCTGAAAATTTACCAACAGGCACTAGTGAGGGATTCATGAGCTGACAAAGTTGCTCATCCATGCTCCAGCCCCCGCACTCTCCTTGGAGTTTTTCATTATTTCTGTAACACTTTGTTTGCTATTAGGATTACATGCTTTATTTGTTCAGATTGGGAAGTCTCTTCTTGATGGGCTGCTATGTTCAGTAAACAGCTCCCAACAACAAACAAGGATTTGAATAATCACTGTGTAATCAGTAGGCACCAGTGCATCGGGTCTCATCTCTTCAAATCCAGGTAGCTGTCTGTCAAATCACAATGCTTATCACACTAAAAGTTAGATGCTCATCTGCATCATGACCATCCCGCCTAATTTTTAAGGAGTTTAAGTGAATTTATGGGAAAAGGGCAGTGGACTTCCTGGCTTTGCATGAGTTCTGCTGCAATACATCAGGTTTTTCTTGAACTTAGTGTGAAAGTCCTAAGCAGGACCAGGAGTAATGAGGCCAGAGCACAGAGCAGCATTGATCAGTTATCCCCCAGCCTGTTTTGTGCCTTCAAGGGAATATTAGACTAATCAAGTAATAACCCAACGACATTCGGCCCCAATTAAACACCTTTCCGACAGCTGCAGCTAGTATCATTTGGGTTTGGCAGGTACACGCTTACTTATTACAAATACACCTGTGTGTAAAATTGCTGGTCCTAATTAAATTTTAACAGGAGGCAATAACTGCTTCAAAACTAGGCAAAATAATCATATTAGGCAGATAATTCAGAAATCTAAAATAATCTCCTTTTACACTATTAAATCAGCTTCCAATTTAGTTTTATAGGCTCACTTATTTTCCAACACCTAATATACTATCTTAAACACTCACATTTTTGAACCCCTAAAGCACAACCAAGCATTTGCATTTGAGTTTGGGCAAACACTGATTAACTTTATATTAAAAAGCCAGGAATATTAACATGGGTCTAGAGGTTGTGTTCTAACTTGGTTACCGCTATGTCTTCTGGCTGCAGATGCCCAGAACGTCTACAAGAGACAATAACGAAAGCAACCTTTGAGCTACAAGGTGCTGTAGACACATGTCAGCAGGCGAATCCAAACAGTAGCGTGGACACAGGCTTCTCATGCACTATTTGCCAAGTTCTTTAATGTGAAAAGATTCTCGGTATTAAATCAATAAAGGGGAGGTGAAGAGTAGGTAGAAGGAAAACATGTTAGATGAGATAAAGAAAAGCTTGATTATCGATAAAGAAAAAAATGGGCACTTAAAGTGATCACTCTAGAGGATAGAAAGTGATTTTTAAATTACTTATCTGATTAGTGGGAGCTAATCTGTCAAGTAGAAACAAATTCACATAAATATTCTGGAAATTAAATATTCTCGTGTCACTGTAGCTGCTTTTCGTTGTTGTTGGTTGTTGGGTTTTTTTCTCCTTCAAAGGAGACAGGTTATTACATTGATTTCCGTCTCCAGAATGCATTCTGTAATTATGCAGATTTAATTGTCTCTTCTTTTTTTTTTTTTTTTTGTATGAATTTTCAAAGCTGGGTATTGGACATGAGTTAGAAAGAAAATCTGATCTCAATCTGAAAAAGAATCAGCTACCATCTGGTTCAGCAGGGTGCTAAAATACAAGTTGTATCATGTGCTTGAGTCCATCCATACTCAGTAAAGCACGTAACCTATGTATAATCTTACCTTTAATAGGACTTGAACAAGTGCAAAACAGCGCTAGGACCTACACCTCTATTCTTGTAGCTGTTGAAGGTGTGCATGGTGCCTCACAGATACACGCAAGAGGAAAGAGTTGGGGACCTCAGCTTATTAACATTTCAAGAATTTATTGCTCAGCTGCTGTTTGTTTTCTCTGACAACCAAATGTTATGCAGGGCACTTTTGCCAGCTGCAATCTGATTAGGTATCACCTTTTCCATAACGCTGCCAGGCCAGTCAAATTGTGGCATATAGAGAGTTTAACCTTTTGTAGATCTCATAATAAACAACTCCAAGTTTCAGGAGAAAATCCGTGATAGAGAGAGCCTGACTACAGCTTGTAAATCAAAGCGCTCAGATAAGATGTGAGAGCCAGGACCTCTCAGAGCTGATCATGCTGACAGTTGAGCTTTAAATTCTTGCTTTATAAATCACTTCCTTACCAACCAGCTGCAAAATCAGGATTTGAAAGCCAAGGGAAAAAAAGAAGACAAGGTTTTATTTTGGATTTATTGGTATGATTTGTAAATCTGTTGTAGGGCTTGCAGATCTGATTTAAGATTTGTTAATCCTGTTTAGGATATGGAAATTTTTCCTCTGACTTACCACGTACTGAAATACTTAAGTAAAAACCAAACTAAAAATCGCTGTTTAAAAGGATAGTACATAAATCAAGAGCTTGCAGTTAAGATCTGCTGGCAGGTTCTAAAAATTGCGCAGTGCGTTTATAACTCGGCCTCTTGCACGGGCGGATTTATAAATCCAACTTGCAAATTGTCAGACAACTATTATGGGCTCAATTCTAATCTGAGAAACAACAGATGTGCTGCACTGTGCTTGAAAACCCTGTCCTTTTTTTTCTTTATCTCCCGCCTCTCCAGCGGCCACCTCACTTGCACCAAGCACGGAACGAAGCAGCATCGCCGGGGAAAGGAGAGGGGGAAAAGCCCTTGGGTATCATGCTCCCACTGCAAACAAATAGCCAAGCAGGGAGGAAAGGATTTGGGCAAAGGAAAACAAGAGGTGAATTGCCGGTGACAGTCAGCCTCCCCATTACACAGCCTTCGGGCGTCAAAGGCTACCTACTGCAATTTTAGTGGATGCCTAGGGGAAAAAAGAAGAGCAGAAAGTCCTAATCAATTCACAGAATCATAGAATTTTCATGGTTGGAAGGGAACTCTAAGATCATTGAGTCTAACCGTACACATACCCCCCAAAATACCCCCAGAAAACCAACAAAACAACCCACAAAAAAAACTGAACGCCACAAAACAAATCACCAAACCCAACAATCTCAGCCACCAGAGCATGCCCTGAAGTGCCACATCTACACGTTTCTTAAATACCTCCAGGGATGGTGACTCCACCATGTCCCTGGGTAGGGCTTTCCAGTGCCTGACCACCCTATTCCAGGTTGCCAGGTCTCAGGCACAGCAAAAAATTAAACTTCATTAATAAGGTGGTGGAAAATGGGGTCTAGCAGAAAGAAACTAGAGCAAGACAAGGGACTTTTTTTCTACACTCCCAGTGATGCCTGCCTGCCTACCTTTCTCAGATTACAATGAGGAACTTCTGGGAGAAACCCTGGCCCTGTGGTGGCAAATATCCCGTTGATTTCACAAGGATAGGATTTCACCCTATAAAAAGGGCATTGGCCAGATTGGCAGGAATGCTCTGCCTGCCCCACGTCACCCTGGTCACACAAAGCAGCTGTAAACTCGCGCCTGGGCTACGCGCCGTGGCCACCACACCTCCCCCAGGGAGGAGGAGGATGGGGAGGCAGGGGCTCCGGCAGCATCCCATGGCTCCATGTGGCTGCTGGCCGCTCTGGGCTACTCTCCTCCCAACCCTTCTGGGGAAGCAAGGGCAGAAAGCAGAATCCCTTAGTAATTATAAGAAAATTTACATGGGCACCGGGAGTTAACACACTTCGTTTCAGACAGTTTTACAGTAGCTGTCAAGGTTTATCCAGAAGCTGAGGGTCATAAGAGTGAAACAACGGCACTATTCAATAGCACTATTTTTCTGCTAGAATTACTGGGTTTTATACAACGTGAAAGCTGTGTATGACAAGAAATGGCTACTCCTAGACCCTATACAGGAGATACTTAAATGCATTAATGCCGTTTGAATTTTTCTGAGTGTCAGGCTTCTCTGACTTTATAGCTTTTGAAGGAAAAGGAAAAAGTGGTCTAAAGCATTTTATTGCCTACAATATTTGAAATCTGGTTCTCAACTTTCATCAGTGACTACCTTTTCTCTGTTAGTGCAACACTCTTTTCCCTTGAATTGCTTGTTGCCTCGGTTTTCTTACAAAATAAAATAAATACAAGGATGCTAGCAAACATAAATTACATAATTTCTTCTTTCATCTGTTGCTGGCATTTTAGACTTAAGAATCTGATCATTGCAAAGCTCAGCAAATACTGATATATTTATATATATATGGAGCTAAATTTTCAGGGAGTTTATGTTGAAAATGCAGGATAAACTGCATGTTCAAATGAATCTAAATACTATTACAAGGGGAACTGAAGCAAGCAGTGCAATTAGAAACAGGAAAATTTGCTCCCATAGCTTTGCACCTAACCGAATACTCAATTCTACATGCAAAATATAATCAGAACTGGAAGATGGAGTTGAGGGAAAATGGTTAATATTCTATAACATGCTAAGTCAGCCCTTTACAGACTATACATTTAGAATGTATGAAAATCAATTATCTTGAAAATAGATGCCTTTTTTCTTTTTCATTGCATGTTTCAAAGGATATAGCCTCACTGTCCCCTTGTGTATGTGTCTGGCAGACACCGAGACCTGCAAAAGTTTGGTCTTTTCCCTTGCTTTTAGTCTACATTAAAAGGGGAAGAAGAATATGACTGCAAGGAGAAAGAATCTGTGGAAGAAGTTAAACATGACCCAACAGTGTGTGCTTGTAACCCAGAAGACCGATCACATCCTTCATCAAGCATGGCTAGATTCTGTCCCTCTAGTCTATTCTCACGAGACCCAGTTGGAGTACTGTGTCCAGCTCAGGAGGCCCCAACATAAGAAGGACATATACCTGATGGAAAGTCCGGAAAAAGGCCACAAAGATGATCAGAAGGTTAGAGCACATCTCCTGTGAAGATAGGCTGAGAGAGTTGGAGCTGTTCAGCCTGGAAAAAAGACTCTATAGCATCTTTCCAGTACATAAAGGGTGCCTACAAGAAAGCTGGAGAGGGATGTTTTATAAGGGTGTGTAGTGATAGAGTGAGGGGTAATGGCTTCAAAATGAAAGAGGGCAGATTTAGATCAGATATAAGGAAGAAATATTTTACTGTGAGGGTGGTGAGACACTGGAACAGATCACCTAGAGAAGCTGTGGATGCCCCATCCCTGGAGACGTTCCAGGCCAGGCTGGATGGGGCTTGGAGCAACCTGATCTGGTGGGAGGTGTCCCTGCCTATGGCAGAGGGGTTGGAACTAGAGGATCTTCAAGGTCCTTCCAACCTAAGCCGTTCTATGATTCTATGTCTGTGCCACTGTGCTCCCAAATCTTTCATGACACACTGATCACGCAAAGCACCTCTTCCATTACATTCTTCAGAAGGAGAGTGAGGGGGAAGAATGGAAGTGGAGATTAAAAATACAGCCAGATGCTTGACAAAGAAGTACCAAATTTCAGTGTCTTCATGGGTTACCTTGTCAGCTGAGCCAACCTGGTCAATAATGTGAACACTTTTAGTGCATTCCAGCTACAACTGCTAACTTCATTCTCAGTGAAAATATTGAAAGTTGACAAACTAAATTTTTAGCATTTCACCCTGTACTGAGGTGAGCTAAAAGCATATAGGTAGTTATGGTAGAAAAACTTCTCAGGTCATCATAATTTAATTGACGCTCACTGCTTGAGCCCCAGTAAGTGATGAGGCCTTTTCCTTAAACTTAAAAGTCTGAAAATATTTCAAAAGTTCCAATTTAATAAAAATTGGGAGAAGAGGCTTTAACCATTACAGAGAGCAAAATGACAAATGGATCGATCTTTACTAGCAAACAGTAGTAATTAGGTCATACCTCATTTCTTTATTAGGGAAAGACTTTGGTGTTTAATCATCATTATATAATCATTTAGTCTTCTCCAAACTCTGTCTTTATAGATACTGCAGATTTGAGCCCTGAACCTTCAAATGGTTCTGCGCAGGAGTATGTTTACAATCACCTATTCGAATCAACTACAGGTTTCTGGCTTCATGCCACATTTTCATTGTATCATCTGTATTCGTACAATAACACAGATAAAATTTCCTGAAGGACACTAAGGGGAAAATTAAAAAAAAAATAAAAATGAAGCATGTCTAAATGAAGACACTGCTACAAAACTGGGAGAGTCTGAAATCTCTAGTAAGACACAAGACAAAGCACTGCCTATGGCATAATGCCCTCTTGGAGAATGTCCAATTGCCCACTATTGTCTGAGGACAGATGTACAATCCACCAGATGAACCATGTGTTTGCTTTAGCACAGATCAGTGTTCCACTGTTCCTTTTTTGAAATAAGCCTATGAAATCCAGAAAGAATGGGAAACATAATGAATGAGTTCTAAGAGAAATAAACAGTATCAAATCCTCTGAGCCTATGGTTTTGCTCCACGACAGATATTTTCTTAAGCCCACTTTCTCTTAGATGAACTAGGAATGTTCGTATTGGCTGGAAAAATGTCTATCAGCAGTGAGTTATGAGGTCATACATGATAAAATCAGTAAAACCCACTCTAATGGGAATTTTTCTTTCCCAAGACTTCAAAAACCATTTTGTCTCACAATGACCACTACAGGGACGAAAATGAGATGTTGACTCTGTCAGGTTCCTTAGTGAGACAAGATGAGTTCACACTTCACCACCCGATAGCTAATAGCTCTATCAAATACAGGCTCACCTTCTCTTCAGGGGTGCTGGACCCTGCTACTTTTCATAAGGAAAAAGAAAAGCAAGTAAAAAGTGTTAAATGTTTCTGAAAAGCCAAAGACATTTTAATTGGAATAAAAGCAGCTTCATGGTGGGGAAGTGGAGGAAGAGTAACAACTTCTCCTTAGGCATTTTAGTGCATGTAAAACAAGTTTCCGTCTAATCACAGACAGTAAGACTGAAGGCCAATTCAAGGGTCTCATGCCAGCATGAAACTATATTTTAGAAGTGGAAATGCTTTACCTGCACTTTTTTCCTCCCTGCTGAGGGTCCTCATTGAGGAATCGGAAAAATAGCCAAAAGAAACTCAGTGAGATTGGTTTCATAAAAACATGAACGTAACCTCTAAAACACCTCTGTCTCTTCTTTCTTTCACACACTTACCTTTTGTGATACAACTGATGTAAAACATTAGGTTCTGCCTCTAGACCTCCTCCTTTCACACAGCTAAAACTTCAAACCCACTCAAGCAGCCCTTCCTCAAGTCCTCTAAGACCCATGTCCCCAGCATCAGCAGAGTTGGGCAAACTCTGCCTCAGGACAGAACACAGTAAACCTCATCATTCCTAGGTCATTGCAACCTCTTACTCATTTCTTCAGATGCCTGGCTGTAGTCATCACGTTTATCATCTGGTAATGCAGGGAGCAACATGCTGCTGCCAAAAGGAGGAGTTTCCCGCACCCTCTCTGCAGGCACATCCCCTCAACACACACAGTCCTGCTGCCTCAGCTTTAGCAACCCTGATGTTTTATGACCTCTTCCCTTTCCTTTTTTTCCCTCTTTCTATTTTTTTTGTTTTAGTTCTTTTGCTAAGCTAGCTTTAGCCATTCAACATGCTGAACCAAGTGAAAACTGAGACTGGGGATGGAGTAGGGAATGCAGGAGCAGAACTGCCCCCTTTGGCAGCTGCAAAGTGCTGGAGCAGCATAGTTATCTTGTCAAATAGCATCCTTGCCCAACTCACTCTTTCAACTTCATTCGTTCGCAGGCCCCATTTCACAAGGTGTTGGATGACTATTTGGTAGTTAAAAAATAA
The DNA here is from genome assembly GCA_013400375.1 of Thinocorus orbignyianus. Classification (NCBI taxonomy): domain Eukaryota; kingdom Metazoa; phylum Chordata; class Aves; order Ciconiiformes; family Thinocoridae; genus Thinocorus; species Thinocorus orbignyianus. The sequence continues at coordinate 1,343,931 of VXBW01003926.1, read as the reverse complement.
AATAAAAAGAAGATCCCACAAGCTCTGCAGAAAAGAAACACTAGAAAAGGTTGGCAATACTAAATAGGAAGTTGTTAGCAGCCACTGAAAAGAATAACATAATATAGTGGAATGAAATTCCAAAAATCCTCCTTCGGCAGGATGATTTTTCACAAAGTTCCCAGTTTTCTGTTCCCTTCACCACTGTCTGCACAAACACAAACCTTTTGAACTCCTTCTGCCAGCTGAGCAGCCAAGAGAAAGGGAGGAGGCAAGCAGAGCCATCAGTACAGAGCACTGATGGCACTTATCACACACAACTGTATCATTATGCATGGGAAGACAGTTCCACGCCTGCACTAGTTGGACACAGAGGACGTGTCTTGTAATAATACGTCTGACAGAAAATGTCCAGACTAACAGAATCTACTTCTCACACACAGAGTGAAAATGAAAGCTAAAACCCAAAGAACTCAATAAAGAGAATCAGGTACTTCTATGGTCCGATATATCCCATCCTAAAGTACCTATTGGAAACCGGACTTCTCTTAAAATTCCCTGGTTTTCTCCATTAGGAAAAAGTGAAATTAGATTGGCTAGCTCAGGCGTAGTGTTTTACATCGCAAACGTTTGAAGTAAAATTAACCTCACCCCTGTGTCAGGTAAGGTGCAACAGTTGCCTAGGTCAGTGTCTTTGACATTGCCCCATGGCAAACATGGTGTGACTCAATTGAGGTTGGATCTCCATAGCATACCCAAACACCTTTCCTCTCCACTTCTTAGCTGTAGATTTCCCAGTGTTTCTCAGTACTTCCTTCATCACAGGTTCCTTTTACTACATACGCACTTCTTTCCTATTTCTCTCCTTTACTATTGACTTTCACTGTATTAAAGGGTATTGGGAAGTCTTCTGTGGGGCTGAGTGCAAGGAGGTGTACAAGACAGAGCCTTCTGAACTAAAAATCAATAATGTGTGATGTCAGGGAACTGGACTCCATGACTCAGGCAGTGCCTTTTGTATAAAACCTTATATTTCATGCAAAGAGTAGATTTTTTTTGTATGCTAATTTCCACCTTTCTTTAATGGAAGGCCTATATATACTGTTAAAGCATTGCAGCATTACCAGAATCATAAAAAATTATTTATATCCAATGTCTTCTGATTGTATCATATTTTTAAACCATAAAAGTAAAATAAAAAGGCATTTTAAGGAACACAATGAATGAATTTTGACTACCCATGACTGAGATATAAATAGTTTTCTTCTGACAGTTTATTCATCTGTTGCTGTCCTTGTCTCAGCACTATTAAACAAATAAAAATATTCTATATCATAAACTACATGGCCATTACAGCCTAATCAATATAGGCATTAGCCCGTACTCTTTAAGAGCAGTATATAGAAAACCCATGAAAGAAATACAGAGGAAATTATGTTTGGTTTTGCGTTTAATAGTTATTTTCTTTATAACGGTTCTCTGGAGCCTGTTCATTTTATCATGATTTTAATTTACATCAGGAGATGGTCAGAAACCCTGTTCTTCCCGAAGGAGGCCTACACTTGAGTCTTCCGCCTTCACAGTGAGGTGACACCCGATCCATTTTAAAGGGCATCATGGGAGCACAGACACGCCCCTCTGCTTCAAGAGAGCCTGTTTTAATGACCAAACTTCAGAAACGTTTGACACACAGCTCCATGCCTAAGAGCATGTGAATATATTAAATGCTGTTTATAAAAAGGAAAGCTGTGCTAAAATGCCTGTTTGCCCCCTGCTGCTTAGCAATATTAAAGATTAGAGCCAATTGTTTTGTATACTGAAGAGCCTATAATAAGTTCTAGAGAAGAACATGTCAGCAAACTAGATAAGGTTCCTACTAATTTTTTTTATTATTATTATTTCTTTTTTCTGTGGACTGCTGACTTGGGTCATTATATTCTTAAATTGAGTTTTTGTCATTATTACATAACAAAACAGGGAACTTTTTTGCCTGCAGTAATGTAGCATACCTTTTAAAGAACGAAGTCTCCTGACTGATTTATAAAATAGTTCTGTTTGCATTATAGTACCAGGCTGTTCGGCGTTTCAAGGTGATTTAGATGAACTGTCCTAAGAGTTCGCGCATATTTTGAAAGACGAATAGCAGAGTCTTGTGTGAACCTGCTTCCAATAATCTTTGAAATTTATTGAGTGATAGTGAAAGACACAGCAAAATTACAGCCCTCTCCTCTCCCATAATCTAAGAACATTTCATTCCAAAGAAAGTGTGCTTAAGAACTTGGGGGGGGGAGGGGAGGGGGTTTAATTCCTGTTAATTATTTGTTCGGATTAAAAAAAAAATCAAACACACACCTGACTTGTCCTGATTTCTTCATTCCAAGAATATTAATCTTTCATAATATCCGCTTTTTATTCTTTAAAAAACAGTTATGTTAACACTTCTAAATTTTAACAAAGAATGTGAACAATGGAGAGATCAGATGACAGTAAAAATGAACTAGTAGCTCTCCGAGCTACTTTTTTCAAACAAGGTATACTGCTGTGGGAAACTATAACCATTCAGTTTCACCATTGTCTTCACTGGAGCCAGGATTTCATTCTGCACATTTTCCACAGCTTTTTCCTCTTAAATGCATCTAATGGCAGTTAAAGACAGGACGAAAGTGCCTAGGCCTGTGCTATTTTACTTAAATTCTTTTAATTCCCCATGCCTAGTCTCTGAATAGCTGCTGCATTTTAAGAGAAATTCCATGGTGAGTAGTAAAGAAACTGAGATCAGCAGATGTTGGAATATCTGACTGGAAGAATCTCATTCCCAGCAGTTTCAGGCAACTACATGTTCAAGCGATGCAGACCTATACTAAATACTTTCTCAGCCTTCATTTTGCTTGGCGAAAGAAGACATGGTCTTTTTGTTTGCTCTCCACTCCCCCGGCCACCTTCCTAGCCTTTCTCTGCAGCTTTTTTGGCTCCAGTTATCTGTCTCAAACACAGGTCACCAGGCCTGTACAACAGTGGTGAAGACATTTCTCATTCAGTCACATCCACTCTGCCCTCCTTCTGTTAGCACTTAGAGTCCCAAAGACTGAATTTTCTTTCTGCTATGTTGCATCCTTTCTGCAACTTGTATCATTCTTTGATCAAGAAAAAAAACTTTTCTTCCATCTGTTCTAATACTGGGATCTCAAATCATGGAAGAAAAATCTTTATATGAAACCCTTGCACTTTGAATTTTAAATTTCATCTCATTTCTGTGATCATAGTTCTCCAGACCATCTAGTCTTTCCACTGTCACATTATGATCCCCTTCTGCATTAATGATGACTCCCCGCTTCATACCATCAGCAAAATTTGTTTGAGTTCTAAGCATTGAGCTTCTACAGAGACATTAAAAAAAAGATTGTAGAAGATCCAGTCCAACAGTTTCACCAGAGGCTGTCTAACAGTAACTTCCCTCTATCCTATATCACAAATATTGCTATCTTCTTTTTTAGGCAGTTCCTCTTGTAACAGGTCAGGATTTTTTTTACCATCCTCATTGACAAGTTTAATAAGAACTTCATATGCTATTTTATTGCGATTCTGATAGGCATACTGTATTTCCTTTGCCTAGAAAATAATTAATTTTCATGCATAACAACAAAGGCTTGCAGATTTCCATTTTGGTAAAATTTTGTGAGATTTTATCCACTTTCTCATTTGTTTTGACATCCTTAACTATTCTTTCTCTCAAAACATTCTGACTTTCATGTAGCATTCAGCTAACATATGCAAGTTTCTCTGGTTACTTTTCACAGAATCACAGAATAGTACTGGTTGGAAGGGACCTTTAGAGACCATCTAGTCCAATCACCCTGCCACAGCAAGGACACCCAGAGCAGGCTGGACAGGAACATGTTCAGGCAGGTTTTGAATATCTCCAGAGAAGGAGACTCTACAACCTCTCTAGGCAGCCTGTTCCAACTCCAAGATCTCTTTCTTACGAGTTATTTCTTTTTAGTGATCTGAATCACATGATGTAGGAGAAGAGACGGAGAACTGGATTTGTTTAGCCTTAGGAAGAGAAGGCTAAGGGAGAGAACCTTATTGCTGGCAGGGTTGTGCAGAGAGTGTGTGGGATCTCCTTCCCTGGAGATATTCAAAACTTGACTGAAAAAGGCCCTGAGTAACATCCTCTAGCTGTGCTTTGAGAGCAGATTGGACCAGCTGACCTCTAGAAGCCATGGCATTATGAGTACATGGCTACAGGACATTTGACATTCCTAGGGTACCCCTTACAGTGCGCATTAACATACATTGGTGATTCCAACATATTTTCCTTTTTTTCTTGGGACTGAAATTCTAAACTCCTTTTCCATGCTCAACTTATTTCTGAGTTTTGTCCACAGACAAGTCTATGAATATCTCACTCTGCTGCTCTCCCTGACCAAATCCCCTGCACTGAAACAGCTTTTCTGCCATTCAGACTAACTCTGCAGACTTTCCTTTGTCTGTCCTCTCATTCAGACTGAAAGGCAGTAGGGCCCTTCAATTCAAAGTAATTTTCTATCAAATTCATTTCTACCAATCATCTTCCCTTCATGTAAAATCAAGCTTAAAATAGCATCAGCTTTTGTTGGTCCAATGACTATTTGGGCAAAAATTAGGAAGACCACTCTTAGAAATAAGGTGGTGATGGACTGTTTCACAGCTTTTGTTCTCTAATTTATCCTAGAGAAGTTAAGACTTAGTTAAATAAATACATTTCCAGTGCTATTTATCTTTCTAAAATCAATAGTGAATCCACAGCTACCACCATATCCAGCTTGGATGGTCTGTTTGCCAATATTATGGCTTTCATCACCTTTCCCCAAAATAATTTTGTCTCCAAGCCTGCTTTATCCAGTGTCTTTGTTGTCTGAGTTTTGGTTTGTGGTTCTTTTTCCCTCATTTAGAGTTTATCATATGGCTACATACTAAGGGAAGGTAACTTCTTTGATTCTTGCTTTTCTGATTGTTTAGACCTTTCTTATCTTTCACTGTTCCAGCCATGCCCACCAATCTTCTCTCTGTCATATGTAATTTCATTCTGTACATTAGCAGCTCTAATGCCTCGATTTTTTGGCCCACACTCCTCGGACAGCTATTTCACATATTCCCTTGTGGCCAACCTCAGCCCAGTGCCTACCCACTAATAATTCCTGTTCTTTTTCTTTACTTTCCCAAATCCTGATAGTCATTTATCCACATAAAAAAACTTGCAGAAAATATTGTAGTTACAATAATCTTGTAAAAGAATTACACAAGTTTCTCAGGGGCATCTTCCTCTGTCATTCTACAGTTTCAAAAACCTTTCCGTCATTTTTGCAAATCAGAAGCTAAGTACTCCAGTTGCTCAGGAGAAATCTGTCTACAAAGAAAAGTGTTTTCCTGTGAACGTCTTCCTGGGACTAAACTTAAAAAAAACTTCTTAAAACACTTATCTTTGATCTATGATTTAATCTCTGTTACTTTGTCATTCGTTGACCTCTTTTCAGGGAAATGAAACATTTTGCTGAAGGTCACCCCAGTCTCCTCTTTTTTACAGCTTTGATCCATTCCAGCCTGAATCTGGATAAATCATATATTCTGTTGTGGTAAACAGGTAGTTGATTCTGCCCTACTTCTGTGTGTGAGCATGGTATGGAGAGCACGAGCCTGATTTTTTGAAGAGCTTGAAACCTTAGCATTGACCATATTTGAAAACTGACCAGAAGAACCATATGTAAGGACATTCAACACAGTTGCAAAATTTTGTCCCTTTCTTTAGTGTGTAGATAGGAGCTGGTTTATTTTTAAAATCTGCCTTTTTTTTTTTTTATGGTGGCTGCTGCACACCATAAAACTTGAAAATCTTACATATTCACTAGCATTCATTTACAGTGACAAAAATAAACCTCTCCAATATGCTCCCTTCTCTGTGGCTCTATATTTTTCCAGCAAGCAAACTCTTCAGTAAGTCTGACATTATTTAGCGTTGCAAATTCAGAGGCATTCCCATCCTGTTCACGTGATTAACATATAGAGTAAGTGGATACATCTGTAGTTTTAACAAAAACTTCTGGAGTTCCATGAATGTTTTTGAAGTGCAAATGGCAAAACCTTTTGCAAGAGTCAACAAATTATAGCCAGTTTTACATTTATAAAAATACATATAAGAACTAAAAGGTTACGCACTGAGAGTTAGTAATTAGCTCCAATCCATCAATATTCATTGCCAGTGACATCTCCACCAAGGGACCCACTTAAATTAAATGACCTTTCTCCTGGCAAACACTTCTGCAGAGCCACCAGCCTTAGCAGCCAGCATATTCAGGTTTCACCAGACCAGAGGCAGAGTGAATATGACACGGGAGTTCTTCACCGAGAATGAGCTTTCACAAGAGTGCTGAGCTGGTCAAACAGCTTCCTACCACTAAAAATATGGTTCAGCTTTCCCCTTTTTCTCTCTCCCAGCTGTGTGTACTTACCACTTCCTTTGTGCTAGCTCCAACAGTTTGATGAGTCAATTCAGCTCACTCAGCAAGCAAAAAAGGGAGATAATTTTCTGCCTGTTGAATAAGCCAAAATGTTTCATCAAGGGGTCAGACTGGTTTCAGAAGCTGCAAAAGGAAAACTGACTGGATCGTACAGCCAGAATGCTATGGGAAAAGGAGGCACGGGATCTCCTGTGCTGACAAATTAGCACAACTCTCTTCTGAAGCACACATTTCTTGTCATCCAAAACTTGACATTAAAAATGACAATATGGGCATCTTCAGGTATGCTTCAGGTATTTCAATCTGCAGACACCACGTTGCTAGGCTCAGGTAAGCACCTCAAGAGTTTGATTATCAGAATGCAAACAAAACTCTACTGTTTAATCAGATACAGAGATACTTACTATTCACACGTCTAGACAGGATAGTCAGATATAAGTATTCACATAATAATTTTTTTTTTTAGCTAAAAACTACATTCTCTGATGGTCTGTGAAGAATTTGACCAATCCCCTCACACAGGGCCATCTTTTTTAGCTGCAAAGATCATGAAAATAACTGAAATGTCTGCCTAATATTGTCTTACCTGTGTGAGTAGGGAGTTTATTTGTCACACTTTCATACACTAGCATCCTCTTTGAAATATGTCCCACACACACAAAAGAAAAGAAAACAAAACAAAATGAAACAGGTCAGGGAATCTTATTTTAGTGAGTTAGTTTGAAGAAAAAGTATTCCCAAAATACACCCTTCTATTCTTACTGTAGTATGTATTGCACAAATCAGGAAAGCTGGTCCCTATATGTGAGGTGTCACCTTGAACACTGTTGTTTTGGGCCCCCACTAAAAGAAAGACATTGAGGTGCTGGAGTAGGTCCAGAGAAGGGCAACAAACCTGGTGAGGGGTCTGGAGCACAAGTCTTATGAGGAGAGTCTGAGGGACCTGGTGTTGTTCAGCCTGGAGAAATGGAGGCTAAGGGGAGACCTTCTCGCTCTCCTCAACTACCTGAAAGGAGATTGGAGAGAGATGGGAGTCAGTCTCTTCTCCCAAGTAACAGAAGAGAAAGAGCAAGAGTCTCTCCACATACCGTTCCTTGGTATGAATTATAAATACCAGGTCTTGTCACTCTGGAAGTCAACAGTGTCTGAGAAATATGCCATTAACATCAGAGAGTGCCATTAGTTAGAAAAGACTTAACTGAGAAATAAAATTACTTTTAAAAAGAAAACAAAATTAGTGTTGTTCTACCTCAAACCAGGACACCTGGGAAGCTGCAAAAATGGAGAGCAGAGCTGGAGGAAAGGACCTGTCCTTCAAAGATCAATGATTAAGAGAAGTAGGTGTTATCAAAGTTTTTCATTTTTGTTCTTATGTAGCAGATTCAAATTATCTCAGTTTCAAAATTATGGTATTGAAACTTGTGTTCCAGTAAAGGAAAGTTTTCAGATACTCAATGCCCTTTTGCGCTTACTGGAGAAGAAAGGTTCAGGAAGTTCCACGTCAGTGCCCTGTCTCACTGTGCATCCTGTCTTACTTAGATCAGTGGGCTGTGCCCATTGCCCATGCTGTCCCCACACGAAATCATAGAATCATGGAATGGTTTGTGTTGGAAGGGACCTTAAAGATCATCAAGTTCCAACCTCCTTAAATCCTGATTTCCCATCCCTCCACCTGCAGAGCACCTTCTGCTGTGTCTCACTGTGACTGCAAGTGGTCAGCTTTCTCTGGCAAAGGGCTTTCCCATCAGGAACAACTTGGCCTCTATTCCCTGGAAGCAGTTCCAGCCTTACCCTGCATTCTGCAGGCAAAACCCCAGCCCCCTCTGTACCAGATAATCTGCTATTTCACCCCAATGTGGGAGCTAGACGTAGCATTTGTCTCTGCCTTAAACAGAACAGCTTTAATTTTTTAAATTAAAATCTCCAAAATATTGACTCTTTTCAAACAAGACTGCAACAGACACATCACAAAACTAATTAAAAATATTATTAGAAGAGTAAAAACTTTTTCATGAATAAGCTTTCTGTACACTTGAGAGCAAAATATGAAATACTGAAGGGGAAAGTAATATTAATCTTTGAGAAAGACAAATATACTAGTCAGCAGAAACTTGCTGAAATTGTATATTTTTTACAAATAATTTAATTCATTGAGCTACTCTGAAATCCTTTATAGCTAATAATTAAAAATCTAAAATCTTATTTTTGTTCTGTAATAAATATAGCTAACAATCAAGATAGATGAGACATAACTAGAAAGGTTTGTTGGATGATTTAAGTTGAAGAAGTTGCTACATCAATATATTGTACTCTAAAAAGGGCATGCATCATTAAAAAAGAAGGCTCTATAATTAATATGTTTTCATACAACCTACCTTATTTCCCCTGAGATCACTAACCAAACCCTTTTAAAAATCGATTAGTTCGAGCACTTAGCCTAGTACCACTTTAGATAGCAGCAATACATATATTAGCTGAATATAAAATTACAACAACTTTATTTTTAATTACTTCTGAAAATGCCAGATTTACATATTATTAATTATATTTTGGTGGCAGAACTGACCACTAAGCACTTTTGGACAGGGCCGGAAAAATTAATTATATTCTTTATAAAAAATTCACTTAGCATTCAGAACATCTGCATTGTTGTCAAGCATAATAGATGTGATTAAACTTGTATAAATTTCACTATATTAACCAGCACGATAACTCAATAGCTTTGCTGAACTGAGCTGATGCTATACATTACAACATTGAACTACCTAAGCATAATGTCAGGGAGTTCTAGAAAAATGTATTAAGTTTCGGGGGAAGAACTGTGTCCTCACAAGGACAAATTCACCTGCTTAAACTGTCAATATGAGGGAAAGTTCTAGAACCGAGAAATTTTAACAAAAAAGGTTTAATCACAGCTCATGCACTCTTAAGGTTTAGCAATACAATTTTCCCACTAGTGTTAATATGTATTTCTCATCGTCTGGTTATGTTTATTAAGGAAAAAAGAAGCAGAATATGGTTTATGTTTTGAGGCACTAGGGTTGACTGAGCCTGGGGGAATCATGTAGTATGCCTGTGCCATTCTACAGGAGGCTGATGAAACAGGAATCATGTCTGGCCAATACTGAACACCTATACCTGAACAAAAAAACAAAACATAAGAAGTAATACTTCTAGATAAAAGCTGTTCAAGGGAAGGACTATGGATGGTTGCAGAGAACAATTTCTCCTATTTAGACTCCTCTTTCATGGCAAAATGATCTACTCTGTGGTACCTGTTTCTCTGTCTATTGACTACAGCTGAAGCTTAGATGACAAGAAAAGATGTCTTGCCTGTATTTAGCTCCCCATCCTGGTATTAGTTTTGTATTATTCCAAAAGACTCTGCCAAAAAACAGGAAGAGTCTAGCAGAACAACACCCACAGTCTCCAGCTCAAAAATATTGTCCTTAATTAATAATCAGAGAAGGGTACTTGCAAACCTTGCTGCTTAAGCACAATGTAGGCAACAGGCAAGCAAGAGGTAAGAATGGGGATATGTGGTTTCTGTGATTGGCCCTGTCAACAAAGATGGATGATACACAAACTGCACCATTCCATGGAGTCAAAAATGAGGAAAGAAAATTGAGTAACAGACATGCTTATTAGAATGAGAAAACATCTTGCCAGACTTGGAATCTCCCTTTAGTCACAACTAGATATTGTTGTCTCTGAAAGTTAACAACATCTCCCAACAAAGGGAGAAAAGCACACACGGACTTCAAGCCAGTTGATGAAAAAAAGAGGATAAATTATTGAAGGAGGGTTGCAAGTAGAAGAGTATATGCAATGATGCCATGCAATTCAGAGGATGAGGCAGAGGTTGAAGTATGAGGAAACATTTATAGAGATCTAAAAGGATATTTCAAAGATTCTTATCCTATTAAAAATATCCATCTCAATTAGCACAATATCTCTTTGAAGTGTCACAGCAAAGAACATTCTGCAACAAGGCAGCTCCCTGCTACCAGAGCAGAGGAGTGCTAGATGATTTCTTTATTTATACCACGGCCATCAGGAGGGAAATAAAAAATATTTCCATCCACAGGCAAAAGCTCCTATGTCAAGCTGTGGCATAGCCATTTCTGAGGCTAAACTTTCAAATTACCTTGCAAGACATGGTGATGCTCAATGGTAATTCACTAATTGAAATTACAGGGATAATGGGAATAAGTAATTCCAGGAATTAGTTAAGAAATTGCAAACTGCTAAGAAAAGTAGATAAAAACTCTTGCATTAGTCTACACAAGCTGAGGTTCCTCCATTCTTTTTTGTCTAGAAGACAGACATATATTATATCCACCAGTGTCATAGCTGAGTAGCTGTTGTACGTACAGAACTTGAATATAATTTTGACAGAAGCAAAAAACCACATAATAAATCCTGTTTCCTGCACCTCATGGGCTCAAACCATTATCACCAAATCTTAATTTCATCCTTAATCTCTAGATAAATCCAGGTCCCATTTCAGAAGCTGTTGCATTCACCATGTACTACCCTACCTCTGGGGAAAAGGAAAACCAGGGAAATAAACTTCTCACCTGAGCAGCAAAAAGAAGAACAAGAAATAAGGGCCTGGAAGTTCAAGGTAACCATCCCTTCCCCACTGTGTGGGAAGGTTGCCTGTGTTCCTTTTTTGCATCTCCATCCTTTCCAGGCCTGGGAAGAAGAACTCAAGACATCATTTGTCCACTTCTCGAGGAGTGAGTAACACGAGGTAGTACAGGAGGACCGATGGAGTAACAATTCTTGCAGGAGCTTCAAGGTAAGGGGGTAGACAGGAATGAGAGTAGCAGATAAACACAGCCTTATCTTAAATATATGGTGAAGAGATAACATTATAGGTAGAATTACAGCAGCAAATACATATGCACACATACATGCACGCAAGCCATTGCAAGGGGCAGAGGGAGTTCAAAAATTCAAAACGAGTCCAAAATACAACATACTCTTTTTAAAAGCAAGTATTCACATTTGGGAGCCAGTCTCAAATTACAGGGCCTTACTCATGATTTTTGAACCGTTAGTATTAGCAACACAGCTCTTTATGCTATAATTATAGCACTCTTAATTAGATTGGGAGATTGCTCCAAGATTCCTGAGACACCTTCTGTAACAAATATAGACACCCTCAGGGCAGTCATATACATTTATGGAAACAGCAATTTAAATAACAGCTATAAACAGATCAAGTGGGTCTGGTGACATCACCACAACGAGAAACAATTTTTGACAGCACCAGATGAAAAATTATTTTAAAAGGGAGTCTTCCACTCTTTTTTTTTTTTTTTTACATTGATGTGATTATTTAAAATCACAACTGAGAAAAACAAATACTCTCCTTTCACCCATCAGCTATGGCATACTTTCTGAGTAGAAGGTTATAAAGAAGTTGTGTTGCACCAGAAGTAGTCCTGCACACCTTTGTTGCACCAGTAGGAAGTTATTTAATGCAACCCTGACACTGTAGTTTTTGCTTCACTTCATTGCATGCATTAAGTTATCAGTTCTCATGGTGAGATTTTAAGCACATTCCTGTTGGCTATTCCTTTTTTCCACTCCTTTGCTGGCCAGATCTGGTTTGGTTTTAATAGATGTGAGACAAAGATTGCCTTGCCTTGCCAAATTCCCTCCTACCAAATTACTGAATTGCAAAAGGTAATCCCTATTTCAGTAGACCTTGGTTGTTTTGCTTGACCTCCAGCAGTTGTCCAATTAAGTCTGAATAATTTATGTGATATTCCCTTTCCATTGATATTTCTAGAATTAAACCGATGGGATCTCTAGAGAAGGATCATCAGTGTTGCACCTTTCGTCTTTAATTATACTGGTTGAAGATGAATGAAGGTACCAGAAGGATCCCAGCTGTGAAGAAGCACACTTATTAGATAGTTGATAATTTAATATACACTCTGAATTCAGATTATTTCCTTTAAGCATCTGAAGAGCTGTTGAAACATCTTTCAGCAAAATCTTAGTACTTGTACACTTGAACGATGACTGCATTCTATTCTCCAGTGCAGCCAAACTAAATCACTGAAGAAAGCCTACCCTCTGCACCAGAAGCTAAAATTTAGATCTTCTACTCCCACACATATTTCACAGGTAGGCAAAGCTCAGAAAAAGGAATGCTTTGGTACAATTGTTTGGGAAGCTTGCCTAATCCCTGCACTGGACATATTTTTATGCTGTCTTATAACATTCTTATTTATTTCCTGTTTTCCAGTTGTCCAAAAATGAGCTAAGTAGCGCACAAAAACAGCAAAAAATCTGCTCAAAGATCAAATACATTAAATTGGCATGGCACGGAAGAAGGACTCAAACACAGCCATTGGGAACCGAAGAGAAAGTTGTGGGTGATAGCACTGGGGTCTCAAGACTTTTTTTGTCTAGCTGTGCAATCCTATAAACAGCAAATCTGCCCTCAATATTCTTTTACTTCTGTTGAGCAGACATGATCATTCTTTGTACCAAATTAAGTATTGGCTAGAAGCAAAAATAAAATGAACCAATGGATCAGAAAACAAGAATTCTTCTTTCTGCCTCTGGAAATCATAATATTATGACATTTCAGAGAAATTTTGTGATACTTGCTTCAGTTAGGTTGGAAAGAACTTGAAGAGCCTCCTCTTAAAACTAGATATTGCCCAGTGTCATGTCCAAAGTAATCAGTGATAATTCTCATAGTCTGAGGAGCATGAAATAAGACTGCATAGATGCACAGCAAGTTTTAAAGAAACATTCACACATAGCTACAAGTGCCTTACACTCTTTTTCTGATCCTTTTATAAAGAAAAGAATCCATTCTGCTATTTCAGCGTCACTGTTATCAAGTAAAAATGTTTTACAGCTCAAGCACAAGATCAGTCAACCGAGGGGCTTAGTAAATGTGTTATTTATACAGTTATTTGTTAAAATGAGCTTCATTGCATTACAGAATGTTAAGACAAATTGTTGTGCCCTTTAGATTCATTATAGATGACAAAATCCTAAATAAATCTTAAATAGGTATTCACCTTTCATCACACAGGAACATAAATGGTTAGATCTTATCAACAGGGGAGTCTTTTTAATCTTCTTCCTTTATTAACCACAGAAAAAAATGATTGTTGCTTTTCCTGCCTTTCTCTTTAAAAAGTCTTATCTTCCGTGTTGGGGGGTTAGAGTAGATCTTCTTTCAAGTCAGGAACAAATCAATCTCTAGTGAAGGAAAGCGTAACTAGCTTTACTGACTCTGGCCTGCCAGGCCCTATCTCACAGTGAGACATGAGCAAACCATCAAAGGCAAGCCAGCTTTTTACGAGGGTACTTTGTCGTACAAAAGCGAGGAGTACATTATCTTATCATCTGGTCTTGTAACTTCCTCCTTCGCTGTGCTGCTACAGAGTAAAAAAAAAAAGACTTAGGACATAAATGTCATCTTCTGTGTCATTAACCCAAAACCTATTAGAATTTTATTAGAAAATAAGTACTGAGGCAGTACAGTTACATTTCCTCCCTTATGCTGTGCTAAATTGCTTGTGAAAGTGATATATTATGATTCTTATACTGTATCTATTGCAAAATATGGAAGACAAGCCCACATACTGTGTACATTAAATGGTAATGTTAAATTGGCAATGAAGCAATGAACATCTCCCTAAATCTCCAAGCAGGTTCTACAAATTCCCCTTTTGTAGGTTACCGATAAATAAAGAAACTGTTTCCATCTAGGACTAAGCAAACTGTACTAGTAAGCTTCCTTGTTGGTATATCCAGGTCACAGGCTATTAACCTTTTACTTAGAGACCGGGTTTTAATGACTATCCACCAAAAAAAGAAAGTGCTGCTGTATTTCTATGCTTGGGGCAGGCAGTTCCTTCATTATTAAAAGTCAGGAAAGTCTTCAGAAAGAAAATACATTTCTGAGCCAAGAATTTAGAGGCTATGAAATGTTATTAAGGTTTCTACAAAAGAGAAAAGGTCTCAGCTTGGATTTTTAAAAAACATATATTGGAACGCAGAAGTCAGGAGGGATTCAATTTATTCCTGTGTAACTGGTCAGCCCAAGGTTAAATAAAGCACTAAGTTATGCATGGACTTCAGGCTACCTCCTTTTACCCAGGACGCAGCACACAAAGAGACTGCAGAGGATAGAACCAAAAAAGCCAAAACAGTGCCTTGGCAAGTAGCAGGCTTAAGTCTTCCTAGGGAGTTCTTTGCTCACAGGTAAACTTGGCAGTGTTAAATTTTCTGAATTAGCGAAGAAAAAAAACCTCTAATCCTTGTAAGATGAAATCAAACCCAAGTCCTGCCCTTCAGGACGACTGCTGCAAGTCCCAGGATTCACCTCCACAGCACGCCACAGAGGACAGGCATGGATAAGGTCAGGAGCAGTTTCCAGATACAGCCAGCAAGTCTCTCTCTTCCACCTTGAAATTCTCCTGATCTCCCCACAGGACCCCAGGAGCCTCTGTAAAGAGCCCGTTTCTAATTCTCCCCCTCCCATGGCTGCGGGTGGTGATGATAGCCCATGAAGCTTTCAATCTGCAGAGAAGAGCACCGGGAGAAATTAAAGCTCTTCAGGCTGGAACTGCTGCTGCAGAATATTATCGACCCATCCAACACCGGCAGCTGCTTTCCAGCCTTTGGAGATTCGAGTGTGAGTAGTGGGACACCGTTTTCAGAAATGAACACAGCCTGCAGGTGGGAGCTGAACCAGCAAATTTTCAACCCAGTCTTAGTTCAGTTTAAACTGGGACTAAAGTCCTCCCAGTCTGGGTCCCAGTTCAAGCCTGTTATTAGGTCCAGCAATCCCTCGAAGCATTTAACACCGAAATACACAGCATTTAAAAATAGAAATGGGCACATTATGAAGGCAAAACCTCAGGGTGCAGTTCAGCCAGAGGGATGGTTCCTGCTCCCCGAGTAGCGCCGTCACCCTCCACACATACAGCACAGCCCCACAGGGTCCTCCAGCTCCTCACATCTGGCTTGAGAAGATGGAGAGAAACTGCAGCACTGGGAGGGTGCTGCTGGCTGTAGAAGTTGAGCAGAAGAGAGAGAGTGGGGAAAAAATAACCCCTCTGCTCTATGTTTACATCCCAGGTGTACTCATACACATTTATACAGTGATCTACCCCAGAGGACTGCAAAGGTCCAAAAGATATAAAGGGCTCAGCTGTAAAAAGAAAACACTTTTCTCTCTATTGTAAGAAAAGGGAGACCCAAAAATAGAGCTACAAAAAATACCTGTATTAACAAGGACCCACTAGCATCTGCCAAGCAGCACAGCCTTGTATCGTGGTGCAGAAATGAGGGCAACTGCCCACACTGGGGAAAGCTGGGATCAGGGGCAGTCAGAGATAGGGGCAGATATGCTCTGTGTGATGTTACCTTGTATGCCCTCCAAGGTACAGACAGCCCCCAAGCTCAATAGCTCCCCAGCAGAGATGACTCTTCACAGCCAGCTCAGTGTTCTGAAGCAGTAACTCTCTGCTGGTTCAGTCTCAATCTAGGTACAACAATGATTTCAAAATGATGGTTAAGTATCAGTTCCTCCCCCATGAAAAAATAAAGGCTTTGAACCAGTACAAGCTCAGAGTTAGTGCTACATTTAGTTACCAATTTTGAAGAAACGAGGGAGTAAAATACATCCATGGATGGTAACTGACATCCATTTTGCTTCATAATTAATAAAAAGTACCTGATTCTCTTTGTCCAGAGATAGAAAAAATAACTGGAGCTTCAAAGCTACTCGCGTTGCCGTCATTGTCAGAAAGGCTGTTTGTGAACATTCTTCATCAAAGGACGTTTCATCCCTGCATACGCACCCTTCACATTCTGCTGCCAAAGCAATGTCAGCCTGGGTCATATGCCTTCAAGGCAACTTTAACTTGGGCACCTTTCTTCAAAAGACATTAAAGGTGATTTACATTTTTCCTCCCTTAATCAGCGTTTTTGGTATCATTTGTGTCAGTGCCAAGTTCCCCTCATTCTTCACCTGAATTCCGGCCTGCCTTTCCCCTCCCCTCTGCACTCCTAAATACCGCTTGGGTGCCAAGAAACCTCTATTGATGAATGCAAAGTTTGCTCAGTTTAGGAGAGGAAACTATTTTGTACAGCCTCCTATGTAACCTACACTAAAAATCTATCTAGCGTTGGCTTAAATCTTTCATGAATAGGAGTCATTTTTCTGAACAGGATACTTTTCATTACGAATGGCACTTACCCCAAACTTGGACTTCAGCCATTTTTTTCTCATTACGTTTCTTAACTCATCTCATGCAGTTTATGCCAAGATGACAGAAAGTGACATGCTGTGACCTCTATCCTGCCGGGAGGAGGCTGGGACTTGGTGCAGACTTTTGGATTTTGAGCAAGCATTTTTTGAACAAGCACTCACGTACTGCAGTGATTATTTCACGTCGATTACTGTTCTTTACTGCTGATACTACTTTCCCTGATGGGTTAACTTTTTCACATCCATGTGCCTCTTTCATCAAAGTAAATTATTAAACAATTTATTTAGTTTGTTTGAGGGCTGTTGGTTTGTTTGGGGATTGTTTTTCCTTTGCCAGAAATACATTTAATTTACCATGCATTAAAGTGTGCGGCAGAAATCACAGTACAATTTCAGGAGAAATTATGCAGGGAACAGGCAAGAACTGCACATTATTCATATCACACAGAACTTGATAATAAGTTATTATTCCTCACTCTCCGAGGGGCAAACTGAGCCATGGAAAGTGATTGCTGAGATATTCCAACGCTTCTGCGGGCACAATGGTGCGAGTGTTTCCAATATGGCTCAGCATACTGTTTTCACTTACACTTAAAGCCAATGCCAAGCACACGACATGAGGGCACTAAAGTCTTTTCAGATGTTGATGACTCACACTCTTTAAATATGTCACATGCCTGGACAAATCCACCTCCCCATAGAAGGCACCAAATGCCATTAGATGAAGCAGATGTTCCTAGCCAACCTGACCATGACCGCAGAGTGACCCTTATCTATTTTGGATTTATCAAATCATCAAAGGCTCCTGCTCCTGCCAATGAGACTTGAGGCAGGCGATTCAAAGAGGTCATTGTATAACGACCCGCTGCCTGAGCCAACTGAGGCAGAAAATACTGCCTCCAGGGGAGCTGAGCTGCTACTGAGGAGCCCACATGCACCAAGGGGACCACAGAACAGGCAGTGACCTCTCCTACTAGGGTGCTGATCCACCACATCTGGTCAACCAGCAGTTGACCATCAGACAAGGGGAATAAGTCAGACCTGGAGTCCATCCAGGAAGACCTTTTGGGAACAGAGGGAGGCAAGGATGGGGACCTGACTGGAGCGTAGGTCTAGGGTCCCTCCAGAAAGTTCAATCAGGAAGCCAAGACACGTGGAGACAGAACTGCACCCAACATGTCTCAGTTGGGATATCTGTGTTGAAATGGCATCCCTTGTCTGTGGCCAGGAAGTTCATGTGTGGTGATGGCAACAGGAGCCTTTGGGTATCCTTATTGCCCTGACATTTTCCTTCCCCTTGCAAAGAGCAGTAAATACCAAGGTTATCCCGCCAGCTTCCAGGATGTTTTCCTAGTGTTCACACAACAGAACACAAGTAGTCACAATCATCTGGAGGGTAGGACCTTCAGTCAACCACATAGCACATTATATCAAATCACATACCAGGTATCAACCACAGCTTCAAGAACAGAAAGAGATTATAGCAAAGAATATCTTCACTCAGTGTTTACAATCATTATTTTTTTCAGCAAAATCCTGGAACCCCAAAACTTACCAATACAGCATTTTACCATAAATGACCAATATCTCACTTACTAAGAAAATATGCCAGAGCAGAAATCACTTAAGTACTAATAATGTCAGACCATGATATATAGAGGAGTTTCTACTCCCAGATATTTAATCAGTAACCTTTTAGGAGCTTTACATATGAATTATGTTGTGAAACAAGAGGTCAGTAATGAATAAAACTAGCTGATAAAAAAGTATTGTAGCAGTTTATTAGAAATGTGGACTGTGTCAAGCCCCTTACTGTAATCATGAATGGAATAACTTCTGTAGCTATGAAAGTGCAGTTGGAGCAGATCACTGAACAGAAAAGATCCTCTTTATGGAATGCAGTAGGCAGTTTTCAAAATTCATTCCTCATCTAGTTTACCAAATATTCACCATAAACACCCTCAGGCTATCAGCAGGGAGGAAAATTATTTGATATCTCACACCTCCTGTTGCCTTTGAGAGCTTTATAGTACCATGTTACCTCACCAATTCTGGTATAAAGAGAAAGGAGGACAGCTTCAAACAAAGGCACAACCAGCAATTATCTTGGGCAATAGACCTCTGAAAAGTACAAATTTCCTATGAGTTCCATTCCGCCTTTGCCTACGCCAACACCAGGGGCTGCTGCTGCTGCTGTGGAGGGAGGATGGGGCTGCCTGGGGTAGGCAACACCATAGCATCAATTGCTCCCCAATCTCAGTTATGCATCTCCCCCTGCTTCCACACCCTGCCTCCCCCATCCCCTCTGCAGAAGCAGCCTGTCCTCCCAAAGGACAAATCCTGCTACTTCTGATACTGCCCAAAAAGACTGGAGCAGGTTCTTGGAGCGATAGGTAAGAACTGCTGAAGTGAGTTTGGTGGAAATTTGCTGATGTGAAGGTGTTCTTCAGTGATACCACATTGCATGCCGCTGTAACCTCAGTAATAACTGACTTGGCAAATTTCTTTTCCAGACAATCTCGCTCAAAAATGGCAAACAGACTATCTTTCTGTATTGTTTACCTGTTAGGAAGCGGGGAATAAATGAAGCGTGCACGTGCATGTGCACAACTTTTGTATATTGGGAAAGTTACCTGTCCTTCACTTTCTCATTTATTAAACTCTTACTTTGACAGGTTCTTGCACACATGCTTGGACAATTTTTAGAAGCATCATCAATCTAACTGCAGTTGAGTTGCTCTCTCACCCCCTGCTCAGACTGTGACTGAACAGTTTCTTGTAATAAATGAGTGATATGGCTGGGTGTTATCAACCTACTGTAACATTTAATAGATATTCATAACATATATTAATCACAAGCAAGTTTACAAAGGATTCAGTCCTTCAGTGTGGAGAACACTTGACTCTCCTTCAGGTCAGTGAAAGCAGAAAGGTTGAGAATTTTGTCCTCACAGGCACTGCTTTACAAGTGCCAGATATCCCTTCTGGTCCTCACAAAACCGAGCACAGTTTCCTGAAAAAATGCATGTGCTATATGGGCAGTTTGTTTTACCAGTATCCTGTTCCTTGTGTACTGACGGATTTATTTTTGTTTTAAAAGCTGAACTACAAAAAAAAAACTTCCACCAATTTTACTCCAGGTACAGAAACCTGTCCTTAAACACAACTTTCTCCATTTTCTCTGACTGACATGAATCAGAGAGATGCTGCCTGGCATATAAACATCCATGTAGAAAATAAAAATGTTGGCAATCCTTTCCAGATACAGAAGTCAGAAAAACTTTGTGAATTAAAAATTAACCAAGTATATAAGAACAATAACACAGCTTCCTAAAATTTAGCAGCCTATTAAAGTGAAATATGGAATTACAATTAAGATTAATGGGAGCCAACTAGAATGAATTTCAATCAGTTTTATTTTCAAAGTATGTGAGTTCCTTTTCATCATTTATGTGGCATTATCAAATCTAACATCATCATTGTTGTTTCTTCCCTATCACACTGAATATAAAGCATGCACACAGAAAAGAAAACTGTGTTCCCACAAACACAATGCACCTTTTTTGACTTCTTCCCACAAAAGCAAACACAAAAGAAAACACTCCAATATGCAAATGTTTGAGTACAAAGTACCACAGAACATATCAAATAAATTAGTCTCTACCACAATATCAAAATTATTAGGTCAATTCTTTAATATGGAATTTTAAGAAGAAAGTTCAAATTCCTAACATATAATAAAAGGAGAAGAAAATAAGAACGTTTAAGGTGGTGGTTTTTTTACAGTAGGGAAGTGGCACAACTGAAATACATGTAATCATGTCCACTAAACATACACCAATGTGTCTGATCTGTTTATAGATGTATTTGTGCTCTGCCTATTGTTCAGTCACTTCTTGACATCGAGTAGTACCATTAGATATTTCAGAAAAGATTGCAAAAGTTGCCACCCAAATTCTATACAATACAAGAGATGATGTTCCTTTGAACCTCAGTGACATTTTTTCCACCGCATCGCCACCTCATTTCTGTAGTTCATTTTCATCTTTAGAAAGTGATTTTCATTATCACCTGCAGCCTTGCAGCTTGGGTCTGGTAATCTACTCCCTCACTCTCAAACTGAAGAGATGACAGGTAAGGTTTCATATATCCACAGATTACATTGAACAACAAGCCTCTTCTTTACTCTTTTCCTGAGACTAGTGAGAAGTACTGAAAGTCAGGGCGCTGAATGTCACTGAATCAAAGTGGTTTTTCAGTCACTTCATTCTCCTGAATATTCCTGCAAGAATTTCAACATGATAAAAAGTATATACTTGCTCTTACATCACCAGAGTTAGTGAAAAATTACTGAAGACCAGTTCTGGTTTGTTTTTTTTCTGGAAATCAGAAAGTTGAACCTAAACCCAGTTATGGGGCTAGGAATGGGATAGTTGGGCAGCTGAAGGAGGTTACAGAATGACACTGGACAAGTGTGAATAATAATATTCACGACTACCTTCCTTTTCACTTCCTCTGCATTTATACTTTGGACTCATTTGCTTGTAATGTCCTATGCTAGGACATATTGCTTCTGTAGCCCATGTCAAATTAGATGATACTGTAAACTTGCACAATATTTAACAGCCGTGAAAACGCTATTCTTCACTCTCTTCTGGCTTCTATATGTTAATGCCTCCTTGTCTCCTTCAACACAGTCTAGGTTATTTTAGGGGTTCTTTACCTCTGGACACGCTTTCAAATCTCATTATGCAAATCCAGGATATGACACATAGGCAAAAAAGAACATAGTCAAGTTATAAAATGAGAAATCTGGATTCTTTTCAAAGAGGAGTTAGATACACAGTAATAGAAATTAGAAATGTTAACTGAGAATCGATTTTCCAGCTGTCAGTTTAACAAACAATAATAAAAGTTTTTTAATCAATTCAGTTGGCTACCTGACGTTTCCTTCAATGAGAGGCATTTTTCTTGTGACAGGTTCTCAGGAGAAGAGATGGCAAAGCCCTTATACGTGGACAGAATACCTGTAACAGGAGACACCCTGCTAACAACAGCCCCCTGTAAGACCCCAGCTGTGATGCCCTGCGAGGGGGTCAAGCAGCAAGTTGAAGGGGTCCAGTGCTGAGCGAGAAGAGGAAATGGGGAAAGTATAGTTGTAATGAGTAGAAAAAAAAAGAAAAAAAACAGATGGTGCCAATAGGCTGTAGGATTGTTGATTTTGGTTTGTAATTACAACTGGCAGTCATTCTGAACCGCTGCTGCTTTTTTTAATTATTCAGCTTTGATTGCAGTTACCAGCCAAAATCAACAGTCCTAATAACAGAGCTCAGAGTCTTCCGATGAAACAGAAAAACTCCCAAGTGTTTGGAACTTGACCTTACAACGCTGAAATTTAACAAGAAAAATTATTAACAAGAACCTTTTGGATCATAGACTGGGTGCCAATGTATTCACAGGCTACAACTCTAAGAGTAAGGTTACAGTGAGGATAGCTGAAGTTCTCTTCTGGAAGCTGAACTTCCATGAGCAAAACCAGACCTTAACAAAGTGGCAACCAATTCCAAACACCATTTTGTTGTAGAGCCTAGTTTAAGGCAATTGGGTGTCCCAAGATGAACCAAAGCCTGAGCCTTTCTAAAATAACGAATGTTTTTGAAAAGACTTCTAACTCATTGAGAACTGCCTTATGAATACAACAAAACTCCTCGGTCTTGTTAACGATTTACAAAAAAGTCAGGAGTGTTTTGAAATCTACCTGCTAGGTTCATCCAGCACCACAGGTTCACTCAATATAGTAAAAGCTCATTTTGAGTTTGTGAGAAGGGGACGAAAGCACATCTTTGAACATCTGAGTGGATATGAAGTCCATTTAGTCTTTTTCTGCTTAACAGCGTGTGTTTCACTTCACAGCTACTCCTGAGGAAGAACCTGACCTTGCAAGGAAAACAAAAAGAGAGATAGCTAAACATTATAGAAAACTGGACCAGAAGTGATGTCAAGAGTATGTCTGATCCTTCTCCTCACTGAACAGTGCACAAGCCACACCTGACAGAGCAGTTCCTCAGCAAAAATCCCACAACCTTTCGCAGCTTCTGCTACAGTTTTCCTGTCTTTGATCCCATTATGTTATTCCCAATTTTCAACATAAATCCTCATGGTTCCATTAATGCCCGTTATCTCTCGATCTTTTCTAAAGGTTACTACCCAAAACTGGGCATAATATCATAGAATCATAGAATCATAGAATGGTTAGAGTTGGAAGGGACCTTAAAGATCATCAAGTTCCAACCCCCCTGCCATGGGCAGGGACACCTCTCCCTAGAGCAGGTTGCTCAAAGCCCCATCCAACCTGGCCTTAAACACTTCCAGGGATGGGGCATCAACAACTTCCCTGGGCAACCCGTTCCAGTACCTCACCACCCTCACAGTAAAGAACTTCTTCCTAATATCTAATCTAAATCTCCCCTCTTCCAATTTAAAACCATTACCCCTCGTCCTGTCACTAGACTTCCTGACAAAGAGTCCCTCCCCAGCTCTCCTGTAGGCTCCCTTCAGATCCTGGAAGGCTGCTATCAGGTCTCCCCGGAGCCTTCTCTTCTCCAGGCTGAATAGCCTCAGCTCTCTGAACCTGTCCTCACAGGAGAGGTGCTCCATCCCTCT